>VZTX01006347.1:116968-204193 GCA_013400915.1 Pardalotus punctatus | reverse complement strand
TTTTTTTTTTTTTTTTTTTTTTTTTTTTTTTTTTTTTTTTTATTGTAGCACATGTTGGATGGTGTCTGATTGAGAGGATGTCTCCCAAGGTCAAAAATCCAATTTGACATGTGTTTTCAAAAATATAAGAAACTCCAAGACTTGCCAGTGATAAGGAGGTTTTTTTATAGCAGAGCATACCTGGAGCCTTTAAAGAAATAAGTACCATTAGCAGAAATAGCTGTAAGACCAAAACTTATTACTGATGAGCTGGAGGCAAGAAGGATGAATGTCTAACATTTCTCTGGACTTGAATATGACAAGAAATATGTTTGATTATGAAGCAGTGGAATTTGTCTTAAATTGCTGCCTGAACAATAGAATTCAGTGAAGTTGATTTTATAACGTGGAAAAACAGGCAACTCACGGATTGTAAATTACATAATTATCTCTCAGATAATTGGTCTGTTAAAAAAGAAACTAAACAAAAAAAAAAATCCACTTAAAAGACTTTTATCTATAAACAGACATGTTTAAACTCAGCTGAGACAGATAAAGAATTACTGAAGCCCTGAAATGTATTTAATCAATTTTCTACCTTCTTCTGGAGATGGACAGACAGGACTTAAAGGTAGTTCCTAAAGGTGGCTCGTGTCAGGTCTTTCAGACACTAGAATGAAAGCTTTTAATCCATATATTTAAACATTCTCAAGCACAGCTATATCATTAAAAGCATTTGATTAATTTACTTAAGATAATAAAATTCTGCTTGATTGTTGTAGGAAAGAAAGAAAGAAAGGAAGAAAGAAAGGAAGAAGAGGAAGGAAGGAAGGAAGAGAAAGATCCTGGTATACTCCTGATCTTTGCATTTTTATGTTAGGCACTAATTTTTTTAGCAGGTCCATTTGTTTATTTGCATCTAACTATTCATTTTACATTCTTTCTCATGCACACTGTGTTTTGGATTGCAAAACCTTGGAAGGTAAATGGTGTGGCAGTATTGTTCCAGTACTGGCAAGATTGCTTGTCTTTTAATTATTTGCCTTGTTCTGTTTATAAAAGTAAAGTTCATACCAGTAAGAAGTTCTTTGTCTCTCAGTATAGGAAGAAACTACTGAAGGAAAACATTATTTCCAATATTGAAATTTCCCACACACAATACTTCAGACATTTAAAATGGAAATTAAACTATGTTTACTTCAAACTATGCAAAGCATACACAGAAATGCATTAGAAGCAAAGGGCTATTTAGTTCATATGTTTAAATGCTTAAAAATAAAATGGTATCACATTTTTTAAAAAATGCTTTATGAAATTTTTTGCACCACAAGACAAGCAGAGGAGGTTTCTTGTTTTGTTTTGGTTGGGTTTTGGGGTTATTTTTGCTATTACTGGTCTCAATCTTTTGTATTTTTAAAGTATGGGAAAGAGGACACCACTCTTAGTGTTTGTAAATAAAATTTGGGTGTCTTTCCAGCCTAATTTTCTCTGTTCTAGCTGAACTGGTAGATCTGTAGACCTAACACATCATGGAAGAGAAATTACTTTCATAATGAGAAAATGACAATGAACGTTTTAGATATGGTAGCACAGCACATACTAGCTCTACATTGTCCTTAAAATGCTTTGCTTTTCTAGCAAAACACTTGGCCAAATTTGATAGTATCCCAATATTTTTAATGTTAAAATAATTTTAGTGTCTTGTGGACCAGGAGGCAAGATTTTATTGTATTAGAGAAAGTATAATTTGGATGTTAAACTTCAAAGAATAAAAATAATACTAATTAAAAACACATAAAAAAATTTCATTATTAAAAAAATAAATGGATTTACACGGTTTTTAAAGTAGTAGTTATCTTTTCACCATAAATTTGTATTCACCCATTCTTTGGACTCCTCTCAGATCAATATGAAGGATTTCTGCTAAATAATTTTGAACTTTAAGCTGAAGTAAAGGATCTCATGGACATTTTCCATACAACAAACTGGATCTATGGTATGGCATAAAATGCGAGACTATAAAGATTAAATGTGTACTTTAATCTACAAGATTATGCTAACATCCAATGTTTGCATGTGATAGACAAAGTGAGTTAATTAGAACTACTCATTTAGCAAACATAGTCCCATGGAGTTAAAATCAATCATCCAATGAAATTCCTCTCCATGTCTGTTTCATAGAAGTTTAGCCATATGTGCATGAAAACAAACATACAAATATTCATTCTAAAACATTTGGGGTTAAAATGTATATTGATATAAATTCTTTCTAATATTGGTTTGGTGGGTTTTTTTTTTCAAATGCTGGCTTTGCAGGTGTGGAAATGATCCAGATTAGTTCTACTCATACACGTCATCAAGTTGATTTGGCTTTAGAGCACTTGGATGGATTTGACAAGCAATTGCATATGACAGTTATTCTGAAAAGATTTTAAAAATGTACCAAGAATGCATTGATTTAGAAAAAAGCAGTTCATAACCCAATTAAAATACATAGCAGTTTGAAATAATAAAGTACAAATATTAAAAAAAGGAATGTGGGAAAAGACAGGGACCACAATTCACAATTTTGTCTTGGAAAATGGTGTGTTAGACCCTGTCAGTCCTAACCTTGCCAGGTATAAATCCAGCTAACTCCACAGGCAATAATGGAACTGTTCCAGTCTGTCACAGCTAAAGAGCTGGCTCTAAATCTTTTCAAGCAAATTTTCCTCTTTTAAACTTGTGCTGTCTAAGCACTTTTAAGTATGACTATCTGAGCAAAGAAATTTCTCAAACACAGTAGATTTTAATTATAACAGCTTAAATTAATTGCTCAGATAAATGAAAGACTTTGCTTTATTCCAGATAGTTTTATGACTCTGAACCATTTCTGCTTTTGGTGACATTCTGTTTTTTGTTTGTTATCATTAACCAGTTCTCCAGAACTCTCCAGAAACTGTCCTCCCACTTGTTATACATGGAAGCCTAAACTATTAATCCTGTGCTTTTCATCTAGAAATGGACTTTGACAAATTAATTCCAGGGCATCTTGCTCCAGCAGCTTAGGGTAAATATCTATCAGTCTGCTCCACTGGAAATTATCATGCTGGGGGCAGAACTGGTAGGAGAGACCCTCTGCTCACAGCTCACCTGCTTCTGTGAGCAGTCTGTGAACCTCCTGGAATTTATTGTATAATAATACTCTGAAATTCAGTATAAGTTACAATAAATTAGGATGCACACAGTCAGCCACTTGTTAAAACTGCAAACTACATACAGGCTTCCGAGGGAAAAAAATGGGGCTAGGATGATGAGGAAACCTTTAAATTCAGTCTGTGAAGAGACTTAACACAAAATGGAAGGAGAAACTGTTTTGTGAATGGCTTGAAAGCATGAACAGCAAAGGAAAGGAGGATTTATGAAAATGCCATAAAATTTAGAGTGAAAGCCTACAGAGGTTGAGGAATAGTCATAAAAAAAGAGAAATGATAAAAGTTACTGCATCTGGTGTTTTAAAATTAGATTTTAGAGCATAATAGGGGAGGAAGAAGAGGCAAAGTGCTGAAAGGAGCAGTCTGATTCCTTAATCGTGGGACTGGCTGAGCTTCATTGAGGCATCTTAACCGCAGTCACCCAGGCTGATCTAAATTACATCGGTAGCAACAGCTCCCTGAAGACAAGAGTTATGCTCCCTGCGTTGCAAGGCTGACAAGAGGAGGAACAAAAGGTTTAGAAATGAATGTTAAGTTCACCTAATTTAATTCAAACAGATTGGCCATTTGAGAAATGTTCTGCTCTCTCAAGGAGACTGGAAGTACTGGAACAAATTTCTGCTTTAATGCCACTACCCTCAGTAGAGTTTTATCAAGTTTAAATTTAGGCTGCACCAGAGAAAGGCAGAGCTATCGTGTTTTGCTCTGTGGTGGATCAGTGCTGAGTTTGTTCAGGGCTTTTGCCGGAATAAAGGTTATTTCACTTTCCAATTTATGTGAAAATATCTTCTAATCTATTTTTTTCATCTTTTCCATTCTGTTCTCTGAAGAATTGCCTGAAGACATTTTATCAGAATCTGGGGAGGCTTGCAGTAATCCAACCCAAAAATGAACAGTTCTGTTTACACGACTGTAACTTCTCAGAGGGCCACCCTGCTCTGCAGCAGCTCTGTAGCATTGTGCAGAGGAGGTGTACCTTTGATTTTGGTGTACTTTCAGAAGAAATTGTGACGAGTTATCGTGTTCCACTGCTAGAACAGCTTGTAGAAGAAAGAAAATAGAAACGTGATTGTTGTGGGAAGAAAAGAGAATACAGCTTGCCGCATTTAAATTTTCAAAACACGTACTATAGATAGCAGGTCAAGGGAGCTGACCCTGCCCCTCTGCCCCGCTCTGCTGAGACCCCACCTGCAGAGCTGCCTCAGCTCTGGGGTCCCAGCACAGCAAGGACAGGGACCTGTTGGAGCCAGCCCAGCGGAGGCTCCAAGGTGATCAGAGGGATGGAGCACCTTTCCCACAAAGAAAGGCCAAGAAAAAAGATTATTCAGCCTGGAAAAGAAAAGGAATCAGGATGGCCTAATTGCAGCCTTCCAGTACCTGAATGGAACTCACAGGGGAGATTGAGAGAGATATTTTACAAGGGCCTGAGTGACAGGACAAGGGGGAAAGGCTTCAGACCAAAAGAGAGTGGGTTTAGATTAGTTATTAGGAAAAAAATCTTTAATGTGGGGGTGGTGAGAGACTTGCACATGTTTCCCAGAAAAGCTGTGGCTGCCCCATCCCTGGGAGTGTTCAGGGCCAGGTTGGATGTGGCTTGGAGCACCCTGGTCTGGTGGAAGGTGTCCCTGCCCAGGGCAGGTTGGTTGGAACTGGATGGTCTTTATGGTCCCTTCCAATCCAGACCGTTCTATGATTGGAATGAAAAATCAAGCAAAATATATCAAATGGTCTTTATTAGACCAGAAGTTATTTTTACCAAAACTAGAGCATCTTTTCTCATGGAGGACAGCTTCTTGATTACATGTGGGATCATGAAAAGTTACCAGAATTTTTTTAATAAGTTATTATCAGGGCAGAGTACATTGACCCAGAAGAAATGGGAACATAAAAGAAAGCTGAGAAGAGACTAAAAAAGAGGGAAAATTGATTAATAAAATATATTCTGATGGAATTGCAGAACTGGGGGGAAATTCAGGTTTAAATTATGTTTTATTGTTTAAAATTTCATGTGCTTCTTGAACAAAGATGATGCAAAATTGTCCAGTGAATCTTTGTTGGAACCAACAGCCAAAGCAGATGCAGAATATTTTAATCAGATAAAAAGACTAGTGAGATTCTTCTTTCTGGTGGTTTAATAAAATGAATTAAGACCATATTAAATGCAGATAATGGAGAATATCTTTCCATATCTCTTGGAACTCAAAAAGAGTTGCTAAGTAACCAAAGATTACATCTAAAAGCTAGTTTCAAAAGTGATCTGTACTAAAGTAATAATAATAATAATAGTAATTGCATTTGTCCAAAAAGTCTGATTTTCTTCATTCATGAAGTTTAAATTATGAGCACTTTCTGATATATTTAGTAGCAAAAATTAACATTAAATTGTGCCATATGTACAGTGGCCCTATTTGGTTAATCAGTAAAATTTATGGGTCAAAGTTCTAATCAACAATCTCATATTAGTTTTGCTAGCAAATAGGAATAAAAAATTAGATTATCAATCAAAAATGAATCACAGTTCTTCAGAGGTTAGCTCTGTGTTGTTCATACGTACTATAATTACCAAGAAAGGGGGAAAGAATGTGGTGTGGAAAAAGATAGAAAAAGGATAAGTAGAATGTATTCAGGTATTTTGGATATTTTCAAAAGATAATATGTAATTTGACAGGCTTAATAGAAATGGTAAAATTATCTTAAGCAGGAATATGTAAGAGCTCCTAAGAATTCTGAAAAACTGGAAAATTGTGACTATAGGCAGTTGTATTTTAGAGAAAGAAAGCAAAACCATCAGAATTAGATTTTTCTCACCTTTAATTTTCAGAAAAATATTGGAAAAATATTCAAGTAAAGTAATCACATAGATGGTACATAGGGCATGAATATGTAACAATAGAGATTTATCAAGAGTGAATGATGTTAAATCAATGTGTTTTCTATCTGTTACGGCTTGTAAGGCTGGAGAAAAATGTGCATGTTATGAACCCTATGAACCTTGATTTCGGAAAGGCTTTTGATGCTGTTGAAGATTGTATTCTTTAACAAGATAAGAAAAGAAACCCAAGCTGAAAGTACTGAAAAAACAGCTGGAAAAACATACTCAAGGGGCACTTAATATTGTGCATTATCAAACTGGAATAATACATTAAAAAATCCTGAAAAGTTTGTTCTGAGCCTTGTATTATTTTTTTAATGAGCTGACCAATAGGAGAAAGTAGGAATATTCACTTTAGAGATGCCACCCATTCTGGAAAGCTGGCAGTCCTTTGGCAGATGGGTTCAAATGTAAAATGATTCCAACAGTCTGGAGAAATAAATCAAAAAAAGAAAACAAGCAATGCATGGTTCAGTTTCTAAAAGTCTCCCCTGATTTAGGCACGTAATGAATTCTTACTTTGTGAATGGGAGCCACCTCGAAATGCCTGGCTGGGCACAAAAAACCTATGAGAAGGGAATGTATTGAAAACTCAGTGTGACAGCGTCATGTTGTTTTCAGAAAGACTGACACGCTACTGGGAAGTAAAATGTGAGTTTGTCAGTAAAACATGGAGCACAACCTTTCCACCACACAGATCATAAATCGTCTGCCCAGCTCCGGGACTACACTGGAATAAAAATTCAGACCTGTCAGTGATAGGAGAATAGTTAATCTGATCAGTTATCAAGAGAAAATGGCTTAAAATTAAATAGTGGACGTTTGGAGTTATTTCAGAGAAAAAGGAGACCTGAGGGAGGTCTTTTCTCCTTTGTATAAATGTTAGTTAGAAGGAAAGAAAAAGCTGTTCTGTAAATCTCTGTACATGTTATTATTACATGTATGAATTGGAAATAGTCTCAGTGCTGTTGGTCCTATTTCTGACATTTATCAGAAAGTGGAATTTCACTTCAAAGGTCCTAAAAGATGTCTAAGTTAAAATTATGTATTACCATACATAATAAAGTACTTATCTCTTCTTAAAAATCTTTAAATTTTTAATGTCTTCTTTTTAGCACCTGCAGTAATGAGGGACATGTAAAATTAAAGTTAGAAATATAGATTCTGTCAAATACTCATAAGGGGTAAATTGAATTAGTTTCATTGAAACTACAAATTAACACAACTTAAGAAATTAATTTAGAATTTTTCCGTTGGAATAGCATTATATTGATGAGTAGAAGTGCATGCTTATTAATCTATTGCATTCTAAGGGATTCATGCTCTCAGAACTTGGACAACAGTTTAGTAAAGGGCCTGCTTGCAAGATCTAAGCACGTACAAGACGTCCAAACTGGGGTGCTAGTTTAGTTATGAAAACGGCACTAAGCAGAGAAAGTGAAGATATTATTCCGATGAAGAGAAAATGCAAATAAACAGTAAAAAACTCGAAGAAATGCAGTGCAGAAAACATAAACATTTTAAGCATGTTTACATCTTCTAAAAAAAAATAAAATACAAGACCATAATTAATAATCTCATAAAGTTAAATATTTTATTAGGTACTTACAGTATAATTTTAAAATGAAAAATACATGGTAAGAATAAATAGAAGATAACTGGTAGTAAAAACATAAGCAAAAACCTTGTCAGCAATGTTGGAACCCGATTTTGATAACTTCCTTCACAGCAGCATAGATCAGGACCTGCTCCACTTAAGTCAGTGGGATTAGATTCGAGCGTAAAATCAGGAAAAATTATATTTGATTATGCCTCCAGTTATTAACTATTCTGTAAAATTAGAGCAAATAGGATGGGAACAGTCATTCGCACCTGCTAATAGAAGAGTTCTGTTATCTCAGGGCCTTCTTCAAAACCATTGACGGTAATTATAATCTTCCCAAGAGCTTTAGTGCACCTGGAATGATGTTTTCAGGAAGGAGATGCCAGCAAGATTAAGAACATGCACAAAAGTCAGAGTACTCTTACCACGAGGGGAACAAGGCTCACGCACATTTTCCCGGACTCTCTTCCTTGCATTTGCATTCTAATGCATGTATTTCATCAACGTGCAATTGTAAACATACCCTTCAGAAAAATGACCTATTGATGGGTTCCCCAAAAAGCCTCTACTGCCTATAATGTGTAATTTAATTTCAATTTCTATCTGATATTAATTATAAGCACTGTGAGACATCATAGAAAATTGCATTTTCTGTTTTGCTTTTTTTATTATTATTTTTATTATTTTTATTGGTGGCAATAAATTCCTGATAATTCTTTTTGAATTATGTTTGTGGTTTTGCTGATATGAAACTTTAACTGATAACAGTAGTGAGGCAGCAATAAGCAATGTGAAATATACATGAATGCACTTATTCATGGTTTATGTTTAACCATAAAAAACACCAGGATTTTGAACATCTTATCTTTTTCTAACATCCTTTATAGTGTCTCCAAGGCTTGGTATTTTATATATTAGTTAAAATATATGCTGCTCTTACCATGAATAGAAATTAAAACTACAATTTATTTACAGGACACTTTTATAGCCATATATATGTGTACTGCTGGTCATAACCCTCTATGAGCCTGAATGAAAAAGATTTGACTGTAAAATATATTACTCCTGATATCATATGTTTTGCTACAGTCCTGCACAGAATGCATAAAAAACCAGTTACTTCCAATGCCCATGATATTTCTAATATATGGAGGAATACATTTCCCTTTTGTATAACTTCTTTCTTACCACATCTCTTACAAGCTCTGTGTTAAGAACTTGGATTTTAGAATATTGCATGTAATATTTTTCCAGGGTTTTTTCTTTTTTTTTTTTTTTTTTTTTTTTTTTTTTTTTTTAAATATCTCTTTTTCAAGGTCATTTTAGTCTTAACACTTTCNNGCAGGTCCATTCAGTCTCAGAGCTTTCTTTTCCACTTTCAGATAGCCCTAGGCTGAATGAAAAATCTGAGGTCAGGCTTTTCTCTCATATTGGGGAGCTTGACTTGGCATCCAATATCTGATGTACTTCAGCACTAGAGAAGACCCAAGCTCCTAAGCTTTGAAGTTCAGTAATACTTGAAAGAAAGCCCTAAGGCAAATACCAGGCTCAAAGAAGTTAAATCTGTTCTGGATAGGTGAAGCAATACCCCATAGCTACCAAGGGAGATTTAATTAATGCAAACATGTTAGATCCCTATTCTGCACCAGAATATCCTCTCATGATCTCTGTCAAGAAATTTAATATTATCAACAATTCAAATTAAATCCTTTATTCAAGACATAACTTCTGTTTAGAAAACCAGTTTGGTTACTTTTTGAATTCAGAAAAACAGTTATCCAATGCAGAGAGAAAGTAGTTGCAGCTGAATGCCTAAAAAGCCCCTCAGATGCTGGGAGAAGAGACATAAATCAGAAAAAGAAGGAAAACCATACCTCTCAAAGTGCTCTGTCCTTTACAAAGCATATTGTTACTCTGCTTAGCCTCTTCTAGTCAATGATCCATGAAGTCTAATGTAGTTTCCAATTTCTTGTAGAAATTGCTGAATTTCTACTTGTCCATGACAGAACACTGCTCCTGGGGAAAAATAAATAAATAAATAACATATTAAATTTATCCACATGGATAATGTTGGAATAGAGTCAGTCATCCAAAAAGAAACTTCATCTGAAATACATCCATTAGCCAATTTTGTACCTTAGTGTTAGAGTTCTTTTGTTTTTGCCCACAACTCCACAGAGAAAACTATCAAAATGTGAAAACAGATTTAATTTTTTCTTGTTCTCCAAATTTTTGGTGCTTCTAATTTATTCTCTTCCCTATTCTTTTTTCTTCTGTCTTTGTCCCCTCAGTTTATCAGGCAGATTTATAATCTATTTAGTTTTGCTTGTTTATCCTCATCCCTCAGAACTATTTATTAGTCTTTTCTGAGTGTCGTGTTAGTAGATTCTTCCAAGAACCATGTAATCAAACACATTTCATCATGATGTACCAAGGACTGAAATTTCTGGAAAATGATGGACAGTTACAAAGGATATTTATCTTATATTAGCATCATTTACTTGGTTTGCTGAAGATATTGTCACATGTAGAAATATAAATTCCAGTTTTTCTGCCTGCCCTGTTCTTTTCTACAGATAAATACACATACTTTAGATCATATCAATAACAAATTCAGCACTGGACATTTCTTTGGGGTTTTATGACCCTTTCCAGGGCTGTGGATCATTGGCTCCCAGGAGGTTGTTAATTCTCAGAAAAAAAAGCTCTGTTCCTCTGCTTTTATTGCTTAAATATATTGTTTGTGGAAATATAACATAAATACTGGAGAGAAAAGAAAGTTACCAGATGAGCAGAAGCTGATATGGCTCAAATTGACTTTGTTTTATGCTAGATGGCTGGATATTAACAATCATATCCACTTCTTTTCCTTAATTTATTAAAATTTCAGGGTAAAAGACTGCCTTTTCCTTTATAAAGGACCTAAAGATAAATTGAGTAACAAATTTTACAAATGCAATTTTCAAGTAAGGTGTGGTTCTGGCCTTTGCTGCAATATTAAAAGGCATTAATCCTTTTGATAAAATGAATCATGACATTGGACTCAAAAACTTGGGGTTTTTCACACATACAAAGGATTTCCGGACAAGTCCAAATATATTTTTTCAGTCTTCAACAACAACAAAGAAAAATTAAACTCAGCAATGACAAATATTTCTGACCCAAAGAAGACTCTTTTTCAGTTTATTACAGTGTTACTGGTTTTGCCAGTATTCTTTCCTCACCAATATTTTTCATTGTTTGTTAAAAAAATCTAATTCCTCTCAGACAAGTTTCCTAATTAAAAATAATCTTTAGTGCAAACACAAAAAGGAGCTTTTCTGTAGCTACCCTTTCTCTTTGTGCAGAAGAGAACAAATGTGATGGTGTACATCATCTATCTACCTCATATGTGTAGTGACAGAAACATTAATTCCAAGCACATTTCTATTTCAGCCACTTATTTGCACCCTGTTAGTGCATGAAGAGCAATATTTCTGTGGAGTTATGGTGACATCAAGTGGCTGGCTATATGATCCCTGCAAATATATGGATATATGCTCCAGAACTGGAGAAGAAAGCAATACAGGGAACTACCATCAGGTGCTCTTACCTCTTTGAAATGTGAGTGAACTTCCAGTTAGTTCCATGTGATGGACTGAAATCTTAATTTTAGATGTATCATCAGGGTGTGTATCATTAAGTGCCATTAATGAAAATAAAATCAATGTATTTCATTCTTGACACAGAGTTCAAAGGCAAGAGACTGATACTGAGATGAAAAATGGTGCTCAACACCAAATCATCCAAACTATTCTCTTTATCTTGTGCTCAGACATACCTGGGTGACTCAGACTGCTGCTGTGCACTCGTTAGGAAAATAGAGAGGCTCAAAATGATCTTCTGATAGGATTTTTGTGATTGAGTTAACAAGTTAATATCTACAGCTTTAATTGCATCTTCTGGTTTAATGAACACAGCCTCATAAAGGTAACAAATGAAGTTCAGTTTGTTCTATGGTAGGCTAGTTTCTTTAAAATCCTCTGCTGTCGGAACTTACACTTTCAACCCTTTCCAGGCCATGGCTGGTTCATGAGTATGAAGACAATATTTTAAGAGTCTTCAGAGTGCATATTCTTCACCAGCCTGTTTCTACTCTCACTTTATTAATGTGGTGACTTCTCCATTGCCTCTCCGAAAGTCAGCTCTTCCTTCTGTTTGCTATCCTCAGCCTCTCAAAACCAATGCAAACATTCATCATCCTTCTTCCATGTCACACCAGAGCTTGTTCCCTGCTTCAAAGCTTGAGTCACTTGTCGGGATGGCCTCCAAGAAAAATTAGCTGGGGAATAAAATCTCGATATGAAATCAATAAAAGATAAGTCTGCTGTTGACCAAAGAGGAACTACAGAATTCAGACCCATCACAATATGGTAGCTGAAAAACATAGAGGGAATAATGAATGCAGTTTGTTTGAATTTAAGAGTACTGACACAAAAATTACAAGTGAAGTCACAGTGCAGTTTAATGCAGTGGCTCTATAATACTGACCTAATCCATAGAAAAGATGTGAGCTCCTTTCTTCAGCTTGATGAAAGCCTTTAACCTTGACATCTTACTTGACCTGTCCACATTTTCCCATGTATTATGACTTCACGTTTGTGAATGGAACAGATTTAGTTTATATATATATATATATACATATATATACATGCACATATATATATATTTATATATGCACATGTATTTACTTTTTTTTTTTTTGTGGTTGTTGTTCATCTTATTGTGTGATCCTCAGAATGCAAATTATTAGCTCTGGTACACCAAGCCTTATTTGCAAGATTAAGATGCAAATTCAATTTTAGTAAGTAGAGAAACAATCTGACTTGAAGTGTATGTTCTTTAGCGGGGACTATTGTAAAAATGTTATGTATGAGAAGCAGTGTGGGACAAAAATCACATGGCTTCATTGCTCTGGAAGATATACAAAATAAAATACATTAATCAGTCTGCTCACAGGACTATTTAAATGAGAAATCCCATTAAGTGCTTAAATTGATTTACTCTTCCCTCTCCCAAAATAATAAAATAAAATTCCTGAAGTGTCTATTAAATCAGACAATAAATAAGGGGAGGTAGGTAAAATCCTTGGGGAAAGGAAGGACCTTAAGGCCATCTGATTCATATTTCATACCTCTTCTATTTCTCCATCTTTTTTTCATCCTTGTCAAAATTCATACATATACAATGTCATAAGCTAGTGTTGGTTTGGATTCAATTTATTTTACAAAAGAAAAAAAAAAAAAAAGAGAGGGAAAAAAAAAAAAATCATGAGAACTGAGACCAAAATAGTTTAGTGAAATAATTTTTATTTTCATTTATATTCACTGCCATGTCTCTCCACTGAAGTTAATGCATTTTCCCTGAAAGGTAATTCATTTCAATTTGAATCAATACAGTATCTTTGAACTAATGCCTTCCAGAGATGCCATGTTTGAACAAACAGTGGTATATTTGTGTAAATTGCAAATTTTATTAGTAATTGCACAAAAAAAAAAAAAAAAAGGCACTCAGAAAAACACTTTTGCTTCTAAACAATACAGAATGTAAACACAAATAATCCATATTGTGTTTTGCTGTTTCGTTTTGGTTTTCAGGGGTATTATAGGCTTTGACATAGAGAAGGGAAAAGCTATTTATAGATCTAAATATAACTGGGTATAATTCTTTCCTAAGAAATGAATCAGTACTTTCATGAAAGGAATGACTCCTTTTTGTGGTGGGTTTTTTTAATTCCATACCTTTCAGCATAGCAGAGAAGACTGTCCCAGGGTGGTACAAGGAACATAAAAATCCACATCGTTTTAAACTTGCATTTCCTAACCTGCAGAACATAACCTCTCAAGTAACACTTAAGGGGCCGTACATGTATGAGAAGATAACGTTTTTACCTCGTACCTTCTTGTTTAGCACAAACAAATGTGTGGGGTCAAAAAAAGAGGCAGATGAACCCCGATTTGTAAAATATTTGACTGTCATTCTAAAATTCCTCTTGCAAATAATCTGAAAAAATATTTCTTTTGAGCAGCGCTTTTTAGTCTGAAAATCACCATCCCCTCTGGGGCATCAAAGGGATTATAAAAGGCTGGAAAATGTCACATCCGTTGCCAGTTTTGCCATTCTTTCAAGGGAGCTGAGGAAAGCAGGGGCTGTGTTTGCTGGCTGAAAATGCTTTTGCTGTTAACAGCCTTGGATTGCTGACAGTAGCTTGGCGTCTTCACGGTAGAAAGCAGAGTGGGTTGGCTTTTCTGTCTGTTGCTTTCAGGGTTGGTTTTTTTTGCCTTCCAGATCTGGAGGTTACCACGTTGAGCAGCTGGAACCAGTTTAGTCAAGTTTAGCACAGTTTGAACCAAATGGAACTGGTTTGAACCAGTTTTATCTGATTTGATACAGTTCAAGCTGGTTGAACCAGATGGAACCAGTTTAGCATGGTTTAAATTGGTTAGTACCAGTCTGATCCAGTTTAACGCAGATAGAAGTGGTTCGAAATGGTTGGAACCAGTTTAGTCCAGTTTAAGGTGGCTATAACAGTTTGGACCCAGTTTGAACTGGTTTTATCTGGTTTAAACTCTGTGGAACCAATTCGATTCAGCTGGAACCAGGTTACTCCAGTTTTAACTGGTTGGAAGTGTTTTAAACCAACTGGAACTGGTTTTAGCTGATTTGATCCAGTTTGAACCAGCTAGAACTGGTTGGAGCCAGTTTAATCTGGTTTAAATGGGTTAAGATTGGTTGGAACCTTACTGAACTGATTTGGTTAGGTTTAAATTGGTTGGAACTGGTTTATCCAGTTAGAATGAGTTTAGTCCATTTTAAACTGGTTTGATCTGGTGGAACCAGTTTCAAATGGTTTGAATTGCTTTTATTTAGTTTGATCTGTTTTAAAACATGTATGAACCTATTGGAACAGAGTAGGACCAGTTTGATCTGGTTTAGACTGGTTGGAGACAGTTTGATCCATCGGAACCAGTTTAGTCCTCCTGTGGAGTAGATGGCAGTGGTATTCCCATTTCCTGAGACAGCTCCAGAAGGATAAAAGGACCAGGGCAGTCACGTTGCCTGCCTACTGGAATATTCTACCACCTTTTTGGGGCCGATTGTCATACAACATTCCCATGCCAGTCGTGTTCAAAATGACAGAAGGACCCACCTTTATTTTCCTCAGATGTTTTGAAAGATCACCCGGACCAGCGTTAGGAAGTCAGCTGGTCAGCTCCTCACCTAGGGCAGTCACCCAAATTCTCAAGTATAGGCTTCCTCCTCCTTTCTTTTCAACCTGTTACCTCCTTTAACCCACCCTACAGCCATCATCTTTTCTTGAGAGAAAGTGCAGCGATGCCAATGGGAGACATTTTAAACATTTTTCTGTAATTAATTTTTTCCCAGTACTCTATTTTTACCTATCTCTCTATCTTTCTGTGTCCAGTTCACTGTATGAATGGGTATTGATCTTTAAATATAATACCTCTAAATCTTTCTGTGGGCTTTTGACAGCTTCCTTATTTGTTAATTTTACTGGGTTTCTTTTAGGAGCCAGGAGCACTTAACACAGTTCTTCCTTGAGATATCATTAAAATATGCTAACTAAGGTAAATGTGTAAGAAAGAATGCAGACATTTCTAAAGGTTATGATCTGTGACAACACTTCTTAGCTTTAAAGTTACTTTAATTGAATTAATTGTAGCATTGAAGAAACTGAAGAACAAAGAGAGCTCTGACTCTGAATATATTAGAGTGAAATACTTGACCTTTTCAATATGTTACATTTTGATTGGCAGTCCTTTCCGTAGGAGCTCTCTTAGTAATAATTTCATAATTATTTTTCCCCATGAAAAATAAGGTAGGTGTGTCAAAAAGCTGAAGTACAGCTGAAATAATTGGAAATATCCAAGTGTGGAAGTGTGCAAGTGTATGTTACACACCCTACTGTAATTCAGAAGATGTCAAAAATGGGGGATTCATTTTGTTGGCAAAGCTTTTAGCAAAAATAAAAAGACAGACCAAGTTAACCTTAATTTGTCATATCAGAATCAAAGACAGGTTTGGTTTGGAAGGGACCTTAAATAAAGACCATTGAGTTCCAACCCCCTGCCATGGGCAGGGACACCTCCCACTATCCCAGGTTGCTCAGAGCTCCATCCAACCTGACTTTGAACACTTCCAGGGATGGGACACTCACAACTTCCCTGGGCAACCTGTGCCAGGGCCTCACCACCCTCACAGGGATGCATTTTTTCCTGATATCTATCTAAACCCACCCTCCTTCAGTCTAGGCCTCCTTTAGGTCCTGGAAGGCTGTTATAATTATAATTTCACACATTTTTTGTTTTCAGGATCTTAGGGAGTCCTTTATTCATAAGGGATTTTTTCCTCTGGAAAAGATTTTTCACTGCTATTTACATGAGAATAAAATCCATCTGCAACGCAATTCAGGTTATTTATTAACAGATGTGTCTGAAAAGTAGAGGTGTCTTTTAATTATATCTTTTTCTTGGCACTTTAACTCGGTAAGATTTAATCAATTTTCTCAAAAAAGCAGGAGGAGTTTCACATATGGAGAATATGAACTTTTCTTCTACCTCCTTCTTTACCTTCAGTACTGAGTACATGCTGTTCCTACTCCTGGTGGCAAACTCTTTTCATCCCATGTTTTGCTTTCCTGATTTAGCTTTTACTACAAAACTTTACTGATGAAAATTTTCCATTTTGATCTTTTAAAATCAAAACAAAGGCACTGGGAGAGATCCTGATGTTTACTGATTTATTGGAAAGACTAAATTTCACTTTACATGTAAATCTTCCCTAAACCCTCAGAGGCTGGGATAGGTGCATTTATACACAGCCAATATCTCTTTCTGTAGTGCTGTAATTCTATGCAAAACCAAAGTAGAAATTATTTTCTTTGTGCAGATTAGAGTATGCTTGAGGCAAAAATCTGGGCTTGTTTTCAGCTAGTGAAGAATTTTTTTTGTAGGCCACATAAGCACTGTGTTTCTGGTCTACTGCTGCATCTCTAACCTCCCTGTAAATGGTTTATAACAAATACTCTGATTTTCAGCTTTGATGTCCAATCTGTACTTACCCCATGGAAAGTTAAAAGGTCAGTAAGTGTTTTGAACTAGTTCAGTTAATTTATTGATACCTCATTGCACATTGTCAAAACATTCGCAGAAAGCCTCGAAACATGCCTTTGACCATATAGGAAGAACAAATATATTGTAAATAACTTCCTAACCTCATTTTAAATTGTTGCCTTCTGGACTTCGGTTTTCTAAGCAGAGAAACACTTCAAATTCAGCACGTCACCAGATCACTTTAACCTCTTTGAAAATGCATTTCAGGAGCCTTGATGGATCTCTTGCTCAGCAACTGGCCTTGGGAAAGTATACACTTCATGGTAAGCCGAGTGCCATGTGCAGTAATCTGTCAGAAAGGGAGCAGCAAGTGTAATGGGAGGCTGAAACAGATCATTTAGCATTGTGACATTATTTGTGAATTTGCCTCTCTGAGAGGGATTTTTGTCATGCATATGGTTGATATTGATCTGAGGTTATGAATGTGACTGGCTGTACCCCCAGTTTCGGAGGAGTTTTGAAGTATAACTTAACCTGGGTGTCTCTCTGAAACCTTTTAGGAGCGGGACTGATTACACCTCATGCAAAATGCTCCACGGGAGTGAAGCTGAATGGTTGTGATGCCTTTCCAATTGTCGACAAAGCGATTTAGGAGGAACCTAGCCTCACTTTTATTAACCCCAGAGGTCTCTCCATTTCTTTGGCTTTTCTAGTCTATATCTTTCTTCAGCTGTCCGGCTAAATTGACAAAGCACAAAGTCCTTTTCCATACAGCAAGTGTCTTTGTAGGAATCCCTTTAAAAGCTTTAGCACTTAAGAAAAATCAATAGCGCTTATGATGTCTTGCAGGTCTCCCCTCTCCTGCACGCTAAATTCTCATCAGCCTGTTATTAACTGTTGGAAAAAGACAGTAAACATTGCATTTTAAAAGCACTCGTGTGGTATTTCACTTGAATAACGTTGTCTATCCTTCCTTAATGAATTTAGTGGAACTGTGTCATTGGTCTATTTAGAAAGAGAAAGAAGAGCTGTGCAAAATGCATTGCAGGCACGGAGCCAAGTATATCTATTATACACAAATCCTCCATGCTCATTGAAATAAAATGAGCCCATAGAAATACTGATATTTTAAATACCACTTCAAAGTATAAATGACCATAAAGATAATCAATTATATCTTTGTCCAAATATACTTGGGGAAAAAAAAAGAAAAAAAAGAAAGCTCTGGAAGATTAACCTGTGGTTTACCGCAAGAAAGAAAATGTAGAAATTAAAAAAAACCCACAAAGGTGAAAAATTGAAGTAATAATTACATGACGGTACTACATTAGAAAGGTATTTAGGAAACAAAACTACTGAAGTCAGAAACACCTAATTTTCTAACATGTAGTCCCCAGGTGTTATCCTTATGGTTGCTGTATCTGTGGAGTTACTGTGTCTTGGAAAAGGTTCTAGAAGAATTGGATTTGGAGCATATTCCTCATAACAGAAATTAAAAATAAAGGGTTCTACATCAGGATGGTGAGTAGGTTTAAATGCCTATTCACAGTTCATAGTCTCTGCTTGTTTGTCCTGTAAGTCCTTTGCATTTCCACATGGATTATAAGCATTTTTTAAAGAAGGAGAAAGGAAGACTTTTTAATTTTTTTTTTCCTTAATGTTGCATCCCAGTGGTTAGAACAGCAATACAGAGTACATGGATACAAGTTTCAATCCCCTGGTTTGCTTAATAGCCTCAAATGTTCATCACTGCAGAAACCAACCTAATTACCAGGGTAATGGCCACTTTGGGAGTGCTTATGCACCTGTGAAAGGAGGGGAGGGATTTCCCATCCTGCATGTCTGAGTGTCTTTCCTTAAATAAAAATAAATTCAAGATTATTTTATTCCAGAACGAGAGTGCAAACATATGTATGATTGTGTAACCTAGTAATGATGACATTTCCTGGAAAGGGGCAGGTTTTGATCAATAAACATTTCTGCGTGTTTGTAATCATCCATAATTGTTAAACAGTCCTTGGAGATGAGCATGTAAGCTAAGCCCACATCTTCTTCCAGAATCAGCCTTGCACATCATGCTGAAGAGAGACAATCACTTAATGAATCTTGATCTTCCTGATATATTTGTTTTTTGGTTTAGTGTGATGGGAGTTGTCCTACAGTTTGCCAGTAGGAATGGGGGAAGGATAAAACTCACTGGGCATGAATCCGAGGGTCCTGCAAGGTGATTGCTCTGTCCTCACGTGGGAGAGGAGAGGTCAGTCTGCCTCTATTGAGTTTCAAATAAAACCTTTTCTATCAGGCCCTATTTTAGCAAACACACCTCCCAAAGTAGCATGCATATCCTCAGAGGAGACGAGGAAGGGAAAAGTCCAGTTTTCTGATCCATGTTGGTCTTTTACTTGCAGCGCCAGGCCCCAGCTGATGTACACAGCAAAAGTTCTTTGGGGGTCCTGTCTGTTCAATACCTACAGTGCCATTGAAATTTAT
This sequence comes from Pardalotus punctatus, assembly GCA_013400915.1. Lineage (NCBI taxonomy): Eukaryota > Metazoa > Chordata > Aves > Passeriformes > Pardalotidae > Pardalotus > Pardalotus punctatus. Next base: position 184,942 of record VZTX01006347.1, on the reverse strand, counting down.
CACTTTATCAGTCATGCTGCTGCAAGAGATATTCTGTATTTTAAATCTGGTCAGAACATGGGGAAAAAAGAAAAAGAGTCTTTAAAACAGGATAAAAATATTTACATTGGCATAAGTGAGAAATTTGAAGAAATGGCCCTCTATATGATAGAGAAAAGACATATTGAGCAGGCTTCACAAATGAGGAAGCTGTAAAGTGGAATGACATCTTTCAGTTTATTTATAGCTTAAACCTAGCATCTTTACTATCAGATTAAAATATTGGGCGAGTTCTGAATCTGCTTCCTGTGGTGCAACATGTTTTTTCTCTGGCTCATATTACTTTTATTATCAACATCAGCAATTTTTACCCTTTCTTCAACAGAAAAAATAGCAGCATTTCACACTTACTCTGCAAAAACCAGGGTTTTTTTTTGCATTTCCTATCCTGAGGAATGTAGTGTGAAGCATGCTCAAGAGAATTCTGGGCTTGTAATTAAAAAGAATCGTGATTTTTCTCTTTGTTGCTCTAGAAAGAAGACTTTGCTTTGACCTCAGTAGTTCGAGGATCTGTCTCTAATTCCATCAAATGTCATCTCATTCTTTCCTATGTAATATGTAAAGTAGATCACTTCACATTAATTTTCATCTATTCTATTTGCTTCCAAAGTACCTGTGCCCACACTGTTCTTTCATTGCTCCACACAGGCCTCTGACATTCCTGACCATCTCACTTTCAATTTCAGATCTCTTTACAGCAGTACCTTAGAAACCCCACAAAACACTGATTTGTTCTTCTTTACAGAGTTATTTGAATTGTAGGTGCTCTAGACAAGTCTGTCCTGCGACAGAATATAAACATGCCAACCATTCTGAACCTGTAAAAGAAATATAACAGTAGGACAGAACTGGGGATCAGGAAAGGCCTGACCTTCATTACTGGCATTCAATAGCCACAAATTCACCTAAGGGTTATTCTTGTGGCTTAAAAGAAAAGAAAAAAAAAAAAAAAGTATTTAATGTAGAAAGCACCACTTTGGGGGGGGGAGGGGGGTGAAATTATGCACTAAAAAAATAAAGTGGATTTCACGATCTTAAACCATAGTTCACTGTGAACATTAAGACAGTGAAATCTATCAGACAGATGGAAATTAATTTCTTCAGATATCAAAATCCCAGTATATGCTTAAAATGGATGCCCAGCTGTTGTGATTTGAATATTTTCTTTTGATATCAAAAATACTTTGCTTTTCATCCCAAGAGTAAGCCTTGTGTATGTCAAACAAGAAAACAATAGACACCTTTCAAATTCTACATTAAAAAATTCACTGTTTATGAACACAGTTTTATTAATTCTACCTGCAAATATTAAGCGTAGTCCTCCTAGCCTAAAAAACTCTAATTTTCCAAAGGGGTTAGGAGAGTCTGACTTGCCTCAGGTCAGACTAGAAAACTGGGGGAGAAAAAAAATTTTGCTTTGTCTGCATCATCACACCATATTTATATTGTACAGCCACGTTTATTTTTTATACTTTTAATTTTTTTTGTATTTTAGGGACTATTGTAAGGTAAAGATTTCTTCAAAATTCATCTTCTGCAAGAATCATAATTACTCTGTCAGTGTGCAGTGAAAAAGCCTCTTTATGGTACATAGATAAATATCTCTCCAGAAAATAAACTATTCATCCCTCTAGAAAAAACTTCTAAAAATTAGCTGTAAATTAAAAAAAAAAAAATAAAAAGGATAGGTTTGTTTTGCTCGGATTCGTGCCCAGTAGCCATATGAACACACAATTTTACATGAAGGGTAGTCTTTTTTAAAAGAAACTGAAGTATATAGCTGTGGCATAAGAGGAAAGATGTTAGAGCATAGTAGGCCAGTGTCCAGTGATATCAACATGTATTTCATTGTTTTATGAGTGTAATAGTTACAAAATAAGAAGTCAGAAAAAGAAGAATAGGATGTTTTTTCATATGTAACATGTATCTCTCTGTTTTTATTATGTTCAGTGCATATATAGGTAAAGGTCAAAGACAGCCAGTTTAAATTTTGAGCAAACTTGCAAACTGATTTAAAAAAACCCCAAAATTACAGTAGGACAGGTGGTCTTTAAGCTTGCTGATATGTCACTGGGGAATATCACAAATTGTGACACAGGATAGGTTGAGAGGGTAGGTCATGTATTTTTTTTTTCATGAGGTTGTGGTATAATATAAGCTTACAAAAGTGCCTCTCAGTCATACTGAAACAAGCTGGTCTGCATCTTTTCTGACATAGACGATGTGAATTCTCAAAAAAAGTTTTTAGTAGGTGATTTTATTTGCAACTATATACTGTGCTGCAGGAACTTCTGCTTATCTCTCAGTAATGGACTCTGCATTTCCTTTACAAATGTTTAGGTTAAACTGAAGTTCCTAACCTTTGCTCATCCACAAATCTAATCAGATCAAGGGCTGACCTGGAAAAAAAAAATCACCCAAAACCAACCAACCCAAAACAGGAAGAGCTCCAAAAAACCACACCGTGGACAGTGAAATGAAGTCCATTGGGAAAGCCTTGTTTGTCATCGTCTGCCACTGTTCTGCCCACTCTGATGGGTAATCATTTTGCACCGTTTCTCCAGCTAGCTTTGCCCTGTGGGAGAGACGACAGTGCTTTTCATCCGATCTCCAGACTAGGAAAAATCGTGGTCAAATATTCACAACTGCCAACTTCAAAGCAATTTTTCCATGGCAACCATACCTCAAAAGCCTGGAGTTGCAGAACTTGCCAATTAGCAACTCCAAAGGGGGCCATTAGCTCCTTCAAAAACATGACGGACACTGTTTTTAATCACCATTTGTTCCCAGCCTTACAGCAAGCACTACATGAACACTAACCATGCAAGGGCAAGGCTGACTACATAAAAAGAAGTTGATGTTGCATGAAAACAACACACATCAAGCTACATTTTTTAATAAATAAAGAACAATTATCCTCAGTAAATCATCGCTTCTAATTTATTGTTGTTTAATTAAAGCCAGTAGTATTTTCTCGTTATTGCCAGGGGTAAACCGTGCATAACAGCTACAGAATTTGCCTTCAGTAGGAGTCCTTAGTTGTACTGCTGCTTGGGAATGAACAAGTACTATAAAGCAAGGAGTATCTGCATAAATATGGACCTGCAGAATCGCCTGCCTAGCTGTCTAAGGCTTCTGATCATTAAGAGAAAGCATACTGGAGAAAATAAAAATATGAGATAAGGAAAATACAGAAGTAGGAATTTAGCTTCTTAGCTTGTAAAATCTTTCTGACTCCACTGAAGTCTATGGGAAGTTATGTTATTATTAGCCACGAAGCCTAGATCTATATTTATTTCAGAGTTTTCTATACATGAATGGGAAAACTAACCTTTTTAATTTAATAAACCCCTCCCATATTTTCACTGACTCTTTTAAAGTAATTCTTTATTCACATAAATGATGTGCCATGTCCTTTAGAGGTCACATATATTTCTGCAAGTAAGAGAAACATGAACTTCACACATTCATTTAAAAAAGATGTCATTTGTGAAGCCCAATTATACCCATTACCATTAACCCTATATCACAGCTAACTAATTTAAGCAATTTAAAGATGATTTTCACACACGCATATTGTCGGCTATGTCACACACACAGAGGCACACACACTTGCAAGGGAAGCTAAGGAAATTTCATGGCATTTCAGTTGGATAGACAGTGCAAATTTCCTTGTGTATTCCTCTCTGGCATTTCACTGTTAACTGCCTGGCTACACAGAGGAAGAGATTATTGCTAGTCCAGACCACGGGGTTTTTTAAAATATATTTCTTATGGGCAAAGCCTGATGATGTGCTCTTTCTCCAAAGCTGACATCTGGCGCTGGAGTCAACCGGAGTCAGCAGCTGTGAGTTGGGAAATGATGGAATCATAGCAACACACTGGCTGGAAATGGAAGCCTGAAGTCAAGGATGGGGAAAAAAAAAAAAAAAAGAAAGAAAAAAAAAGGGAAACTTTTCTCTACTAAAGATATAGAATATATTTGACTTTTGACTGCTGAGGGATGCTTTTTACTGCTCTTTGTGACAGTATGCTAATGGGGCCCCGTCCTTATCAAAGTAGGATGAAGACTAACTTGAGAGAAAAATAGAAATTGCTTCACAAAAGCTTCCTCTTAAATAAAGTTCTCAAGTCATGTGAGCTACTGCCTCTGAGAGAAGATTAAAGAAATTCTCAGTAAAATAGAAGAAATCAATCAATTACATTTTTCTCTTCACTTCTTCCTTCTCTTTTTTTTTGCATGCTCTTTTTTTGAAAGATCAGGTTGAAAAAGACAGAGTAATGAAATTTTTAAACAGAAAAAATACTGTGTCGTCCTTTTCTTTGACACATACATGATGTTTTTAAAAGCAGCAGTGACAAAAAAACTAACAAATCCTTGCAAAACCAACAATGCCAAACTAATAAAAGATAGGATATTCCTGTTGTTTTTTTTCTTAGCGCTACATGAAAATCCATGGTAAAGTTATTTTCCCATGGTTGTGCTGCTGACCTAACCAGGGATGGTGATGGATACCTTCACAGCCCAGGTCTGTGTTGCCTTTGCAGGTGTGTTTTATGCGTGGTGTTGCTTGCATTTCCTCTGCTGTGGGAGTCCTTCATATCCCATGGGAGCACAGGGAATATGAGTCCTGAGTAACTGTGCACCAGCTACCTCATAGACTGCCAATGTGTTGGCAAATAAGAAGAAATCTCTATTTACCACATCACCATCCTCTGCTGGGGCTTCTGCTCCAAAGCCACCGCTATCTTCCCCCATTGTGATATGGCAGAAACAAAAAGAGATACAAATATACTTTGAGAGTTGTAGTTTTGCCAAAGGTAGCCCGTCTTCTCCCCACAAAATCAGATCAAATTTTTAACAATGTAATGTCAATGCAGACAAGCATGAGCAATTGTGGGCCTTTTTCATCTTTCCTAAGAAACCAGCTCCTGCCTTGAAACTCTTTGTCAATTCTCTTACTCTGAGGCTGAACCTTGGCTAATGTGCCCTAACAGATTCACGGTGCTTTCCCATTAAACATGGAAAGCTTTGCTGGAACAGGACTAACACTTGAGTGCGTTAAGGATCTCAAAGGAATGACCTAGGTCCAATCTCATGCATCCCCTTTTGCTTCCTTTAACAGTGTCTGTTCAAGCCTTTGGTGGAGACTGGAAGGGTTTCCCCGGTGACACGGGAGCACACCCTGGTTTTGGGTAGGACATTCATCCATAATCTGCTCCCAGCTGAGCCAGTGATCCGTTACTCACACAGCCTTGGGAAAGGTAATTACAATTCCCTGGAATCCTCTCTCATGGTCTTTCTGTCATCACACCACTCATCTATCCGGAGAATATTCATTTGATACCCATGGTATGAGGTTACACAGCACTGCTGCTTAACATCTATCACCACCTGTTCTTTGAGAAAGAAACTAAACAGAAATAAAATTAGCATGGTCTTATCCTGTGTTCCAAGACAAATGCATCCCAGGACTCATGTCCTAGCCCTCTAGCCCCAATCCGTATGTAATGAGCTCTACATTATTCCAGTTTTCCCTTTGCCTGTTCCTAACAAACGAGTACATATGTGTTGTATTTAGCAGTGTGCTCTTCTTTTCTACTTGTGCCTTTACACCTTATTTCTTTTAACATGTGCTTCATTTATGGCATAACTTCATGGAAGATATAACAAGAGCCAAATATTTCTAAACAATTCACATCAGTCCTGAATTCCTTTACTATGAATCAATATCAGATTCAATCCCAGGCCATTCTGAGTTCCCTCACATCCTTTTATTTCTCTTCAGACACAGTGCCAATAATTCTATTAACCTTCTTGCAAGAGCTGAGTGAATTCACTATCACAGTCAGTACCCCTTGCAACAAAAATTTGAATGGCAATGTCACGATGTCATCATTAATACTCTGTCAGAAATACTCTTGCTAGTGGTATTGTTACACATCAGAATTAAGGCAAAAACACTTCCTGTAGGTATATCCTTGACATGTGGTCTCCCAGAACATTTTTAATTGTTTTTTTTTTCCCTTTCTTGCTTCTTTTTCCTCTTTCCACTGCTCTCATTTACTGAGTCACACTGCAAAGCTAATGCAATTGGGACCCTCCATAGTGCTCTTCTAAAAGGCCTCCAAAGCTGAGGCTTAGAAGCGCTTCCCAAGTCACAATTCCGTCCCTGGAGTTTAGATCATACATGTTCCATCTTCCAGTTCTTGGAGTGGGGAAAGATGAGTTTTCTTCAGACTGTTAAGGGCTCACAGGCTCCAGCTTACACACAAGAAGCAACAAAGTCACAGCTTCGTTCCTTGGCAGCCTGTTTGTGCCTTAAAAGGGACTTTTAGTCTGAGGATCATGGCTTTAAGATATCCATTTGTATTCCCATCTTTTAGCACTTCGAACTCCCATGTGTCACCTATGAGGATTATTTGGCTTCATTCTTGCATTCAGAATGCTCTGAAATTTTTCCTGGGAGCTTTCTCTCTGCAGTCCTTCCTGTGCCTCCCCTCTGAATTCTTCTAGTCTTCAACAACCACTCCATGCTTTCACTCCTTTCATGAAACAAACGGAGGTTTCTCGCTTTCAAATCATCTGAGACTCAATTCCTTCTTCCTTAAAATCACGCCTTCACAAAGGCCTTCTTCCACTCTGCTAGTGTAGTCTCAGTCTGTTCAAATAACCTGCTACTGATGTCTCTTTTTAAAATTGATTTACTATGTTTTTTGGGGGCTTTTTGAGTTTTTTGATTTTTTTTTGGGGGGTTGGGGTTTTTTTTTTACTTTTTTGGGGGTTTTTTTTGTTTGGTTTTTTTTTGTTTGTTTTTGTTTGTTTTTTGTTTGTTTGTTTGTTTTTTGTTTTCTCTGTTTGTTTGTTTTCTTTGGAAATTACATTTTTTTCTTCTCAGTGCCGCACACTTATGTCTTGTCAATGTTCTTAATCACTGCATATACTCACATAATCCTGTATGGACTGACAGATTTCTAACCTCCCTTTTTGGAGTGTTACTTTTGAAAGAGACAGGTATTTAAATTATTTCTTTGAGTGGTTTCCCCTTTTAGCATAGTTATTATGTGCTCAGTTGCATTTGTATGTAACTGCAAGGGTCTGTACCAAATGTTTATTTTAAGTGAGTAGTGTTTTTATCTCACTTATCTATATTTTCTGTGCTACATATATCTCACTTCTTCCATGTGATGTAGATAAAAATGTGAAAAATGCAGGTAGTGTTAGTAATAATAAACTCAGTGTAAGGTGCATCATACATCATTCAACCTGGATGATACAATAGTAGAATATCGTCCCAACCATTCCTGTCACTGATGTTGAAGAATAAGCTGTATTTTTCTAGTTCTCTTTTTTTAAGCACAATTTATATTTTTTATTATATCACTATCATTTGAACATGTATTTTTTTCAAAGACCAGCAGGTGATTCAAAGCTAAATAGTATTTCTCCTCCACCATTAGTCACACAGTATCCCAGCACTTGTAATTTCACACACCTTAATCGCACACCTTGAAGCAAAAATGCCATCTTTGCTGTGTCAGAGCTCATTATCAACTGCTTTCTGATGGTCTCATACACTGCTACAGTCCTATACCTATTCTTGAAACCATGTCAATTGAATAAGATCAGAAAATCCTACATTAAAATTATTATGTGCAACTGTGAAAAAAAAATACACTTTTTTCCAAGTAAATGATCTCACACAGATTTCTAAGGGGTCTGCTTTGACTTATAGTTATTAATGACTTTTTTTGTTGTCATTATCTGCTGTTAATGGTCAAGAAAGGTATAAACACATTTCTGTTTAATGCCTGACTGTGAATTATAAATATATCAATGACAGCAGCACTACAATGTACATGAGAGTCACAGAATCCCAGAATATTCTGAGTTGAAAGGGTCCAGCTCTCAAGTGAGTGGCCCACACAGGGATTGAACCCACAACCTTTGCCTGTTCAGCACCAGGCTCTGACCATCTAAGTGTCACTTCAGATGCCTAAATTAAAACTGGAATAAATAGAAATTAGATTTGGATTACCTGAAACATATTTATATCCCCGTATTGTCTAGAAAAGCTAAAGGTAGACGACTACAAGAAAATTTGCACATCAATAAAGTATTTTATGATATTTCTACAGGATTATTACAGCATTTTGTTGCTGGTTTTTCCATAGCTATCAGTATAATATCCCAAGCATCTAAGCATTTCTAGGGTAGAGTTTCCACTGCTTTTCTTTATAAAAATGTCCCAAAGGATTTTGCAGTAAATGAAAATTTCATCACATACATTTCACCATCTGTGGTAGCAATAGCAACACTGCATCCCTGCTATGGATTACAAGTCCAGATAAAGAGAAATAAAACAAATTTGGAGAAAACACAAGCTAAGCTGTATTTTTAGATTTATTTTGAGAATAGTACTAAACTCCAAATAGCCATGCTGATTGCATCACGTTGTTTTTCATGGCTCACCTCCCTCCCCTGGCTATGATTCCATGGGTGAAAAGCAGAATTATTTGAGTTGCGTTCACTCCAGTATGACTGGATGAACCCAGGAGGAAGAATTGAGTGTATTTGTAGGATTTCTCTGGAATTCTGTAGAACCATCAAATAATTTGGGTTGCAGGGATCATTTGGCTACCTTCTGGTCAAACCCTCCCTCATGGTTACAAAGGTGAGGACACGTACACATTCCAGGCTGTGGGACTGGAATGTGAACCAGAGCAGTGAAATGCTCCAGTATTAAACAGCTTAATCATCTGCCCATTAGAGCCAAATTGTGAAAACATTACACTGATAGAAGAGGTCTGCTGGAGATGTGGAGAACAGGAATGCTTTTAGGGAAGGAAAAAAAAAAAAAAAAAATGAAAAAGAAAAGATAAAAACAAAAAGAAATAAGAATGTGGCACTATTCATTCAATCAACACCTGGCACATGCTATTGTTCTGCTGGCTTGATTTGCCACTACAGACTGAAAAATTCATCAGTCATCTTGCAGAGATATCAGTTTTAACTTTGATTGTGACAGCCTAATTTTAGTTTGCAAAGATGATGATGTCCTTTCACATTTTGCCTGATTATTTTTCCGGGCTGATTTAGAATCAGCTTCTTTCACTAGTTGGACCATGGCAAAGCAAAATGACTGGATTTTTAATTTTTTTTTTTTCCAGGTTTGAATTTATCCTCTAAGAATGCAAAAGACAGCAATTTAAACATATATATATACACACACACACACACACTTATATTCTTTAACATTAACAAAATTCTTGGCTACTCAATGAACCTGAACACCTCACCTACCTTTTCTTCCACAATTATAGGTGTTCCTGATTGAAGGTTTGTAGTGGATCTGTTGGCTGTGAACAGCACAGGACAGTCTGTGTAGAGGATCTTTCCAATTCCTCAGATTCCCAAACCCTAAACATTCATGCATGATAAGATCTAGGGGCCAAATGTGTAGTCAGAAGATGAGGCTGTGGAACTAATGAAAACCCAGAGCATTCCAGGATTCTTTTTGAAATGGAAACAGGATTTATCTATATTCACCTACCTCTTCCTGAGGTGTGATTGGCTTTCCATAGCCTCAGGGACTGGTTGTAAGCATGAGATAGTAATGGAGGTAGGGTATTTTGGGAGAAAAAAAAAAAGGAAAAAAAGCCTGATTTAAAGAAACAGACAAATTCTCTCTTCCTAAAACCCTAGAGACTAGGTCTAATCTCTTGCTGTGTGGTTTTAATTGTTAGGTTTTCTGAACCTTAATGGAATAATGTAGATTAATTTCAAAAGAAAGAAACAAACAGCTAAAATAAAAGATATTCTGGAAGATGTAGTATCACAGAGAAAGGGGAAAAATCAACCTACAGAGCTATATTTGTTAGGAACCAGCTCAGTTAATTTAAAATTTTTTTTTCTTTTCTTTTTTCTTTTCTTTTCGTGCTGTTCTCCTCACTGCTGTGCTAGACAATCAGCTCACCCTTATTTTCCCACCTCCGTTTTACACCCTTCTAGTGAAACTACACTGGGCTGAAACACATTTTTTCCCTCACCTGCTATTCCTACTGGAAATCCCCTGCACCTGCAGGCAGGGGCATTCCCAGGTAAAGGCAGCTCTTTCCCTGGCACGGGCTGAACCTGAAGGATGTGTAATAAAGGCGTTAGTATTCTGCTTATGGCAGAGAGTGCCTGGGAGTGACCTTCAGGAGGAGCAAACATGGAACTCCCTGGTATTACATGGCTCCCCTGGGACAGCACAGAAATTGCAACACAGCTCACAAAGCTGTTTTACTTCAAACCGCAGCCTTGCAGGGTCTGAGCTCTGGAGAGCCGCTGCCCGCTTCTCAGGAAACCTAATGGTCACTGTGCAAACCTCGTGGGAAGTAGCCTGAATATCACTCTGTGCCGAAGTGTTGCTGCGCTATTTGCGGCTTTCCTTCTGCTCCCTGAAAAATTCTGGATCACCTGAAAATGCTGAGGATCACTGGGACTCAAGCTCTTCATGCTGTGAGATCTGCAGTTTTTTATAGGGCTGGCAGGCAGAACCCTTTCATGGACCAAAGCTTGACCTGGTGTCTCGTACTTTGCTGAGGATCTGGCTGCATCCTATAAACTGCACTGTGCTAATGCAAATAGAAGTCTCTGGGAAAGTTCACTCCATGTTATATGACCTATAAATTGTTACATTACAGATTCTTATCTGTCTTAAAACCATGAAGTTTTTACCTTGTAAAATACACTTAACATTTCCCAGAGATTCCCTGGATTGGGTAGGTCAGGCGTACGATTTTGGTGTGTAACATTCTACTTGTGTAACAATAATTTTTTCATTGCAATAGTTATTTTAGAGAGAGACATTTATTCATTCTGTGTTCATAAGAGTATTTTTAGGATAGAGTACAAATGCATTAAACCATTTGCTTTTGGAATGCAGACTTACTGAACATAATTAATTTATTAATGAAGCTACAATTGTGCAGTTAGTGCTCTACTGAATTGAAACAGATGGAGCCAACAGATTTAATATAATTGCAATATAAGAGTTTCTGATTCAAAATGAATTAACACGTAAGGGCAAATCCCCCATTTACATTTCCAAAGTTTCACTTCCTGTCTTAATAAAGTCTTTCAAGGGCCAGTGTGATGTTGGGACAGAAGTACAAAGTCCACATGTAACCGTGGTTTTTGCACTTTGGGAACCTGAGCAAGCAGCTTCACACACCTGTACAGTGCTCTGTGGGACTAATGCTGTGCTCCATGAGATGACAAACAGCTTCAGCAGAGAGCAGGAGAGACAAAAGACTAATTATAACTTTGAAGATCAAAATTTGCTTCAGAAATATTCAGCCACACAGAATAAGCTATCATCTGTATCTCTATATAACTATGTCATAACGCGCAATTGTTCCAAGAAAGAGACTACAGCACAATACAAGAACACACTACAGTATAAGACCAGTTTTTCATTTAGATGTATGCACTTAAAAGACCCAAAATAAAAAGTGAGAGCCAAAAATCTGAGTGGAAGAAAATTGTTCCGGGAAGACCCAGGGTTCAAAATATGGCTGTGGAAGTCAGCCAGTGAAACCTCATTTCAAACATGTGCAGATACAGGAAAGAGGTTGGCCAGGGTCTCGGTGAAAAATAGAAGAAAGAGAAAGAAAAAATCACAGAAAGAGCATTTTCAAATGTAGATTTGGGAGTTTCAGCACTGCCTGTATTTTGAAGAACAAAGGAGTCACAAGGAGATTTACACAAAGGCCAGGATGTCCTTAGGGAAATCTCAGTGAAGGAAAACCATGGCACCTGGTAGTGAAGCTTATTCTGCATATTAAATGAGGTCATGAAAAAGCAGTTTTGTCAGTGATCAAAGCCTCTCTGGAGAACTCAAGAAAAAGCATTAAAATGAGGGAGCAGAGCTACTGTCCAGACTAACTATAATGGTAATAAAAACACTTTTCCACGTTAGAGGTCAAATATTCTGTAGGTGAAAACTAAAGAAAAGTCCTAGGATAACAGTTTTCCAGTAGCAGATTCCTCTTTGTAGAAATGAATAATGACATAAAAAGTTGCCAACTAACTTCAGCCTTAAAGAGAGAAGATAACAGCAATTAAAAGAGCTCAGTGTTCACTGGCAGAGTAACTCAGAGGTTATATCATGTGAAAAATAAAATTTTTAAAAATCCAGCAACTCAGAATCTTCAATTTAGTTGATGAGATAAAATATATGTCTTGTGAATGTTACTTTTTTCAGATAGGCCAAGTCTTTTAATTGGATATGGATAGGTATAAAAGCATATATATATATATATATATATATATGTATGGATTAATTTCTTGAAAATCAGGTCAAAAATTCCATGGAACTGGTTACATAAAGTCGAATACATGCAGCCTCAAGCAGATTGTTACTTCTAAGCTTTGAAGTGAACATAATCAATGTTTCAGGACAGAGGAGGCATATCATATATAAAAAGAAAAATCAAAGCATTTAGGATAACAGTAGGAAAGCAGAAGGTAATTCTAAGAATGGAAGCACGGCCATAGAACAAAACTGAATTTTTTATCACTGTGGAAGCTTCTAAAGAAGTTACTGTGACAAAGTTCTGGATTGTGTATTTAAAGTTTCCAAATACAATGAAATTTTGATAAATATTCAGCACATCCCTCAAAAAGATGAGGTAGAGACTATTTCAGTCAACTGATGGGCTATCATTCAGAAAGTCCACAATCATCCTGTCTATGCTCTTCCCAGTTTCTGTGCCAATTAAAGTGATTTGCAGATGTGACGAGGTTGCGCATACCTATGATTCTGAGGAAAACAGGGAATTTTTTGCACGCTAATCATAGAATAGGAAACCCTCCTTATCACCTTCGGCCTTAATTTAAATAAATAAATAAATAAATAAACAAATAAATAAATAAAATAACTGCTAATTTTTAATCTTATCTTCACAAGGCTTTAGCTGAACAATGAAAAAAATAATGTGACAAATTATTTTATACCACACGTATCTCATTAGTGGTAAGCTCACCACTCAGGGCAAAACCCCAAAATAATTGTTGCAGCATAAAATAGAGAAGCTGTAAGACAGGAATTCTTGCATCCTTCCCTCCTTCTGTGGAATAGTGCATCGTTTCCATTTTATTCGTGAAGAAATTGAAATGGAGGGTCCACACCATCTTTCAGAGCAGATTTCAGCAGTGAGTCAGAGAAATTAAGCTTTCTCAGGAATTTCACTCAGCACATCTTTAGCAGTGTTCTGAACACGCTGCCATAACATCATTTCTGTCGCTCTGTCAGATGAGAAAATTGGAAGACTCCTATGAAGCCAGGACCAGGAAATTAAAAAAGTTTAAAAGTTTAAGTGATGAAAACTAATTAGTGGCATTGGATGCTAGTTTTAATTAGGGAAACATTACATCCAAAACACTGCAATACTATGTTTGCTTACTTCTTGCAATAAAAAAAAAAAAAAATGAAAAACCTAAATTCCTTAGTAAATTCTAAATTCTTTGGTAAGGTTTGGGTTTTTTCAGTGTCTTGGACAACGTTATGACAAGAGATCTGAAAAGCTTCGCTCTTTTAAAATTTCACTTACATGAGCATTTGATTGGAGGAATAGAAGCTGAGACTTCTTTCTAATTCCACCTGATAATAACTGAACAATTTATTAATTACGAAGTTTTACCATCTTGCTGAATGTACCGTTAGAGCTCACCTTGAAGTTTAGTTTAAACTAAATTATATTAAAAACTTATTCAGTTCTTGGAGCCAGGGTTTTCTATATGGCTTATTTTGTTCTTTCTTCAGAGCATAAGTGTAATTACTTGAATGGTTTAATATAATTGCATCCTAAATATATAATATCAGGCTTCATTCATACTATTGTAGCTCCTGGCCTCCTCTTAATTAATCGAATAAAAACGAGTTACTATTCCATAGTAAATACCCAATACAATAGTTTCTTAATAGTGGAAAAATCACACATTCTTTCTGAACACAATAATTTCATTACTTTGAGGGACATCAGTTTAGACTTCCGACACAGCATTTACACATTTTGGCCATTTATGATCATCCCATTAGTTCACTGTATAAAAAAGATAACAAAAAGCACTTATTATGTTTCCCACATGCAAAAAGAGCAAAATTATCAAAACCAGACAATTCATAGGTTCAAAGTCCTACCAAAGCTGTGAGAGAATAAGTTAAAAGAGGCAGATTAAATAAACTGTGCAGCTGTTGCTGTTGGACCAAGAATTCATTTTTCTCACATGAATGGCTTTATCACAGACTCTGGAGACATGTAGCTTTCTCTGGCTCTCCAGGAGATGTTTTTACTTCATCCAACCTATTTAAATCATAAGGTAATGCCCCACTCACTAAACAAGAGAATATTTTATTTTTTGTCTATAAAAATGTTTTATAAGAAATGGAACAACATCAAAAGGAAAAATAAAGAATAGGACTTTGCAAGGCCTCATAGCCTGACCACTAAAAGATGTTGATGAGAACAATGAATTCAAGACTCCTCAGGTAGGGGAAAATATTGAAACAAGGTATTCCAGATCTAAGATGAGCAAATTAAATAGACTTCAGAATTCCCTTTGCCTTTATTTTATGCCAAAGTTGAAAAAAGTATCAAAATAGTTACTCTCAAACCAAAACCAATCTTCAAATTTAAACAATAGAAAAAAAGTCACCATTTTAATTTAGAATTAAAATTAATTTGGATTAGACTGCTAATTTAAACGGCTTTTCCCTTTTGTGCTGTTTGAACAGCTCTCCCCACTAGATCCACAGATTTAAGTATAATTCTACAGTGTCGCCCTGTGATGTCATCCATGAAGAATGAATATAACACAGTAACAGAAACATTTTTACCTTTACTGTGTAAATTCTAGAATTATATTTCACTGTAAAGAACACTAATTCAAATTTAACTCTAAAATCTTAGTGCTAAAGTAATACCTTTTTTATGTTTGTAACTGTCCCATTCTGAAGATACATTGTCTTGCAATTCAGAGTGAAACAGCCGCATTAAACCTGTTCTAGAGCTGGATGTTCAATTTCTTTATTGCAGCAGCACATTTTTACAGGGGGGTTTCCTCATACAGCAAGTTAGTGTGTATATAATTATAATATTGTAGATATGTTTTTGTAAGCTCTGTGTGTTATTTTTATGTCAGGATAACTCACCTCGACAGTCACGGCTACTGCAAGGAGCCATAATAGGCATTATGATCACAGTTCAGTCTACATTGTAAAAATTACTTTTTCACTGGTACTGGTTTCTCCTTAGGCAAGACAAATGGTCTTTATACAGCCTTACTGATGATTCCTGGTGTCTTATTAAACAACTACAGTGAAAATTAACTCTTCAAGCCTTAATAATGAGTGTATGAACATAATTATTTTGTCCAGTTGTCTTTATGTACAACATAATTTACATGTTTATTCTTTGGCCTTAGCTATTGCATTTATGCATTTCTTCTATAGTTATCAACAAATGCACAAAGTCAGGCCAGTCTTTGACTTGTATCAAACCATGACATGAGTCTATAGTGGGAGAAAAATCAGCAGGTATGATATCACAGAACGGATCAAATACTCCACCGACTAAGACCTGGCATTCACATCTCCGGGAGCAGTAGCAGTGGGTTTGTATCGCCCTTTCAGACACAAAATGGGATCTGCAGTTACATTCTGTCATTTCACTTCAGCTTTCAGGATATTATCATGCAAGGTTTATCGCTCTTCTTGAAAACGTGTTATCTGTAAAGCAGTGTGGCTTTTTCAACAGCCCGTCCACGGCAGGAAACAAAATTATTTGCCAGTCCACTGTCACAGGAGATGCAAATAAAAGGACATGCAAAAAGCGTCTGTTTCCTGCATGAGAAAAGGTCTTTGAAGCAGACAGGCGGTGCAATGAATATTATTAAAGGATGTGAATCGACAGGTTGTTGTACAGACTGCTTTTCCTCCGAAGCTGTGAGTGACTGTGTCCTCCTTGTCAGCAAACATTTACCGAGGGCTTAACGCAACCCAGGCCCAGCAGACAGAGTTTGTTCCATTGTTTCTTCTCAATAATTGTGATTCACTGTTCTAACACCTGAACAGAAACAGAAATTTTGCTGAGTCTTGCTTATTTTAGCTCAGAACTCCCTGTACTACGTCTAATATATTTTCCCTTATTCTCCTTTTTTCATAATTTTTGATAAACAATGATGTTAAGACCACTGAAGAAAGAATCTTTAAAAAATCACATCATTAAGACTATTCAGGTATTCATGAAGTACTGAAATATGGATAATGACTTGAGCATGTCAGTAAAATGATCATCTGTCCCCAATTAATATTGATATATTGCAGTTGTGAAGGCTTTTAATGATCACATTACTAGGAAATTATTGCTGCTCATATAATTTGTCCTTATAATCATGTATTTATCATAGATACAAAAGACAAGTTCCCCAAGAGGACTATTAAAGCTCATATTCTGCTGATTCTTAATTGGTAGAGAAGACAGTCTTTACACTTATGTGGGAACAACTGTCTTTTTGTCAACACAAGTGTCTCTTTTTAATTACAGCCTATATATGCTACACACACCGTATGTTTTATGGGCATGGGATGTAACGGCATTTCTGAAAAATATCTGCATGGGGTGTAATAGATAACCAGTCAGGCAAGAATCAGCCTGAATAACTTTCTGAAATTGTCCTTAGAGGGGAAAATGATGAACTAAAAATATTAATAGTTTTTTTCCTCAGCCTAATTTGGAGACCAGTTCTGAATGAGGTTATTCAATCACAACTTAGTTGTGTAGCTCACAGCTGCAGTGACTGCATCCCAAAATAATGCCACAGGTATTTGAATGGTGTGTTCCAGAGATTTCAGACCACTGAATTTTATAGGCTTAAAGATTAAATGAAGACACCGTGACTAATCACTAAATCTCACTCCGCAGAATTAGTTCCCTTGTCTCGTGTAATTACCTGCCTGTCTCCATAAATAGATGGCAACTGTGTTGTAACTTCCATCTAGTTATATCTGTAAACTAATCATATATGTGGCCACTTGGTATACTTTTTATTATGATTAAAAATCCTGGACTCCCAATGTTATAGTTTGCTGGCCAGGTAATTTAGAGATTTATGTCAGGGATCCATTTCCCCTGCAATTACAAAACGTGTCAGACTTGGGGCCTGCTGAACATGAAGCTGAGTGTGTTGGTTCCTGCACTCCTAGGGCAGCAAAGCCATCGGTCTCAGAGGGTATTTTGCTCATAAGTGTCACACACAGCCATAAACCAAGAACTTTGAATTGTGAAGCCATTGTTGCAGCCGCCCTTTTCTTTTGGTTGACTGGTGTAAGAAAATTTACTGGTTAAATTCTGCTCAGATGGGCCCGGTGATATTGATGGTTGCTCTAATTATTAAATTAACACGAAGACAATGCAGTTCTCTATTAAATTTTCTAACTCTGAAACTCCCCTGGGATGCACATTCACCATGATCCACTGGGATCTTTTCTTACAGACGAGGCAGCAAGTGCCTTCACCTGTGAACCTGCAAAGTGGATGAGAGCTGCTGTTTGCAGACACACACACACAGGAGGGACAGATGGAGAGAAACCTGGCAGGTTTCAGCACGGGATGCTCCTCTTTGGAGCGGGTTAACAACACAGCCTCTGCAGCCTGGAAAGCCAGGGGAGGATCCAGCTCTCTCTGCTCTGCCCGGGATTTTTGGCAGGGGACTGTCGTGAGCAGTTGCCAGAAATTGGCCCCACGTGAACCAGCAGTGACAAGAAGTCCCCAGTTCTGCTTCATTAGCTGTGGATGACAAGCCAAATGATGGATTTTGTATCTGCCCCCCCCAGCCCTACATTACTGTCCAGGCAGCGCTGGATAATGAGGCTGCGCGGACCTGGCTCCTCGAGGTCTCCTGTGAAATCACCAACTCTCCCTTAACTCTCATAAAGATCCTTTGGAAGATTGACTGGACCGTTTTTGCCTTGGGTTCTGTGCTTTTATTATACAATGCTCAACTTTTTTTTTTTTAATATAGTCCTTTATTATAAAAAATACTTTTTTATTATTATGTTTTTCCTTGGGGATCTTTTTTTTTTTGTTTACCTCTAATTGTGTGTCTAGATTCCCTCAGGGAACTTGAGTGGGCTTCCTAATACAACATGTGTCCAGTTTTATAAACTAAGATTAACAGGTCTGTTCTCTATTGCTCTTCTTCCTAGAATAAGTTATTTATGTGGAACTTTATACACACATACAGAATAATTGCCAACTATCATCTTTTCCTCTCCTTCAAAAGTTGTTAGGATAATTTTTTTAAATTTTGGAGATTTTTTTTTTTTTTTTTTTTTTTTAAANGATTTTTGTTGGTTTTTTTTTTTTTTTTCATAAAGATATAACATTTATATATGTCCTGAGAGAAATTGCAGGCATTCTTTGCAAGAGATTCAAAATAGCTGATAGCCTAGTAAACCCCAATGAAATCACTTAAACCTCAGCAAAAACCTAGCCCAATTATCATTTTAAAGCAAATTATAATTTCAAGGTAAAATGCTTACACGATGCCTGAAGCTGCAGAACAGATATTTCATTCCAATTGGAAGTGTGAAAATATTCCTACATATTTTAAAGTACATTTTATTGAATAAAATCAGTAACTGGACTGATATATTTTCCTCTTTCCTTTTTTTCCTCCTTCTCTCAAAACCAACCAACCAACCAACCAACCAACCACAAATCAACCAAAACAAACAAGCAAACAAACCAAAATAAACAAGACCCCCAGGAAACCACACTGTACTGAAAACATATATCCTTTGACTAAAAATTAAATGTTTAGTCCCCATAAAATTTTCAATAAAATCAATAAAACAAAGAAGTAGAGTTACAAAACGGAGTAAAAACCGTGTGGCATCACATTGCTCTCCAGCGTAGGACCATCAGAATGTTTGTTCCACTAGAAGGATTCTAATTTTGGGGCTCTGAAAAGAAGAGCATCATTCCCAGACTCATCAAAAACATGCTCTTACCCTCTAGTCACAGCTCAGCCCAGGTCATGTGCTCGCAACCTTTCCTGCTGACACGATCATCCAACATAAATAGTTAAAGTCCCAGTTGAGGGTCTCGTTTGCGAGGTTAAGGAGTCGTGCTGACCTATTTGCTCACGGGCTCAATTAACACGTAGGGCTATTGTGGATTATGACCCATCTCCAGTAGGAAATGTTGCAGCTGTTTGAATTCCAAACACTCTGAAGTCTGTTTCTTATGGCAGTTTTCTGAGGGCAAAAGAACTTGGGTCAAATCCTTGATGTGAATAAGGTTTTGCTTGTCTCCCTTTGCAGTGGATTTTTGGAGATTTTGCTTCTGCTGCACAGTCTGGGATGAAGCTTTCTTATCGCTTTTTGTTGGAGCTGGAAAATGTGTTAAGTAAGCACTGAGTTAGAGGGGAAGCTTGAGGATGACTTCAGTCAAAGGCTGGTACACTCTCTGTACAGCAAGATTCTGATCTTCCCCACTGGAAAGGCAAAATCAGAAGAGTAGCAGAGACAAAAAAATGAGATTTTTTTCCATCCCAATAGTGGATGTGCCTGATGGTGTCTCATTCTTATGGGAGAAGTAGATTCAGATGACTTTAGGCAGTTGGTGCTCCAACTGTGAATTTCCCAAGATGTTTTTTAGTGTGTCAGGAGATGCAGGGCTGTGACAGTGAACACTCACAGAACCTGCATCCTCTTTGTCCCTTAGCACTGTATTCTGCACAAATTTCCTCCAAGAGCTGAAAGATGGACTGGATAGCCCAAATGTTGTGAACACTTTCTGAACTCACCTTTGACATAGCAAAAAAGCCTTAATTCATCACCGAGAGACTTGGAGGCAGTGTAAAGTTGGGTGTGAGGAGAAAATCCTAGCTTTGGTGTCCGATATAATACCATGGGAGGGCTGGAGAGGCTGTGTCAGCTTCAAGTGACTTCAGAAGTGTATTTCAAATGCACTTAAGTGAGCTGAATTTGGGGCAGAATCGTCAGGAAGGAGCAGACAAAGAGGGGTTCACTGTCAACAGTGCCTGTACTTGGGAGTTGTGACATTAATTGCAATTTTTGTGTCCTTCCTCCTTTATGGAGGCCTGGAATAATTTGTCTGGGCTTATTAACTATATTTAATGAAAGCTGTTTCTTCCTTTTTTTTTTCTTTTATTCCCCCTGCCCTGATTTTCTCTTGCCACGTGTTGCATCTGTGTTCTCAGAGAT
Source organism: Pardalotus punctatus (assembly GCA_013400915.1). NCBI lineage: Eukaryota > Metazoa > Chordata > Aves > Passeriformes > Pardalotidae > Pardalotus > Pardalotus punctatus. Next base: position 164,624 of record VZTX01006347.1, on the reverse strand, counting down.
CTGTGAAAAGAATGTAAGTCATCTCTTGTTTTCCCTGTGGCACAGCAACGCAGGGATCTGAGTTCTACTGATCTCAGCACTAAAGACATCACTGTGCTTCTTGAGCCAGGTGGTTCACTGGCTGGATTTCACACAGTAGGCAAATAAATGGATAGGAAAAAACAGTAGTGAGAAATGCTTTTTCTTCTGTCTCTATGGCTGGAGATGCAGCTTGACATCACTTTAACAGCTGCAGAGTTGACTCAAGCTGCAAAATTTGAATTCATAGCCTCAGGTTTCCTATGGTCCAGGATATACTGCATTAAAAGTTTTTCCCTTGAAAGTATTTCCCTTTGTTTTAGAACCTTTCTCTTCCCCTGTAGTTACTAAGCAACTTTTAACTGCATTAAAAAGGCAAATGAGTTCTTTGATGCAAGGATTTTTTTTATTTTTTTTTTTATGAAAGAAATGGGAAAATATCTCCTATGGCTGTCCTGACAGGTTGCATGCCAGTTTCAGCTAGATGTTATTTAAGGCAGACAAGTTATAAACCCTGAAAAATGGGGTTTGTAATGGAAACAAGTGACCCTGAATTTCAATGTCGTGTGCACAGTGCTATAATAGCTGCTACTTGGCACTCACTTTTCATCTCTCACTTCAGTCAACAGATAAAAAAAAAAATATGCTTCTCATTTATTAGCTTTTAGGTTAGGCTGCCCATGCGTGGGCATTCAATTTCTCCTTTCCCTCTGGCTGCTGCAAAACCTGCCTCTGAGTCTCAGAAAGATGTTAAGCTTGACTTTCCTTCTTCTGAACTCAAGGTGGCTGCATGCAAGGCTCTCAATTTGCACAAAAAGGTTCATGGGCTTGGAAGATTTCCGTAGGTTTGGTCAACATTAGGCAATTTTTTTCCAGACCTTATTCAACACTTCTTAAATAAGAAATCACTGTGTAAAGAAATATTATAGCGATGTTAGTCAATTACCCCAGTGGGGTGAGAACCAGGATGCTTCAGTGGGAAACAACAATTTCCCTGAAGGATTCGCCCAGCTGGAATAGACTGGGGAAAAAAAAACCTGTGACTGTCTGTTTGTCCTGCTTTTCCTGCTCTTGAATAATGGGTGGCCACCGAATAAGTGCCTAATGACAGACAACTCTCTTTCTATCACATCAGGATATTGAAACAGATGGGGAAAAAGACCAGTTGCAAAACAATCTTTGCCTTTCATTTGGTAAAAAAAAGCATTTGGAAGTTTTGAGATTTTGTGATCTGAAAATAATTTTAAGGTAGTTTAATTATTGTCAAGAAGACCTTAATTGGTCCTGAGGAAGCCAGAAATTCAACCAGAGAACTAAGTAGTTGAGACATATTTTTATTTGAAAACTGGCTTTAAGCTAATAGTTTTTCTGCCCGAGAAATAAAATCTTTGGGATAGAGTGTCAAAAAAACCCCAAACAAACAAACAAGAAAAAGCCCACAAAACTCCCTAGCAGAAAAAAAAACAAACAAAAAAAAAAACCTAAAATATTTTCACTTTCAATGGGACAGATTAGAGCTGGGCTAGAAGTTTTAGCTGTTTGCCAAGCTGAGCCATGCCAACCATATGTAAAGTCCATATCCTGTTAGGATTTTATGGAAATTGGGCTTTTTGAGAACCCAGCAGCTTTCAGACTTCTGAGAACTCCCAGCAGGTCACACCTATTCCCTGGAGCAGTTTCAGTGGCTTCGTCTGGTTCAGGCCATCCTGGCATCAACAGGATCCTATGGAAGTTGTGTATGTCCTAGGGGACACATATTGCATTTGATGATGATTTGAGGAATCAAATTGCAAATGCTCTGATAAACCACCTATTTTTATCTTATATTTTTGTAAAAAATAGAAGATATTTGGCATAGGAATCTACAGAAAGTATTGGTACTGGAGATACCAAAGGGAAGCTGGTACTAAGCCTGCTTCAGAAAAGATAACACAAATAAAGTCTTAAGACTGGCTTTTAGAATTTAAGAGTAGTCTGTAGTTCTGTGCACTTAGAGATCTGTTTTTAATCAGAGAGGCAATGCTAATTTCCAAATAATACCTCAGAGCAGTCCTCCTCATTAAGGAGCTGACTTTTCCCAACTGATGCTAGAATAAAATCTGTTATCTCCACATATTTATACACAAATGCTGAAAAACTGTAAGCCTCTATATTTGTTAAAGTGTATGTGATCGCCTCATGTCTGGGGTATCATTTTTCAAAGTCCATACCTGACCCAAATGACACTGAACAAAGAAAAAAAGAAAAAAGTCTATCACTCATCATCAGCTGCCTAACTTTAAACATTTATCTCCAGTGCACCTTTGAAAAATTAAATGTTCCTTCCTGTAAAGCAGAGGAATTAATAGATATGTTTAAATACTGCTTATGTTGTTTAACAGGCAGACTTTTATAATGTCAAGTTAATGAGAATGCCAATCAAGGAGGAATACTGTATGTTAAGACATGCAAATGAGACATTAGCATACTGAAATTGCTGTCATCTTTACATCCTGCGACACGATGCCAATCTGTGAGAACTTTTTCAGGAAATGGCCAGATTTCAATGGAAAAGACAAACTTAAGCGATTACTAATTCACAGTGTTTGTTGCTTCCATGACAGCTGAGGGAAGAAAGCAAAGCCAGAACATGCTCAAGCATAACTTTATTTTGTCTAATCTGCACCAAAAGCACAGTTCATGACACCTTAAGCAGACTGTGATTTTAACCAAGTAATAATTAAATTGGAAAAAACTACCCAGTGATCCCTGAAAGCCATGAATTACAGAAATAGCTCTGGTGGAGCCCGGGACTTGACGGACGTTGTGCAAACAGTTTTAACTCGGAAATTCTTTCTCCAGGCTCTGCACAGAGGTGTTTATAGTACTGCCATATAATAATTAACTGCCAAAGATAAGTTTTCCCTGGTGAGCAGTAATTGGGATGCTTCATCTGCATCCTGCTTTACTGAACTTCTGTTGTTTTTTTAAATATAAAGACCTATTCTGGTTAGTTTTTTTAGGGGAATAGAAGAGCGTTCCTGGCAGGGAGGGATGGGCAGTGTGTGACTGCTCTGAAGACATCTGTGGCTTTTTGCTCTATAGAAAACTAACCTTTCACTCCAAAGGGCCTGATGTAAATCAGATGCAAATCCGCCTCTCCCCAAAAGTTCAAGACTTGTTGAGGCTCTGGTTTGCATCTTCAGAGCACCAGTATCCACAATATATTTGTGAAATACTGTACAGCTATTTTTTACTTGGCCTGACCTGATACCTTTCTTGGGAAAATATTTTACATTCCAGGAAATTCAAATTAGTTGATGTGGGGAGTTTTTCCGGGTGTTTGTTTTATTCTGGATTAAAAACTCAAAAAGTACTGCCTTTTTTATTTGAATTTTCACCTTGAAAATAAGTTTCTGTCCCTGATCTATTTACAATTGTTTAAGGGGAATGATTTATTTCAATGCCACCTGAGTTCAGAACGATTCATGCTCTAATAATTATCAAAAGGTATCCTGATGACCGTCTTATTACTTTAAAGAGTTTCATTATTATAAAAATTATTATTTGAATATGGTCTCAAATGTAAGTTGCCTAAAGGCATATGCCATGTACACATTGTATGCATTTAATTCTTTGACGTAAATTTAAATTTAACAGCATTATACCATTCCCTGCCTCACCCACACACTGTTCTCCTACACTTCCTTTTTAATATAATGAGATTTCAGGAATAATTTAATTTTCGTGCAATATTGATGAAGAAAGAATAGTAAATCCCTCAATGCATTTCTTTCTTACCTGTGGAAAATTTTTAAAAATGTACATTATATATTTTATGATTCTGTTTGCATTTCTTGCATCATTAAAGGGGAAAAGGAGGTTTCTTCTTTTAAAAAATATTGAGTTAGTAACATGAAACATGGAAAGAATCAGAATGTTTGCAGGGCCTCTTCTGTAAAGAGAGAGAGAGTGTCCTTGCAATTTTCTTTCTCTTAGCCCAGTAAAAATTTAGTTTATTGACAAAAATGATGAATATATTTTGGTAACTTGTAATATTTTTTCAGTACAACCTGAGTTAATTTAAGTTCTTCCCTCTTCCCTCATCGCATTGGAGTGGTTAAAACTTTACCATAACATTTTAGTAGGATACAATTTGAAGTTTTGTGGTTTGCTTTTTTTTAATATTGAACACAAGCAAAGCTCAGCTCAAAGCTGCAATCCTTCAAAAATGAATAAGGAATGTGCCCAATAAATGCAAAATGGAGAGAGAGGCTGAAAGGCTCAGCTGAATTAAAGAAAACCAAAGTTTAGCATCTCGCCATTAATGTGAACTGTAGGAGGTAGCACAATTCCAGCACATTTTAAGAGTAAAATTGCAGACCCATAGAGGCAAAAAACCACCTTTTTTAGAGGTTTTGGTTTTCACAGGAATGTCTCCCACATTATTCCCTGAATTCCCTCAGACAGTATGGACAGTGCCTTGGTATAGATCATTGCCCTTGTGCCCATAGAAGCACCTGTTAAATGACCAGTGACGGAGACCACGCTTTTATATTAACCTCATTATGTGTCAAATTAATATTGTGAGATCTTAAAGTTCATTCTCTCATTTGTCTTCCATCCTGCTGTCCTACCTGAGCAATCTAGACCTTGTTTCATATCCTGTAGGCATCTCACTGCCAGTGGGCTTGCTCCTGATGCAGAAACTGCTGATTTCCATAAATCAGCGGTGACTTGGAAAGCCACAGAGGCCATCACAGAGTTAATTTGCAGCCTCTTTTCTGGTGTAAAATAACTCTTTTATGCTAGCTATTTTGATATTTCTTTAGTATTTATTTGTTATATTTTGGATTTCGTTGTTATTTGGTTTTGCTTGGGATTCTTTTTGTGTTGCTTTTTTGGTTTTAACTGATGTTTCTGGGATTATTTGAAGAATGACTCTGCTTATGCTGTGTGTGTCCATAATAGGAAATAGATTTTTAATAGCAAAATTTTCTCTATTCTGCACTTTGTTAGAGCTATTGGGATGCTGTGGCAGTCTGTCTTTGAGTTAAAATTTTGGCTCAGCCACACAAAAACCATAAGGACAGATACCAAGGAAGGACTTTAAGAGGAGGTGAGTATTTTGGCATGGCAAAGTTGTTTGATAAGGATGCATCAGAGGCTTTGGAAAGAGAAATTAAACATTAAGAATACAAGGAAAACTCAGGTAATTATAAAATATAATGAGCTTCATCAGGAAAGGACTGCATCTGCAGAGGTAAGATCAGAGACAGGATATATGGGAAAAAAAAAACACAAAACCCTTTGAGCTGAAACAGAATGCCCAAAGCCTGACAGTTTTTAAGAGGCATTTGGACAATGTCCTTAATAACATGTTTTAAGTTTTTGTCAGCTTTGAAGTGCCAGGCAGCTGGACTGGATGATCATCGGATGACCATTGTAGGTCACTTCCTGTTGAAATAGTCTTCTTTCTGTTCTGTTCTGAAGGATTTCAGTGGTAAGAAGCCTACAGGTGATGACTTTAAGGAAGGGAAAAATGCTAGGATAGAATTTTTTCCTTTCCATCACTGTGGGGAAAAAAAAAAAATCTTTTTCAGCCCATAGGCATTTAAATATTAAGGTGATGGTGGGCTGCTATGGGAAAAGAAAGCATGCCTAGAGTCTTGTTCTTAATTCCACAGTCTACAGTGGATGCACACAGTCTGAGACCCATCAGTAAATATATATTCTTTAAATAAGTCATGATGCTTCAGCAAATGGAAGAAAAATTCTACAATAAAGCTGAGAACTTGAATCTGATTCAAGCAAACACAAGCACAGCAGAGGGAAGGAGGAGAGGCTTCATTCCACTGACAGGTTTTGGAAGCATTCTCTCTTTGGAGCACATGGGAAGACAGAAAGCCTTCACAGCATCCCCAGAACAGATGGAGAGTCTCTGATTAAACTTGAACTGGATGAGTGTTATTTTTCGGGAATTTCAGGTAGTCCTTTTTTAAGTGCTTCTAGTTTCGTCCTAGGGTGGGGCATTGGCCTGTTTTTTGTTTCACAGAGGCAATAATTGTCATTTTTTCTTAATATGTTTTGAAGTTCTAGTTCTACTCATGTGAATCCACATGAATACAATGGAAATATTTTCTTTGCATTTTATGGATGCAGAAGAAGCTACACATGAGTGGGAAAGTACAGGACCATCTCATAATTTTCTTTTGTGTTTCTTTTATGCATGTGGATGAGGTCCTGAGATGGTCATTTTGAGAAATACAAATTGAGAGTGACACTTTGGCAATTAAAATTTCCCAATGCTTCCTTCTCTGTTATCTCCTTCAAGTAAGGAGAAATCCTTACTATATTTTGAAGTCTCTAGCAATAAAAAGTAAATATAGAATTTAATGGTAAGAGCCCTGTCTTTAGAGCAGCTTTTTTAGTAGAAAGACATTCCACTCTGTGCAACAACTATTGAGAAGTACCAAGAACTTCCATATAAAATGTTCAGATAGGTAGAGTTTATTTTCTTTATGTCTCTTCTCACTCAGCTGGCAGTAGCCTCAAGGTCTGTTACCTACATCAACGAGTTCCTCTCAGCATTGCAGCCAGAGCATCTCACTTTCACCTGATCTAGATCCACACCCTGCAATCCCCTGTTTCCACATCCTAGTCTCTTGCTGGATTTGCCCACATTTCTGCTTCTTATTTTTCCCTCCAGTTCCTCCCCAGTCAGGCTACTTCCTCCTCACAGCTGAAAAATCTTCAATACAATTTTGTAATTCCTCACCCCATAAATACCAGGTCATCACTGTCCCAGTCATCCTTTTTTATCCTTCTCTCACCATTTTTTCACAAACCCTAGAGCCTTTTCTCTTCTCACTTCCAGTTAACTGCTATTTTCTCCCTTTCCATGAACTATCTACCTCCTCTCTCCTTTTTTCTTTTTAATAATCACTCTCCATCATCCTGCAGTCACAAGGAAAAGACCATTCAGAGGACAGAAGACACAAATGAGAACTTAAACCTCTGCCTTCCACAGCTCACAATGCATTTGACTGGCCCAGAAAATTACAGTTTGGACAATGAATCTCTGTATGAGACAGTGGAAAATATTTGCTGTTCTGCCTCACCATTCAGCACTTTTTGTGGTGCTAATAGAAAACTTGGGCAATTTTCCTACAGAGAAGGGAAAATATAAGTGCTGAAAGCCCGCTACACCCCACCTGCTGATCCATCCTGCATTTAATTTTCTTTCTATTCATGCTCTCCTTGCCAGCAGGGAAGGCTAAATAATGTCAATGTCTTCTCAGTCATCCTTATCACAAATGATCATTCTGTGTGGCCTATGTTAATCATTCTCACCCGTCTCCCTTTCTCACTATTAGATTAATAGTTGCCAATTATGCATACTCTCCCCCTCACAGCTATTGTTTACACATTCCCTAATTCTCTTCATTAGGCCAGTGAGTGGGCATAATTATGGTTATAACTTACCCATCCATTTTCTCAAGGACAGTGAGAAATGCAGTACAGCCAGAATCTGGTTTCATGATAGCATCTAGGACTAATAAAAAAGAAACTCAGGCTTTACAGAGCCTCATCACATCCAGTGGGAACATTAATCTCATGCTCATGGTGTGTGTTCAATATGCAAATTCGTTGCAGTTTTAGAAATTGTAGACACAGAGAAAGGGAAGAGGTGCCTGCTGCTGCCTTGATCCTCGCCACTTGCCTTTTTAATGGGGAAAAAATGTGAATGATAATAACTTTGCCTTTGAGCATGTAATAGCTAAGGCAGATAACGAGTGGTGGCAAGGTGCTCAGTCTTTCTCTCAGCATTTTTGAGAAAAGCTGGAGGCTAAAGGTGATAGAAAGGACACGTAAGGGGCACGCTGTTTATATACTGAGATGAGCAATCTGAAAACTCAATTAGAGTTTCGCTAAAAATGTCAGTGAGTTTTAAGGAACACTTCTTTAAAAAATGAAGAATGCCTTCAGTTTTTTTTTCTGTTCCTTTAGGTAAACCACTATGGTCACCTGCTCCATAATGTGACTTTGTTAAAGATGTCTAACTTCTGGTTTTCTTTCTCCTGACTTAAGAAAAGAGTAATTTTCTTATTCCTAAAAAGATACAAGTGTGACTTGTTGAAGGGAATAAGGAAAACTCTTTCTATAAGCGAAGCTTTCACAAGAGATCTATTCCAATAAATAAAAGCCAAAAATTTTGTTCAGTATCTCATTTATTAAAAAGACAGTAACAACAAACATTTGGTTTGCATTCCTCATTAACAGATTTTCTCAAATAAAAATAATGAGGCATATTGAACAATTAGTTAGAAGTGCAAATCTCTCCATAATTACATTCCAAAATTTATTTACAAATAAGATGGCTTGCCCAGTCCAGGAAAAAAGAGTGAATACTTTGTAATTAATTATTTTTAGTCTGAAGCTCCCATTTGACCAACATATACAATCATAATCCGCTCGGTAGATGAAACGGCACATAATCATCCTTTCACAAAATGAGAAGAAAATTAATTTTTCATGGTACTAAATTAGCACTATTTAAAATCTATCCATGTTTTATATTTAAGAAGAATATTGATCTGTTAACCCTGCATTCTATTCAGTTTTTATTCCTTACGGAGTCCCAAGTGTCTGCTCCCATTTCCTATCCAAATAACATCCATATGCTTCCCCAGGGAGCCAGCACCACCAGGGAGGGTTTGTGTGGTTTCACTCCTGGGAGCCTCTGCAGAGCACACACCAAGCCTGCAGTTTTAAATTACTGGTAATTTTAGCAGCAACTTTTGCATGAAGTAGAAGAATCATGGTGCAGTGGACAAAAAACCTGGAAAAGCATTGTTAGGAAACCATTATTCCAGAGAAACTATTTTAATAAAATATAACTATGCCTCCCAACAGGGTCATGTAGAGAGTGGCCAGAGGTGTGCCTGAGACTTGAAATTTGCATACCTGACTAATTTTTTTTGTAAATTTCTGCTGTTCTAGGCTGTTCTAGGTCTCATTCATCGGTAGTTCCAACATATTTTTTCTCCTGTTCCTCATTACCCTGCGTATACAGACTCACACTTTGCACTTCCGTGGCATTTTGTCTCTTAGTGTGATGGTTTCCATGTTTATCTTCCATGACTGTAAATGCTGCACTTGGCAGTTCTCAGTAGGTGAAAAACCTTGAGTGATTCATTGAAGCTGCACTACTTTGGGGGTGAAAAAGAAGTTCAAATAGAATTACAAAGGAGTAAAATGGTTGGGATACCTTCTGTGCCATTTATAGTGATGGAAATCTGGTCTGCACAAAGTGATTCATTACTTCTCCTGTGACCTGTGGCCTAGACTTTCATTCAGACAAGAAGCACAAGGATGAATCCCCACCAAATCTCAACCTGCACATCAGTTCTGTTCATGAAAGAAGGCACAGATGGAGGACAAAGTAAAATGTCACAACAGAAAACAAGTAATTGATCCCCAGCAATAGACTCCTCATGTTTTTATTGAAATGAAAGTAGAACACACAAACAAATTCACACTTAGAGACTTATCTATTGCCTTACACACTTGACATGAGTGCTTCATTCTCTGATCAAATGGCTTGGATTGAAGATGAAGATATGTGGAAAAAGATGTGTTGGAGACAAAGGATTCAAAAGGCATGGAAACAAAATATAAATTAATTTCTAATTCAAGAAGCAATAAGTACAGACCAATTAAAGATGCTGGTGGGGTACAATTATGAATTAATACATGTGATAATATTTTGATAAATATGCTATAATTCTTTTCCATTTATTTTGATTAGCAGAAACTCAAATAACTTGCAGCTGAATAAGGATGGCATTCAAAAGAGGAGTGTTGTCTTGACAATAAATCCAGTTCTTCTGTTACGAAATGACAAACTATGTTGTAATTATCTCAAAAGTATCTTGTGGGCTTTTAGGATTTCTCTCTGAAATTATGCATTCCGTTCAAGCAATTCCAGTGGAAATCTATATCAAGATATTACTGCTACAGGCTCCCATTTAAATGTTATTTGGGACAATGAGATCCACAGGGTTAATTAAGAAAGCATTATATAGTCCACTACTAAGGGATGGCCTAATGAATCCAGGCCATAGGGGACAGAACCGGTTACACAAATATGGGACCTGAGAGGATGGTTTAATGGGGGCAGCAATAAAGTGAGAGCAGAAAAATTTTACTGCCCACTGATGGTCAATAGCTTTCTGAGCACAACATCTGTGGCAGCCTGGATGGCTGTGGATCATCAGCAGCCACCCTGAGATGGGAATCTGGCTGAGTAAGAATCCCAAAAATACTTTTACTCTAAAGCAAATAAGTCACTTTGGGGTTCTGTCTGTGAGAAAGTGCCTCTCTTGTGTAAAAATTGTTAAATCAAATAAATCAGTTCAAATTATTATCATTATTATTATTACTCTGTACAGAGGGAATGCGGTAAATGTAATTGTGCTGATTTGATAATCTGGCTATCTGATTTACTAATGCAATACCTGGACTGGAAGAAGGTTTTAAGCACATTCTTAGCACTTGAACAGTTGATATTGAGCTCCAACAGAACCACTTAAGAGTTTTTTGGGTTTTTTTTAAATTTTATGTGAAAAGCATGGGCACTCAAAGAAGGAAGACTTAACTTTGATGGAAAATGAGCCAGCAGTAATTTCACATAAATCCATTTGGCAATATAAAAATACTAAGCCAGGGAAACATTGAAAATACGTTTTCATCCGAAATAATTAAAAATTTTTATTCCTGTAAGTACTGAAATTTATCAGGATTATATTTCTTGCATGCAAGAAGTTGGGTGTGTTCTAGTGCTCCTCCTTACCTGCCTCTGCCCTGCCCACTTATTTGGTTCTTATAAACTACTATTAAAAAAACCCCAACTCTTCTAGGGGCTGATTTATTATTTATTTTAGCTATACTTCACCGACTTCTCAGCAGGAATCAAATGTCTGCATTACTGTCACTGTCAAACGAGTGGGATTTCCCTCTGCAGTATCCCCCTATTAAAGTTGTGACCCTTGTGATCCCCCTGCAGTTCGGCTTTTGAGATTAGCTTGTGAAGAATGGAAAGGTTAAAGCAAACCTTTGCCTTTTACCTTTCACACCTGTAAAGTTCAGCCAAAAGCACGCAGAACACGCCAGAAAAAAATGCTCCAATCTTACCAGCTCTCCTGGTAAATTCCCAATATGTGGTAAAGGGTGCAAACCTTTCTATTTACCATGATCTTCTATACTGTTAACACTTGTTTGACTGCTGCAGTGACATCGGCACTGGAGCCTCCTACAGAATTAACTGGGGTTAAAATATTTGCCAGTATCTCATACCTGATTTCACACCTACTGAAAGGAGAAGGAATATTGCCATTAATTTTTGGAAGCAGACTGTGGCTTTCGGTTAACTCTGACGATAGTTGAATGAGGTAGATATTCTTTATCTCCTAATGAGTGGAGCAAAAAAATTGAAACATAAAGTTTAAAAGATCATAAAATTATGTCTTCTTATTTCTTTCAGTTAATTCCAGTAGAATATTATGCTTCCAAGAATAGAAGGTTACCTACGTTATATGAGTAAATTGCCTAGTTTATTTATTTTTTGTCTTCCCTTATCCTCTAGTAATACATGTAGGAAACCTTAAAGGTCTCAATAATTTCACTGCAAATATAAAGGCAATCTTTTCTGCGTGTTAAATAGAAAAATAAATTAGACTTTTTGTGCCATCTGTATAACCACTGTGGATGCTGCAGCCAACCCAGGAAACACCGTACTGAAAGGTCATCAAGCCTGTATCACTTGCATTTTATATTTCACTCCATGAATTTCACCAGTAAGGCAAAATTTAACAGAAAGTTCAAAGTCCCAAAGCCCAGACATGAAGTGAAACTTAAGGTCAGAAAGATTAGCCCGAATCCCACGGAAATCAGTGAAAAACCCTTTTAGAAATCACTGAGAGTGACCACTGACCTAGCACCCGGCTGTAAATAATGAATAAACCTTTGTAAGGAATGGACAGTCCCCTCAGCCAGAGATGTCCTTGGCTGGCTGGAAGCAGCACAGTTTCATCAGTCCAGTGCTCTACCTCAGATAATTACATTTATTCACCTTGGCTGCCTAATTCTGCCTTCTCACACAGAGATTCCAGTAATCCTGTCTTGATGCCTTCCAGCCTTTGGGCTGGCTCATTCGCAGGTCACATCAGAAGCCCTGGCTTGCACGAAAAGCTGCTATTTTAATGTTTCTTTCTTGGAGCAGCAGCTAAAAAATGCTTTCATTGGCTCATTCACAACAATTCAGCATCAAAGCCATAACAGCAAAATAAAAATATACATATTTCTTTAAATGTCACTTACAAACCCTGCAACTGAAAAGTAGGAGGATTTGAAGCTGATTTTTTTTTTTTTTTTTGGCCTTACACATTCCACCTCAAATACCAGCAAAATGCTATTTCGGACATCTTATAAAGAAAACTACAATCCCAGGGCACCACAGTGGTAGGAACAGGTCATTCCTGACCCTGGCTGTATTTTTTGTCATGATAACATTTTGCTGGGTGCAGCTGTTGAGGCTCTTGCAGCAGAGGCACGTTCTGTCCTCTGTACTCCTGATTTGTGTTGGTGACACGGCTGTTGGCAGACTGGAGGGATGGCACATCCAGGGTTTACACACAGATGATCCAGACAGTGCGTAAGGAATAGAGACAGACAGAAAATATTGTACCAAGAAGAAACAACAGAAACATTCAGTAGCTGTGAGTTTGCCATACCCTTTTTTTGGGCTGAAGAGCGAACATCTATAATTTTTATGTTTGTACAGCTCCCAGCAAAATGGGATGCTGTGCCATTTGGCCTCTAGATGGTACCAGAATATAAAGGTTTCATAATATATTATTTTTTGTCTCTGGAGTCAAAGCTTTCTTTTTTAAATATCTTCATTTTTTTTATTCTAAATGTCTGCACCTCTTCCACCCCCCACCCACCCCCGTGTTCTCTAGCTCTCTATCCCTCATTAATTCGTGTTTTTCTGTCGGTATATTTCTTGCTTCAGTTAGGTTTGTTGGCTTGCTTTTCACATGCGAATGTATTTTGGTTGAATCAAAAACAGTTCCTGATAGCCATATTTTTATGTAAAAGAACTCAATTATCACATTCAAAATCAGTTGAATATTAACAGTTTAAGCATTCTTAAACTAAGCTACGTTCTTCATTTTATGGACTTCCTCACTGTGAGATACTCCCCAAAGCTCACACAATAAAAATTAAATATTAATTAGATGTTATGTGATTCTGTGATAAATGTTTCCATGGTATCCTTATTCATGTATCATTTGACTCTTAAAATATCCTAAGATTTTTAAATTGTCACACAGAGGCCATCTTAAACCCTCAGCACCTAGTCCAGCTGATACCACTCCTGGTTTTCTTTCTTTTGCTTTTATCTGACTCAGCACGAAGTCTTTGGTTCCACCCCTAGCTTTTGGCAGCCCCTTTTTGTGCCAGGCATGTTATACTTTTCATATGCCAATAGAAACTGCCTTAAAGCACATCTCTGAGGCCAGAATTTGCTTTCAGCGTCCACCAGCCCATGTTGGTGTTTAAAGAATGAGAGTGAGACTAAAGAAAAGTGAAGCAGTCAGCTTGATGTGTTAACTTTGTTTGAATCAGATAAGGATCAAATAAATTCATGTTGTTTCAACTGCAATACAGAGACTGAGTGTCATACAGGATTATTTTTTTTTACCAGAAAATCATACATGTTAGATTTTTTAGCGCATTTCATTTTTCTCAAGTGGGTAGTTTGATAATGTTTTTCCTCAGGGACAAAAAGAAACCTGATCATCCTGGTAAATCTGACCTGACATACTAAGTTATCCATTTACTCTGAGTAAAGTAGGAAATGCACTGGAACCAAAATGAAGTTAAAGGCAAAAATATTAAATGTCCTCTGATTTAAATGCTTTCTATTTGAACAGGAAAAAATAATCAGGTTTTGGTGGTAAATTGTTTTTCTCTGTTGTTGGCTTGTGAATCAGGCAGAACACCACTGTTTTTTTTTTGCAGTAATTCCAGGTTTATATCCTTGTACATATGAACAGCACCAAGCCTTTCGTCAAACTCTAACAACAAGTGTGGATCTCCATCTCCCACAGTGTTTTCCTGCCCTGAACAGGGCAGCCTGAAAAGGTTCTGATTCTGAACATTATGGCTCATGCAAGTCTGCACTACAGCACCCACTCACTACATAAAATTCAACACCTTTTTCCTCTCTTTTTCTTTGGGATGGGAAATTCATCTCACTGTCAGTCAGAACTCTTTCAAAACTCCTCATCTCAACATATCTCTGCTCCTCCTTTAGAAAATCTGAATATAAAAGTCAAGACATTTTCTTTAATTTGAAAACATTTCTTTAGCAAAAAGCTCTGGACTGTCATATTTATTTGAAGATAATTATTTTTTACACAAAGACACTTAGATTTTCATACCAACTGCCTATTTTGAAGTGGGACACTTGGGAACAGGTCAGGCTTTGGCACTGCAGGAGCAGTGACCTGCAAGGTGTGCTGTGAGTCTGCCCCACTCATCCCAGTTTGCCTGCCCAAAATGAAGGAATTGTGGCTGCACAGCCCTGGATGCCCTCGGTCAAACTGCATGGATGGGGGTGTTCAACAGGCTGAGAGAAAAATTTACCAAAATGTCTGAACCTGCAATCTCGTTGGGCAGAGCTCATTTGTTAATTGTTGCTTTTACTGCAGATTTACCATCTCTCTCTGAGAACATAAAACCAAATTAATGAAGGAATTCAGGTGCCTCAAATTGCCGATAGATAGGTGAAGAATTTTTAAATCTAAATGTTTGAAAAATTATAGTCATAGCACTGTTATGTTATTACATCCTGCAACATGTAGAACAATTTAAGGTGTTATTACCTTTGTTCCTCTGTGGAAGCAGTTTCACATTGATATTTGATTAAATTTACCACCAGGACCAAAAAATGATTTTACTAATAACATTTTTTTTCCTGTTTCTCATCCTTTTTCCCTGTGTAATTAAGCAGCTGCCTTCTCACCTTTCCAGACAAAGCCCAAAGAGCAAGCGTGCTTAGGATTGCAGCACCTAAAAAAGAAGACATTCAAGAAAACCTTTCAAAGAAACAAAGGAGCAGTAGAACCCTTGTGTTAGGTATGCACAAGGAAGCATATCTGACAAATGTGCAGAGTGTACAGCATGTCCTTTATCAGTGTCACTCTTTAGCACATGCTGGTGGCTGCAGAAAGGATCTGAAATAAGTACTTTGCCATGAAAAGGCAGCAATGCACAGGGAAAAGCAGACATAGACATCACTTTGATATTATTGTAGTACCCTCGTTTTTGTTTTTTTTTCTTTTGGTAATTTAAAGTGCTGCCTTTGGTTTCACACGTGAGATATCGATTGTACAAGAATAATTCACTGCCTTTGTCACTTGATAGTCATCCAAACACTGATACTGCAGGTTCATTTCAGTGTTACATTTAAGGACTGAGTAAACTCTACAATCCTTACAACAACTCCTAGGAAGCCTAGGGCATATCCTCCCTTCCCTCTTCCAATGGGTAGTGGGTCATGGATTTCTGAGAAAGGAACCAACAGCCCAGGCAGGAATATATTTGGGCCAAGGAAATACTGGGAGGGTGCAGAAAAGTGATCCCACAGCAGATCCGTGCGACAGACCTGATGATTGATACCATGCCTAAAATCAGGAATAGGACACATCAGAAGAGAAAACCTTGGGCACTGATTATATTACTTCATTCAGAACATTATTTAAACTCTGTAAAATTAGAAAACTAAGGTGTGAAATTAACTACGGGGGGAAAAGGCTGAAATTGCACTTTATATTTATAGACATCTCTATTGTTAAAAAATAGAAGGCTTTGGCTCTTTATTCTTTTACTTAAGACATTGTCAATTTGTCTGAAGGTTCGTTGGTCTCTTCAGGGGAAAAAAAAAAGCTCTGAAATATAAATAACAGGAAGACGAAGCACATCTCACTATTTATTTTTCATCTATATAAGTTGATTTGATTTTCTCACTCTCTTGAAACCATACTTCATTCTTTTCTTCTCTGATCAAACAGCTTCCAAACATAATGAATAATACCTCTCAGTTGCAAGCAACACTTCAACAGCAGATCAATATGGACACACAATAGAAGATAAAAGATTTACTTTAGAAGTTTCTAAAGGATTAGTAATAAAATACATATATTAAACTCCATTAAAAACACTACAGTGCTGTCAATATATCTGGCATTATTTTTGCAGCTGTTTCTTGCCTTTGGACTGGTGGTAAAGACTTTCATTTATCAATTTGCATTTAATATGGCAGTTCTGATCGCTTGGGTCCCAGTCATAACAAGGCAATTGACACAAACCCTCTGCTAAGGGCCAATACTGTCTTCCCACTCAGAATCCCCATGAAGAATGCCTGAAGTGCAGCCAGTCCCCAGGAGTCATTTTTTTTCTTGGAAATCTGTGTGTTTTAAGTTAATGCTAGAAATAAACCTCTCTGAACTCCTCATTTATACCAATATGGTTGCTCACGTTAACATCTTTTTTTTTTGTATGTTACCTTTTAAGAACCTCAAGCTAAATAGTGAAACAGAAATACCTTACCCATATGGAAGAATATTTTTCTCTCTGTTGGACAGCAAATCACAGGAAAAATAATGTGATATATGCATTTGTACTTGTGTTGTTTTTCATATACAGTGCCGAGTGACATGACTTGGTTGAAGTGTCTCATAGAGTTCAGCTGTTTTAAAAATGTACATTCACTCTTGAAATAAATCAAAGGAAATTAAACTACAAAACTGATATTGAAAGGGCTATCAGCATGTTATAGATGGCTGCGTATATTAAGACTATTTAAAATGTACTGACAGTTCCAGTGATAACACTCCTGGATGGGAAGACATCTGGATTCCACTTTAAGAGAATTAGTATATTCAGCTTTTGAAATCCATGTTTAACAACTTTATTTATGCAATATATGGTAGATATTAATTGCTCTTGAATAAAGAAAAAAACCCATATCATTATCAGCTCCTCAGGTTACTTACATGAAGTGAGAGAGAATTGTTCAGATAAAGATTTGAAGAAGTCAGGCCCTTAAATATAAGTTACAATCCTGAAAAATATCTTAAACAATCCATCCTGGTGTTGATCACAGAGCAGGATTATGGAATTTTTACTTCCCAAGTGAAAATCTATTTCAGAGACCTCGTCAGGATGAGCAGTTCACTTGTGACAGTAACCTATACAACAACAAAAAATCATTAAAAACTGAGTGGTGAGAAAGATATGACAGCTAGTAAAAATGTACTTTTATTAGGCAATAAAGATAACAATATTCATGTCCAAACCAGTAGGAAAAAAATTTACATTTTCATTCATAAAACTTCAAGAATTACTAGAAAACCTAAGCAGCTTTACTCTTCTGTTCCTATAACTCACATGTTGTGTGGTTAACATGACAGGAGATGGAAAGGGGAGGAAAAAGGATACTAATATATTTTATGTATTCCATAACGGACACCCCTGATTTCTGGTTTTGGAGACCTCTTTGGTAAATGGAGCCTCCCTGTGTCCTTCACTCCAGCTGAGAGTACCTGTCTTTGGACTCTGGTGCAGAATGGCAACCAACTATGCACATAGCAAGAAGTCAGAATAAGTCACACAATATCATTTTTAATTGGTTTCTGTAAAAGAGCATGGAAATAGGGAGTATCTTTTTTCCCAGCGTCCTTATCATTGCTAAAAATTGATCCAAGACATTGTGGGTGTTAGTACAACTTTTATTAAGCTCCGGCATCAAGTTAGGACTGTGTTCAAGGTAGTAGCAGGCAAATCTCTGTGGGTCTAAGAATTATGTTGCTGAGATACAGGTATTGGGCACAATTTTTTATTGGCACAAAGGGAATCCAATTTCCAGGTTCATTACCCAAAACAACACAGAAATTTGAAACAAGAAAACATTTTAGTGCTTGAACTATAGATCAAACTATAATTCATAGTCCGCATTCCCTCATGGATTGTGAGGATAAGAAGGGGAAGGAAAAAAGCAATTTTTCTGCCCACTTGATCGATGTTCTATTTGACCTCTGAAATGCCCTCTTGCCATAACCTTTTAAATACCATCTGCTCTTTTTGTGAAGAGTGTGATGGGAAGGAGTCACTTCCAGACAGCAATTGATTATAAAAGCATTAATCAAGCACATGGATTATCTGTAGCATGACATTGTGTGCTGTAGTTAAGCAATTTCACCTTAAATGTGATTGGAAAGGTTAATCCTGTTTCTCAAGACTAATTTAGACTTTGTATCAAACAGTTCGGGGCATGGTGAAAACAGCTGCAGCAAACAGGAGCTGAGGAATTGTCTGCTTCCATTAGAAAGTCCTGTAAACTTTGGCTCTGATCACAGATAAACTGGGTCTATAGGCACATCCCTTAGTTTTTCCAAGTAGAGTGAATGTTGACAGCTTCCCCTCTTCAGGTCACTGGAATTGTTCTCCCTCTTTCTGCCAGCCAAGAGAAATTTCCTCTTCCCTATTTAGTGTTCTCAGATACCATTATCCATTGAGCTAATTTCTGTCACCGAAGGATTGCAAAGTCCTTTTCTGTCACGCCTTTACCCTCAAGATGTTTAACCCTGGGCCTGGGTGGGCAGCTTGCAGTTGAGAAAGGCAATGTCCAGAGGTGGTAGCAACAACTGGAATCCAGATCCAGATCCCAGGGCCCTGTTTGGATTGCCCTTTCTCATTAACACTCCCCTCCACGTTTTAGGGTAATGTGAGAGGACCTAACTCGTGTAGGTATGGCACTTGCTGATAGAGAATGCTGAATAAATACTTGTCAAGTGCTTTGTAAAGTTGAGGTAATTTATTTTTATCTGTGGCTCCAAACAGGCTGATTATGCTATGAAAAATTAGGATATTCTGTTCCTTTCTCCATATCTGTTGTCACCATCTTCAGATAGTGCAATTCGCAATTAATAAAGTGATCTGTCATTGCTATTACAGTTAAAGTAATCGCTAGGGAGCTTGGCAATGGTCACTTCAGACAGCGTGGGGAGGGGGGAGTGAACGTCTGTGACAAAGGCCAGAAAAAAAGCTGCAGTCATGTCACACAGCTTCAGGAGAGCTGGATGCAGGGAAAAACATGGAAGCTCAAACTTCCATTAAATTCTGAATTCACACTCTGCCTGGTTTATTCCCCTTCTGGAGTGCTTTGCCATTTTCCCATGTCTATCTGTGGAAACCCATCTTGGTTTCCCCAAAGTCATTGGGTACAGAAGTATTTTTCAGCCTCCTCTGACCAACAGACAATATTGAAAAATAAATGTACTGAGGGGAGTATCTCGTTTTACTCGTCACATCTGCCTCCTGTTTAATTGTTTAATTTCCTGTTTCAGCAGACAACATCAGGGCACTGTGCAGCCTGTAAATTATGAGCATGTATCACAGATGAAAGTCCTCACCTCAGAGGCATAAATACCACAGATCAGAAGCAATAAAAATCCAAAGAATAAATGCCAACACAGCACCAAGAGTGTCAATAACCTTTCTAAATGGAAGCCCTGTATCCCCACTACATTATCCTATATATAAACAAAAGCAATATAAAACTTCTTGTTGAGCAAGACTAAGTGTTATAATGCTGCTCCCAAAGAGAAATGTGAAGCTTGGTGCCATTTACTGTTTCTGTTGATTGATTTTTTTCTAAATTGAAAGCACTCTGCTACAATAAAAACTGGAAGCTTTGTGCTTGCCCATTTGTTCCTTGCTCACACACCTCGTGCTGAGCTCTTCTTGGTCAAGAAAAAATGGATAGGTCCAAAATCAGGGAATATCTCTGAAGATTTGAATTAAGCAGGTATTTTACTCACTTCATTGTGGTACAAATAGGTTCATAACATTTGGGACAATAGCAGGACAACTGGGTTCACCCACTGAAGTGGAATATCCTGAAGTAATAAAGCTGAGAACGCGACAAGTGAAGTTCAGTGTCTTTGTTTCTTGACTAGATCTGCCCATCAACTGAAATATGCCCCAAATTCATCCAACATCTTTAGGCTTTCATTCTTTAAATCCTTTAAATCTGAAGGTGCCCAAGACAGAAGTATCAGCAGTGTAAAATGGTCGAATCTTGCGTGCCCCATCAGGTGTGGTACACTGTTCCAGCACCCATCCATCCCACTAGAAAAATCCATTTCAATTCACCTCCCAATGTTTTGCAATCCTTGAACTGTCTCGTATCCAGAACAGTTTGTCAGTTTGACCTTTCTAATTGCTTATAAAGCAGCCTAATGATGATGATTCATGACCAGGGGTGGAATAATTTTTTAAGGAGATCAAAATGGAGGCATTAGCTGCAGATCAAGATACTCTCTTCCCCATAATTCCGTGCCTTTCAATGTAATTACTCAAGACTTTAAGTAGAAATCATGCATTTTTTATCACAATCCGTATCTTTTCATTTAAATACTTAAAATATTGAATTAAACTGATATATAAAATATCATATGAACCACTGCCTGTGATCCCTGTCTGTTCACAGGTAGTGGCAGAGGACAGCAGAAAATATGTAAGTACATCTGTGAACAAGTGTTAACATGGATCTGGCCGCTGAAAGGGTAAATGTGTGAGGGGTGTTTTCTTGCTTTTACTCCTTGTTTTAGACCATTTTCTTATTTCTTTTAGAACTGACACAAAGAATACCAGAAAACAGCGCTTTTTAATTTATTTTTTTCCCCTCTTCAGAATACACTCCTTCCACAGAGAATATTTTCTTCAAATCCTCAGCCCAGGCTAACTATATTGGGATGATTTGTAATTGGATCTCAGAAAATAGCAGGGAAAGGGAGCCAGCAGATCTGCAGGAATACCTCTGCGAAGGAACACAACCAGAAACTTCAGCTAAGGAGCAATGAACAGCTGCACGAAATAACTACAGATTCATTCAAACAGTTTTCTACTGCTCATTTAACATCTATTACTGAAAATTGAAATGTGCAGGTCTCTGTTGCTGAAATTACCATTCTTCACTATTTAGGTTGATGACATGAGGAGCTTAAAAATGTTCTCTTACTGGCACAGTCTGGTCTGTGGAGACTGCATATGAGGGGACACAGCTAAATATCAGAGGAGAGCTCTAAGAAAATTGCTACCTCATATTTCTAGGCATGGGTAATTTTGATCCTTTAAAGTTTGACTATTGATCTATGGTAAGGTAAAATGAGAGACAGGGAGAATTATGCCAGATTGTGATGAGATGAGGGGGAAAAAGGAGCCAAAAAATGTTGCCATCCCTTGCAAACATAACTTTAGATCTTATGCCAAAAATAATGCATTTAAATAAGCGCCTGTCAAGTAAGCAATGTTTATTCAGCCATTTGAAATTAATGACTCTCAGATGCTTGCCATAAAATATAAAGCTGGTAATATCAAAAAATACATAAAGTGGAGAAAAATGATCCTAAAATAATGTTTTAGATTTACCTACCATGAGTGAGAGTTTACTAAGAGAGAAAAATATTAAACCAAGACGAATCAACCCACTTCTTCCTTCACTGTAGTGTGTTAATTTCAGGGTTTCTGCCACTTTAATGGACAGGAATCTGTGAAGAATCTTGTGCCTGTGTCAAGTCTGTTGTGTGGCCAAACCGACACTCGATGAACGACAGAGGTGACTCTTTGGACTGAATTAATTTGGGTCAATATTGAAAACAATTTTACAACTTTGTTGTAAATCTTTTGACTGCTGATGCAGTAACAACCTGCAATAATTCTCTTTTCTTATACCACGAGAACTTGTCCCCATGCTTGGTTAAGAGATTTTTGCATCGTTTCATGGCTACTTGTGGGAGGATCTTGACAAAAAAATTGCCTGGAAAAATATATTAGTAATTTAGCCTAAAAACAAGCTAGCATCTTTTTTTTATAGAACGTAAGTACTATGTAGTCATTACTTGAAAGCCTAACAAGCTTCTTTCTTTCCATTTAAAATGTACAAATGCAAGTTAATACTGTGGTAAATTGAGATGTTAGTTACCCTCACCTCTGTTTTACCCAGGACCCTTCCCCTAGATGAGAAGAAACATATATACAGTTATCAAATGTGTGCCTGTAATTTCTGGGGTTAATTTACATTCTAACATAGCAATTTCAGCTGCCATGACGTGGCAGGACTGGGATGCCACCAAGCTGCACTGCTCAGTGAAGCATGTGTCAGCTGGAACACCCTCTATTTAGGAGGTGAATGACAGCAAGCTTGGGACGGGAGGGGAATTTCACAGGCAATCACAACAGGCCAAACCTCTCCTCCAGCTTTTCAGCAGGGTTGCTGCCAGACTGGTACTAATATTTCACAAGAGAAGGCTTTTTTAATTTGCATCTCAACTAAAAAGCAATACAGAGGGGGCTGTTGGGGTTTCTTTTTTTTCTTTTCCCTTTTTTTTTTTTTTCCTAACCAAAGGAGCTTTAAGATTGATACAGTGTGGGAGAAATGAAAAGGAGAGCATGCCAGATAGAAATGCCAGAGGCCAAATCAAACAAATGTCTGCACTTGGCACATAGATATTGCAGCAATAGAAATATTATAGATTTTTTTCCAGCTCCAGGGACAGCTTATTCATTTGCATTAAGTCTTTGGATATGATACATAAGGGCACACAGAGCAGAGAAGTGCAGCTTTTCTGCTTGCAGGAGAGTGTCCTGCTGGTTTTCTTCCACTCCCTGGGGTATTTGCAGCCTCTCCAATGCAAAGATCCCCAGGGGGAGCAGGGTTTTCCCTGTTGGGTGGTGGGAACTGATGGAAATTTCCCTGATGTCCCAGCTCAGGACACAGCCCCAGCTCGCTGCCAGATGTCAGTTCACTCACGGCATGAGATAAGCAATCAAACTCAACAGGATTTTTCCTCCTTGCTCCCCACCTCCTAACCCCAACCCCCCTACAGCAGGTGGGCAGCAGCACCACCACCAAATTTAAAGGGAGAAGATGAGGTTTATGGGGAATTTTATCGTGTTGGGCCGTGCTAGCCATGCTTTAGGAGAATTAGAAATTCAACACGCAGGTGATGAGTCCCCACACAGTTTTAGACTGCGAGGTACATTTTTGACTTCGCACACTGAGAGAAATGCAGCTGCCCAAATATATTTTGTGGATCTAAAGTGGATTAGCATTTAGGTGAGATCTCCCTACTGGCATTTTTAAAAGCATCTAGACTTATGAAGTTTATGCATACTGAGACACCGTATCTATTCCCTGAGGACAGAGTAGACCTGAGGGTTTGGAAGTTTTAAGCTTAAAATTTCCCATTCTTGTCTACAGACACTTATCAGGCTTAATTGAAATTCTGAGCACATTTTTCTTTCACTTACAAATCTATCTCAGTAAATTGCATTCATAGCACCTTATTAAGATTAGCAAAAAAAGCCCCCCACACACCACACTGAAAATTAATTTTAAACAAGCCCCCACCCCAACTGTTTTGTTGAAAAAAAAGGGGAAAAAGATTGAGGTCATCAGCCAGAATAAAAGTCAGTTGTTGGTGTAGAAAATGATATGCTCTTGTGGCTCAGTGAAACAAAAAGTATTATATCTGAATATCTGAAAAAGGGGACTCTGAGCTTTTCCTGAGCTACCTAATAGTCAGACTTTCCTTGCTAACAATACCTTCTTTTTACAGGGACTCAAACATTATTTAAACAATTATATGCTATTAAGTTAAAGATGAATTACAGAGAAAATTGCACCATTAGTAAAATTTAAGTTCTTAACTTCATGTAATAAAAGATGGTAACCTTTTTGTAATGGCATTTGAATTTACCATTTGTTATAAGAGTCTAATTTAGAAGGGAAAATGAATTCTGGTTCCAGTCTTATTACTCTGGCTATTACATTTCTTTGCAAGTTGCCATTCATAATGTAGCTCCAGAAAAATTAATGAAGAATATTTTAAAATAATGTAAGATCTTCGTTTGAGCACTGAAGTATGTTAGAGGTGATATCCTTGTTTAAAAAGGTAAGGAAATAGATTTATACATAAGAAACACAGACTAATTCAGATATTTAAAATATACCACCTATCAGTCTGGTTTTAATAGAACCCTGAAATGATTTGGCCCCCCTGGATTTTTTCTAATGGGTTCAGGTTTTACGTTGGGGACCCCAGAACTGGATGCTCTGTTCCAGGTGGGGTCTCACAAGAGGAGAGTAGGGCAGGATCACATCCCTCACCTGCTGCCCATGGTGCTTTGGTAAAGATATTAAACAGCTGAAAGCCCAATACTGACCTTTGAGGAGTGCCACTCATCACTGGTCTGTTACAAGCCTTTCAAAACATCATGATGTTTCTGTTAATTTTTCTGCTCACCACTTGGTTCCATCATTCCTCCTGTGAAGCACTATTTCTAGTTTGTTAGATATAGAAAATAATCTAATTTTTATCTTGAAGAAGAGAAAATAAACTTTATATTAAGTTTTGGACATTGTGAGTAATTGTTTTTATTTCAGACTTATTAATACTACCAGCTTGAAAATGAGCCCTGGCAAGGAGCACACCAGACCTGTCTTGCACACTGTTCTCCATCCCTGGCTCACATTTCTTGCTTCCTTCTGTCATTAAGACAGGTCAAAGAGGAAAAAAAACCTTAAAAACTGACCTAAAATAACTACTTTTTTAGAGAGCAGGACAGGTTATTTCCGAATCCCATGTGTTGCTGGATTTCAGTGGGTTTTCAGAAACAAAGATGTGTTTTGTAAATTAACTCACATTTGTCTTTATTTTCACCCTGTCTTGACGGTGCCCTTCCAGCGTGCTTTGTAACTGTCACGTTAACAGCAGGGCATTAATAAGAAGACATCCTCAATTTCAAAAACAACTGAAATTTCCCAGTGCAAAGCCAGAAAATCTTTCTCAGCCAAAGAGAAGAGGCAATGCCTGAAACACCTCAACCCAGCAGTCATTTCTCCACGAAGCTGTCACCATTAAAAAGTTAACGTGAGCACACAGAGGTACCTGCGGCACCCCAGCATGTTACAGGAGTTCTGGTACCAGAGCGGGTAACGACCTTTGGTATTTCAAAGCTGTTTGATGGAGGGAGAGCACGCACCTACGTGCTGCACCATCTCGAAGGGCTGAATTCTTAATGCTGACAGGTATTCCTTAGTGAAATCGCACAGAACAAGGCATGGTATTTTAAAAGCCAAAGAACGCTTTGGAATAAAAGACAGAAATGTGGTTTCTGTCTTCTGGGCAACCCTCTATTTCTCACGTTCTGCTTTGTTTCAGTGCTCGTAAGAACTCAAAATGTAACAGAAAATAAATGTTGGTTATTTCTTTGTAATATTTTGAGCTGACTGGAGTTGAGCTATCATCTCTATCCTGCCTGTTTTTTAAGAGAGCCTTAACATCTGTCTTCTCCTCTTTCTGCTTAGGTCATTTACACCTGTTACAATATAAACTTAAAATACTCTAAACAGGTACAAAAAATTATTTGTGGGGATTTTTTGGTTGGTTGGTTGGTTGGTTTGGGGTTTTTTCAGATTTTTTTGTGATTTGGAGGGTGTTTTGGTTGTTTTTTGGGGTTTTTTTTGGTGCACTTTTTGGTTTTGTTTTGGTTTGTTTTGGTGGGAGTTTGTTTATTTTGTGGGGTTTTTTTTGTGTGGGTTTCTTGTTTTGGTTTGTTTTAGTGTTGTTGGTTTGTTTTTAGTTTTTTGGTGGTTTTTTATCGTTTTTAGAGGGGGGTTGTTTGGTTTTGGCTTTTTTTAGATTTTTGGGGGATTGTGTGTTTTTTTGTTTGTTTTTGGTTTTTTGTTTGTTTTTGTTTTTTGGGGTTTGTTTTGTTTGTTTGGGGGTTTTTTGTTTTTTTGGTGGGTGGGGTTTTTTGTTTGGGTTTTCTTGAGGGGGTATTTGTTGGGGTTTTTTTGTTGCTTTTCTTTTATTTTTTTTTTTTTTTTAACTAAACACCTTGGTCCAGTGCCTTGGGAATTACAATGTGTGCAAGACAGAAGAATTCAGTCCATTGGTTGTACAGGTTATATGGTTAGGCAAACAACTGTACAGGATCCCCTTTAACAGTCTCTGAAATTTAAGGGGAAGGTCCTCAGCTTCGCACAATGAAAAGCGATGATCTCTGCAATCAGAGGTTGTACAATCAATGGCAACATTTTACAGAACAGTTTCCCTTTTCAAGGAGCTCCTGATAATGGTGTGTCTATGCTGGTTTGGGATTTTATACAAATTTTATAATTTTTTTTTTTACATATTAATCAAGTGTCACACTGCTGTTACTACCATTTGTTTACAAAGGTAAATGAATAATGCTGGCACCATTATTCTTTTCTGGACAATCCTCGGGAGCGCTGTGTTCTTGTGCAAGTTCTGATTAGAAACAAAACTAACTTTGTCCTCAGAGTAGCAGAAGAGATATAAGAATATAAAATAGAATTTGCCTCACTGATAATTTGAGACCTGACTTTTTGGGGTGTTTTTTAATCTTTTTTATCTGTGTTTAATGTGGGTAGGGATATTCTGGAATCTCAAACACAGAGAACATGATAGACTTCCTCATCAGTCCTTCTTATCTTTATAATAAAACAAACATCTTTCTTATACAGATGTTGGTAGAAGAATCACACTCTAAAAGAAAGCATTATTAATGAAAACCTGACTGAAAAATATTGTTAGCTTAAACCATGGCCTGCATTTCATCTTTCAGTGTGTGATAAACTCTTGTGTTTCAAGCCTTTACTTCTTTACCCACTTAAAACTGCTGATAAATTGTGATTAACAAGCATTTGACTGTAAAGGAAGAAAGGATATTCACCCTTAAAGAGTATTTTAATAATTGTCTGGATTTAATATGCTTAATAGAGCTGGGAACATTAGACAGAGACAAAAGTATGTTTATCTAGTCAGTTGTAACTGAACAAAGAAATTAAAAATTATTGAGGTGTTTTGTAACCACTGCGTATTTTTGCAAAAGAAAGTAAAACCCTGTTACACAAATATTCTGGCATATCTGATTTCTAGCCATTTAAGAAATACTGATTATGCAGAGAGATTATAGACTGGCTGGACTATTTTTATCCATAAAACAAACATTTGTGTGTCTGTGGGTTCTCAGGACAGGTTAGACAATGATAGGTTTGGAAAAGATGCCAGGTTCTTCCCTCGCTGCAGGAACCACTCCAGATTAGGAGTACAAAGTACGGCGCAGTCACACTCCAGTGACCAGATGCTCCGTTGATACCAGACATCTCAGACCACCTGTTTTCACATCCCTACACACACTTTAGTCTGCCATTCAAAACAGGCTTGTGCTGCAATTTGGCACTGGAAATCTCTATTGCTCTGGCAGTGAGCCAGAGGAAATACAGAGCGCTCTTATCTGTCAGTAAAATCCAAGCAAAACCATGAAAAGCAGCTAAACCTACATTTCCCTTTTTATCAGAAAATGTTTGGAGGGAGACAGAGAGAAGGAGGAAAATTGGTGTGAAATATGAGAAATGGTTAAATGTCTGCATAATACATTCTTTTAACATTTTAAATTTCCTAGTTCCTAAATATCTCAGCCACTCTGCCTCTCATAGTTCTCCGAATCATCCACAAAATGCATGCTCACCATAATGCTATGAATGTGGTACAAAACAGGGACAATACCAAGGGAGATACCAGCAATCTCACTATTCCCTAATACAATTCCTAGAGACAATAATATCTGTTACCAGATATAACCTTCTCATCTTTTATACCAGATATGCATTAAGAAAAATCTTTGCAATATTCTAACATCCTGGAATATGGTCAAAGTTTGGGCTTTTGTAATTCTATCCGTGAAATTTTAGATAGATGGATGGATAGATGGATGGATGGATGGATGGATGGATGGATGGATGGATGGATGGATGGATACAAAAAACAGAAGTCAAGGGCCTTATGTCTGGGACTTTTGCATCTCAGCAGAGGAGAAATTCCATTAATATGGCAGCTCAGCTGCAACAGGGACGTGTGACACCTAGAAATCCTGAAGAAATGGAGAATTTTTTTTCCTATTTCTACGGTACCCAACTCTACACCCCTCCTAAGAAAAGCGAGTGTCTTAACACTCCCTTCAGGCAGAGCAAAGGGGTTAGGTTAAAACACGGACAAATCCAGGCACAGCCTAATCTCTCTGGCTTTAAATTCTCTTATGAAGCTGCAGGATAAATGTCAGAGCTGTGCAGAACTGCTGCACTTGTTGAAAATTCCTGACCCCTTATAGGCAGACAATTTTTAGGTGACACATCAACACCCAGAGTAGGATATATAACATTTTACTAAACCATATTTCCCCTGGCATCTTCTGCTTTCATGTTTTGTGACAATAAGGTCAGTGCACGGCGTGATGTCCTCATGCTCCTGGCAGGAGCTGCGTGGTGCTGGGGACGTGGTCCAGCTGGACAGCAAGAACTGTCTCCTGGACTTGCCTCAAGCTGAGTGACCTGGCCCTGGTTCTAGAGAACAGCAGCACTTCCACGGAAGGAATCTCCCGGGACAAGAAAGTCGGTGGGTGCGTGTGCCTGGACAATCCCTCGGAATGAGCGGACCTGGGGGCGGAGGGCACTGGAAGGAAGGACAGTGGCTCTCCTGTGTGCTGATGGGTCTTTTGTGTCCTGAAGGTTCAGCCTTTGCCTTGTGGAAACCTGTGTGGAAACGTGTTTTCCTCTGAGAGATAAACTCCTGAGACTTCTGGCTTTAAAATCAAGAAACTTCCTTAGCCTAGGAGTACTGAAATCACTGCTTGTACAAAACACAGAATCATTTTATTTTTCCTCTTACTTACCTTTTTTATTTCTTCTTTTTTTTTTTTTTTTAACTCCATCGATGCTTGTCTATCCAGCAGATCAGTAAGTGGAAGAAACACACTAAAAGAAAAATGAAAATACACTAGTGTAGGAAATTGCTGCAATAATTGTTTTCTCCTTATTTCTTTTAATTTTTGTATTTGCTTTTCATAGCCAGATTATGGTAAGGAACAACCTGTGATGAACTGATCGTAACCCCCATTCCCTGTTTCCTGTGCTGCTGTGGGTGGGAGCGATGGAGAGGCTTTGGTGGATGCCTGGAGTCCAGGCAGGGTCAACCCACTACAATTTGCATTAAACAGGTTTAACTGCAACATTTAATACGCCCTTTGTGGAGCCTGGGAGCTTTCTGCTTCCTCTCTACACAGAAATAAATGTTACCTTCTCTTCAGCACCATGGGTATTTTTCTCAAAAATAGTTAATCATAAAAGTTTATGGGAAAATGGAAAAAAAAAATTGTATAAACAATGTAATTTTTTCAGCAAAGCAAAAACCTCTGCTTACTTTTGGCAACAGTTTGAAAAATACATTATAAAGAATATTTTACACAGCTAACTTCAGACAGCCACTAAGGTTATTGTAGAGCTTGTTCTCACACATCCTCACTTCTCCAGCAAGAACTAGCAGTCCCCTGAGGGAATGTCATCTGGAACACGTGGACTCACAGCTTCCTCTGTGAATTCCTGTGAGTCCTCTTGCTGTGGCTCATGCACAGAAATACTGAACTCACTCCTAAGATATACTGACTCCTTGGTTGTGGGCTTGCTTTTTTTTTCTCTCCATGGAATCAATTACCATTTTAACAAATACTTTGCTTTATTCTAGTCAGCATTCTAGTACCTTATTAAAACCACCACCTCTATATGAAAATTTAAGATATTTTTAAATGGATAAAATGCTACTTATACTGCTCAGGAACAAAATAAAAATACAGTTTTGAGATAATTTTTTGTCCCTTGGCTTTGTGAGTAGGAAGAAATCTACCATCTGTATCCCTGTTCACCAGTTTATCATCAGGATCTAGTATATCAAAATTTGCTGAGAAACACTGATTTGCAGAGACTTCAGTCTTTTGTTGCCTACAGCTGCCTGAGTGTACGTGCCCAAATTGTAATCCATCCACAGCTTTATGCTGGAGAAATCTCTATTAAGTCTTCTAAGCATCCAATATTTTCTGTTACTTAACATTTGCTTAGGCAACTCATGGCACTGTTTTCCTGCCTAAGCCCCAGCAAGCCTTGAAGGTTTGCTTCCAAATCAATTCCCTGCGAGGCCACATGGTAATACCGCGGCAAAACAGAAAAGAAAAAGACATTCAAGCCCAGAGCTTCAAGGGACTGCTTTCATTTCTCCCTTCCCTTTCCAATTAAGGGGATGGACTTGAGGCTTCTTGCAGGAGTGAGGCCAGAGCAGGTGAGAGTCTGCCAGATTCCTTTGAGAATCTGCTTTGCTTTGTATAAAAGAGTTGCTATTTGCTGAGGGAAGAGAGGCTCGGATCTGGCAGCTCTCAGCAGGCAGAAGCAAGAGATTAAGGGATCCCAGCGCTTGCTCTCATCTGCATCTATTCAAAATGCATATTGCTGAAGAGACAGCTTCACCTTCTGGATGTAAATTCAGATCTGCATTCTGAATCAAGGCCCTCCCAGACATTCACATCGTAATCAGTGGCCACATCATTAAACCTTAGGGGCCACGGTTACTTAATCTCAATGTTTTTCCTTTATTTCTGTCATTCAAATCTTTTTTGAAGGGGAAAGGGAGGGTGAAGCTACTTGTCGTTTCTCTCCTATTTTCCTCATCTTGTCAAAAATGGAGGGAAAAAGATTATTTTTGTAATATTTTTATACCTCTCAATATTTTTATATTGCTCTCACCATTATAATTTCAATTGGATGATGGTTTATATAAACTTTAGTCTTGCGTGTGAAAAGAAGTTTGCTTTAAAAGACATTTCTTAAATTGTTTTTTTCTTACAAACAAAGCTTTTGTAGGATTTTAGAGGTAAATTTGCAGCTTTTCTAAGAAGAACTGAGTGCTCCTGCATCCTGGCCAATGCCATTCACATTAATCAAAGCTGCATTCAATAATGGGGGAAATAGAAATGCTAAAATTGGTACCACACTCCCAAGATGAGGCAATCATGACATCAAACAGGCAGCCGAGAGTCAGGCTTTTGCTGACTTAAACAATTACAGTTGCAATCACAAGTAAATAACATTATTCAATTTCATCTTAACACTTGTTTTGCAATTTCTCATGTTGTAATTCCCATGAAGCGGTCACAGATCATAAAACTAATAGGTGGGGAAGAAAATGTTGTGGATTGTCTAATAGGGCTGGCTATCAAACTAATTATGAGTCGTTAGACAAGCTCTCCCAAGGCTTGTGCACAACATGCTTAGCCGTAATCAGGGGTAATAAAGTTCAGAAGCATTTCTATCAAAGAAGATGGCCTTCCAAACAGAGACGTGGGAGATTCTATTGAATACTTTAAATTAGATATAGATTAGTCACAAATCACCGGGAGGGCTTAACAAGAAATCCAAATCAACACCTTGAGTATGGGAGCTGCTTGTCAATACGCAGCTGGCTAATGTGTGACATGATCAACATTTCAATATATTCCACCCCGCTCATCCAAGGATATTTTGGATGAGCTGAGGCGATATGTTGACTCTCTGATGCAGCACTCAAATATTGCTAAGTACTCCAGCAAACATTATGCTACTAGAATTATTTTTTTAATCACTTCTGTCACTCCAGACTACTACCAGTTAAAATATTTGCAGTAGGACTGTTTACATTTTCTCTTATCATAGAAAGACAAATCACAAATGTGGTCTGATCCCAAGCTTGTTTTAATCACCATGAGATTTCCAATTGTCTTGAGAGAACTTTGGATGAAAATACTCCTTCAGCTAAGTATTTATTGTCGTTTAGATGGCATCAACATTCAAAATAAATTTTCCCCTCAGTTCACCTTAGCCAACTTTCCTACATTTCTTTTGCTCTCCAGCTGGATGATAAAATTATTTGGACCATCTGCAGATGGAATAATTACCTCCATTCCCTTAAACCTGCAGGACAATGCTCATTTGTGATAGAATAGTTCTCTGATTACTTGAACTTACATGGCATCTTGCATCTTTTTCATTGTTTTTGATTTTTTTCTTAACTTGGATTGAAAAATAGAGAAACATCACATTTTATGAAATCTGAGTCTCCAATGCCAGATCAGATTTTTATGTCTTCAGTAGAATTGGCCTTCAAAAGAAGCAAGCAATATAAAGTATGTTTCAGCAAAGCATTTGGATACATATTTTACACAAAATAGCCAAAATGAACCACTTAACATGGATGGCGTTGAGGAGAGCTTATTCACAAAGGCATTGTCTGGGTCCTTTACCTTCTTCTTCTGTGTAAGGGATTTTCCAGAAGGTTTTCCAGCAGCAGGTGCAGCTCTAACTGAATCCAGACTCTCAGAAAGAGCAGGAGTGTTCAGTAGCACAGCTGTACACGAGAAAGGTCACTGCTGCATCAATCACATTTAATTACAAAATGTCCCACACAGGTTTCTCTGAGCCAATGTCCAGTTTTTCCCTTGAGCACTCACCTAAACTCTTGTGGACTGCACCCTCTACAGGATAAAGCACACATCATGTCGGAGGGAAGGGGGAAAAAAGAGGAAATCTTATATGGAGATTAGAGATTCTTTTCAGCTGTTGAAAATCTAATAGGTTATTTAGGCAGTTAATTTTCAATGATACATTTGTTAGACAGTAAAGTAGGTTCAATCCATTAGAACAGAAAACATGGAATTGAAATACTGTTGAATGAATGCATTTGTGCTTTATTCCATGCTCTGAGCAGGAGTCAGGCTGGCTGGGTGCTGAAGCAAAAATCAGAAATCTTCCTCAATGTGTAATCAGTGTGCTGTCAATACGTCACTAATCCAAACTGCGCAATGATAATTAAAATTTTGCCTCACATAGCATGCAAGAGATAAGTATATTTTAAATGCCACTCGCTGTCTTTTTGGTCTTATTCTGGCAGTTTTTAAGTGCTTCATGACTGACACATTTCTGTAAGTATAAAGTTGAGTATCAAAGGGGAATAGTAAGTTAAAGTAGAATTTCAAAGTGAATAAAATGTTTTTAACTGTCACTAGTTTAGAGAACAGGGTAACACAACCCCAGATCTGAATTTTCAGACCTTTCTTATGAAAAGTAAGTATTTAAAATTGATAAAAGCAGTCTCAATTTAGAGGTGCACAAAATTTAAAAATACTTCAAAATGTGACATAGACCTGTATGAAGTCTACTTAAGGACTAATTTGATAATTAACGCTTTGTCTTACACTTCAGTGCAAGCTTTTCCTCTCTGCCCATTTTGTTTCTCATTGTTATTATTAAAAACAAGATGAATAGGAACCCACCAATTGCCTTTCTTCTACTCACCACCAAATATTGCTCCGAGTTTAGCTTTTACCTAACTTTGTTTGTGCAAGGAATGAAAAACCCTCTTTCAGCTTGCCCTTTCCGAGATGATGAGAAAACTATCAGAAACACAATTCAAGAATTGCATCTTTTTATCAAAAATACTTTTCTTTTAAGTGGCATGATTAGATGACTACCTCAGCTTGCAGTGTTCATCAGATCTGTTAATATATTACCAGATCAGGAACAGTAATTTTCCCTCATTGACAGTGACATTTTGAGGAACAGTTATTTGTGAGCACTTCAGCCACATGAAAAGAACAGGACTGCCGCGTAAACATATTTTCTATTAAATTGATGGAAGCACTTCTTAAACTAATATTTTTGTAAAGTTTTGCTTTTTCTCCCTCATCTTATAGTCTCTGAGAGACCGCTTAGACTTTTTCCCATGAGTCAATTAGAGCAAAATGCTCAGGGCTATATTCCTTTGCATAAGATCTCCATAAAGGAAATAGGTGTCAAATATTCAACTTCATCGTTACAATTTACTTTTCCTTCTCAGCAACTGAAATATGTAAGTAGCAGAGCAACAAAGAGGAAAATAACTTTTATGAAAGGCATCCTTTTGTGGAGTAATGGATAAATGGAGTGAGACATTTTTTTATTTTTTTTCTAAGGGAGCTCCAATAAAGTTGGATGATTTACAGCAGGGATGAATTTGGTTCACTGTCTTCCATGCACTGATGAATTCTTTCAATGAGAGCTCCTCTCAGCAACTGCAGCCAGTCTTGTGGCAGTGAATTGAATCTGTGATAAACTTACTGTGGAATATATTTGAAATGAAGCATTATAGCTCTCCATACTAGTCTGTTATTATGGAGGTGCTTATCTGAAATCATCATGATGAGGCAGAGAGTTTTTAAAAAAACCAATCTCATTTTTGGATGAGGAGAAGAAATCAATGAGGTAGTGCTTTTCATTTCTAGTTCCATTAAGAGGCATCTGACCTTACTTGCCTCGTCTTTAAAGGGAGAGGCTTAAAAAGGAAAATATTCACAATACAACGTGGAAACACTTTATTGCATAATGGCATCAGTTTTTAATAATTAAAAAACGACAATGGCATTTCATTCTGAGAACATGCCTGCAACTTGTTTATCAATCACTTCTTGTGGGGAAAAAAAAAAATATCCCCCAATGACATCTTTTGAAGAGCACCATTGATCACTGAAATTTACATAGAGAAAAAAGCTATAGCAATCACACCCTAATCACGCCCTGTCTTTGTCCTCCTACCTCATTCAGCTTGGGAATTTTTTTTGTTTTATTTTGGTTTAAAGATCTCTCTGTGCTTCGTCTTTTGTCAATCTTAACGTTTCCTTAGAAGTAGGGATTTTCCCTTCCAATGCTAGAGTCTGTCACAATGTCCTGACAATGTGCCACTGTGCAGAACAACTTTGCAGCCAAGGAGTGGGACAGCAGGGAAATAAAGTGTCTCTGCAGTAATATTGAAATATTTGAAGACTTTAACAGTGAAAAAACATACATCTATATGTGTGTAACAGCATACAATAGGAAAAGAATCCAAGCATTCAAAAGGTTATTTGACCTTACAGAGGAATTCTTCAGTGGAGGGGATGAAAAATAGGAGGGTAATATTCCCACCACTATGGCTACTTTTTCAGCTTACCGCATTAATTATTTAGTCTCCATAAAATCCTGATCAAGAGAGGGGAAAAAAGCCCCAAACCATCCCAGTATCCTCTGCAGGAGAGTTCAGAGGTTTTGACTCTCTCTACTGAGTATAGAAAGCCTGAGGAAAATGGAACAGCTCGTTCACTTACCTGGTGACACAACCTACGCATTCTCTCTGAAATAACAAAAATTCAAAGTAGGTTCGTTCACACATTTGAACAATTGCTCGTGTGCTACGGTGATGGTCGTAATATAGAACCAAACAACAAAACAGTGTTCATGCATACCAACTACTGTGAAAAATATTCAATTGTCAAAAAACAAAGTTAGTTAAGATCATAATGGATCTTTCTCCACACAGCTTCATGCTTAAACTGTATAAACACATGTGTGTTTGTTTGTGTGTAACTAGGTATGTGAATATGTTCAGGCAGGATGATTTGATATAACTAGAAAATAATCCTATAACTTCCTTCAGTTGTGTCAGTCATTCAGCTTTCACGATCCTGTCACACAATTTCTGGTGTAAAATTCATGCCTCCTGTGATATTTAGATTATAAAAATTGGCTATGGAGGTCCAGGATGGCTTCACACATTCTTTTCAACAAAGCAGGGCAGGAACACCCTGGGCATTTCTTAGATATAAATATCACCCAAAGGGTGCATAGAAAATTTTTGTATAATATGGGATGACTGAATAATGGAGGATGTTGCCCCTCTAAGGAAAAGTAGTATTATTCCAGAATTTTCTCATATGTGAAGCTTTGCCAGGGTAATGTGTGTCAATTCTCCGTTGAGCAGCTCAGGTAGGTGAACATTTGCCTGCTTTCTCATTTTGTTCCATATAAACCAAACATTTTGAATCAAAAGAAAAACAAAACCTCTTTCATATTATCTAGCATTTCCCTAAAACTTGACCCAGTTAAAAACCAAGCTCTTCGTAGAACCATCACCATTACTCACATATTTTTGACTTTTGGCATACCCATCACAACAAAATGGAAAGGATGTCCAGATATTTCCAGATACTGTTTAGCATGGCAGATGTAAGGGAAATTATAAGACAGCTATAATTTTTTTCTTCCTTTCCTTTCTCCCCATACCGAAGTTTGGTCACTGATGTTTTACATCAATGTAGCATTTTTCCATTTTATAAGAACACTCGTTGCCAAGCAATCTCCAGGTTTTTTTTCAGGATGGTGGTTCCTACAAGAACCAGAAAAGGTCTAATAAAATCAAGTTTAAGGTAAAACAACCTAGTCCTGCTGAAACTGAGCAGGCTCTGCTGGAAGCAATTGGCAAATGTTGTATCTCCTGCTACAGCAGAGTCCTTTGCAATCCATATTATTGCAAAATCCCTTTCCCACGAGCTCAGATGGTCTGTCCAGACAACTTTTCACAGTTTCATCAAGCCAACACACATTAGTTCTCCATCCAGCTTCCCATTTGGCAAACCGCTTTTGGTCATTTTTGTGCCAACGTTGGTATTCCACAGCCACTAAATGTTTCGATTAAAAAAAGAAAGAAAAAGATGAGGAAAGAAGCCCAGCAGCAGCCCTGCCACCACCAGTAATGAATGAAAAGCCCAACGTTGTGCCATGCATACATTTCCAATGGTGAATGACATTACAGGACTACCATAATGCCATAGAGAGGAAAATGAACATCCCTAATGAGATGCTTGAAAACATTACTGGAGGGACCCCAGACAGCTTGGACACCAACCTGTGACAACAAGGCATTGCTGGGAGCCCTCAAAGAGAAACCAAATAACTCTTCTTCACCACCAATGGCTAAATAATGATAAAAGGCTGCTAAGCAAACATCTGTTTGTGGAAATTCACAGGGGTGGCCTTACCTGCTGTGTGAAAATGGCAGTGCAAAGTGAGGTTACCCGAACTGTGGGCATTTCACACAGGTTCTCTCAGCAGCAGATCTGTTCTCAGCACGTTAAGTGTCAAGAACGTGTGCTGTGAATTATTTCTCAATGTCTAAACAGAATTTCGGAGATATCTCTATCTGTATTTAGGGCTCAGGTTGTTCTAGTAGGATTTAGGAACACCTGTTTTAACCATTCCCTTCCCTATACAGGTAAATAGAGTGAAGAAAAGACAAGCTTCATACAGTAAGAAACTGATTGAAAGTCTTTAAAACAAATAATTTTATGTTCTTTCAGTCTTTGAAGCAAAGGAGATTGTGAGCTTATTTTGTAAAAATTCTGCACCAAAATCCTTTCCCTGTTATCAGCTACAATAGTTTAGAATATTTTCTTTTCTTTTTTGCTTACATGAAAGTTTGTCATTATGAGTAAAAAAAAAAAATATATTCTTTTAAGCCTAGAAGCTGAAAGATAGAGTATCTGTAACTGGAAAAAATTTGTTGGTTTTGTTGGTTTTTTTGGGGGGAGAGGGGAATAATAGGATAAAAGAAGCAGAAAAGCAAGAGCATAAAATTGCATGAGTACATCATTTATTTGTGTGCTGCAAAAGCAAACTGTTCCTCACTGGTTCTTGCACCCTTTTAAAATCATGGAAAGGTTGGCCCTGTTAATGATGCTAATGGACCCCCAAGAAGACAAAGCTAATTAAATTTCTAATAGAACACACTCCTAACTATATAAAAATCTGGATTGTTTAGCCAAGAAAAAGAATAAAATGTTCTTCTCAGCATCTAGAATGTCAGTGATGTTTCTAAATTTCACTAATCTTGCAATATGGATATTCATTTATTTTCAATCTGTAGTAGAGGAAGAGTTTTAAGGAGTATAGTTTCTGTAAAGTGAAGATTAAGTACAACATTAAAAATAATTTTTATTAATAGATTAAGATACTGGATTTTTAAAAAAAAATTTGGTGCCTTTGACATGATTTTGAAAAACAATTAAGAGTTTCTCATCAACGCTAAAATAAAAGATGACAAACCAGCAGACAAATGGAATTTAAATGACTCCTTACTCTCAAATACTGGCCTTTCTACCCTTTCACAAAAGCTTAGAATAAAAGAGAGAAATGTGACTAAGGGTCTGTTGATTTGAATTATTTTGGAGCAGGGGAGAAAAACAGATTCCATCCATGAAATCTCCATTCAGTGAAAAGCCAGTAATCTCTTGTCTTCTTTAATGATGAGCTCCAGCTTCAGCTTTTGAGACCAAAGCACTAATGAAGAAGGAAATGAGGCCATCTCTGAAACAAATAAGGCTGAAATCATTTAGGCCAAAAATGCTAAAGAATTAAATGCCACAAGGAAACAAACATACAACCAAAGAAAATTTTGCAACTCTGCTGTTTTAAGGTCCTTGAAAATGCACTTGCAAGGTATAATAGTTGTTCAAAACATATATTGTATTTCTAGATGTGATTTTAGATCTACAAAAGAGGGAGGGGGATTTTGGGTATTCCCAGCATCACCTGAAACGTAAGTGTCAGAAAGCGAAACTCAAGCTATACCAACAAACTGTTGGAGCTTCTTCTACCAACATAGAAATTAAACAATAAAAATTGCAGCATCTTCTGTCTCTGTAAACCAAGCTAGTCAGTAGAGCTGCACAATTTGCGAAATACGAAGGTCTGTCCCAGCAGTTTTAAGCATATTCATGAAAAAGAAAGTTAAGACTATATTGACAAATAAAATTAATGTAGTTTGTACACTGAAATGTTCGAGTTCTTTTCCAGTCCCCTCCATGTCCCCATTTCTGCAGAGCTGTATTCTAATCTTATATTGTTATTGATTATATTACAGGCTTTTTTCCCCTAGACAGTTTTAAAATATACACATCTTGATGGGTGAGATGCTTAATTTAGAAATTGGTGCAGGAGACTCTTAGCCCCTCTCCAATTATATCTTGTGAAACAGACTCTCTGGAGATTTTCAATAAAATGTTCTTTCATTATCACTCAAATTACATCTTCACATTTATTGACAATAATCCTGAAGAGGGTGAGTTTCTGCTGTAAATCAGCTTTCACCATCAGGAGCAAGGATTTCAGGAAAACAGACATTTAAAATGTACTGCAGAAAGTGTAGGATTCTATTCCTGCAGCATGTTATTGGGTAAATGGCTATTCTATTGTACAGATCACTGTTATAACACCAGGAAAAAATAGCCTCATGTACCATGAAACAGCATTCACAAGCTAAATGATAATATTGTAGACTTAATGATGGGTTATTAGCTAAGCATCGATTTAGAAATTCGTTTAGGGAATAAACAAAACAAACAGAAAGAAAAAGCCTGATTGTGAGACAGATTTCAGCAAGTATATCTAGTGCTTGCTGTGATGGATGAGTATTCCTGGATTTGTATTGCTTCAGTGATAATATCCTGTTAAATCTGGGCACTTGGGGAAAGAGAGGCACAGAGACACACACATTTAAGTGGTTTTGCACTATGAACTTCTGATTTTCACACCTACTTCCAAACAGAATACTTTTATGGTGTGGTTGATAAACTTCCACAGTCTGCACAGCTTCACCCAAACTTAGAGTAATTGGAATTTGTGAAGTTAAAAATTAACAACTCAGCTGAAATTTAGGGGATTTTTAGTTCTTATCTGGCTTTTAAGTAAAACCATTTAGCACAAGCAAGTGTCAATCTAGAAATAGCTTTTGAAAAAGAAAAAGAAAAAAAGAAAAAATGATACAAAAATCAAAATATTTTAGCTATGTAAGAAGTTAATTTCATATTTTGAAATCAATTTTAGTTAATTTTTGTATAAGACAGCTGGAAAATGAAAAGATTTTATCTAACTCAAAGTGGAAGCAAGAGAAGAGTTGTTTTTTTTTAACTCAACCTAAGATTACTTTTATCTTTACATTTTTGTTCCTCAGCTATCACATTAGAAATCCATTGTTCTCAGTGTAGTGTCACAATTTTAAACAAGCTAATTCCACACTGCTGCAACAATACAAGCTGGAGAAGAACTGATATTGAATTCAACATACAGTTATTCATTACTCATTATTATATAAAATATCCCTGTTATTTTGTCTAAGGAAAAAAAATTTATTAAAGTGAAAATTGCTAAGGTACAATGCAGGTCTGCTGATGCCTAGTGCCTGGTATATCCTACCAAAAAAATATGGATGCTGTAAGGTTTTTTCCCCCTGCTCCCAGGGAAGACCCCACATTGTCTTTCAGTTTTATTGTTGTTATTGATCAGACTCCCCTAGCAATGCCTGGTGCCCAGCAAAATCACCCAGGCTAAATCCAACCCAACCATCTGCCTCCTTCACCTCCATCCTTTCTATTCTGTTCTAATTAGTTGTGGCTCCTTTAAACTGCAATTTAAACAACAGCTCCCAGGGTTGTATCGTTTTTCAAGATGGGCAGCACCAAAAAATGTTCTTGTGTATGGGAACAAGCGGCAGGGAACATCTGGCTCCAGCTGTAGCCCCTTTTAAAAGGTGCAGCCTCCACAGTCCTGCAGTTGCTCTTTTGTCTGGCCTTTTACAGCTGCTGAAGAAGAAGTAAGACAGAAGAAATAGATGATATGAAGCAGCTCCCAGGGAATAACTGGAATATCCAAGAATGTATGTATTCCAAAAGATGGTGCAATATTAAACATGACTAGCTTATCATTTCTGACAATTTTATATCAGCCCCACCATTTATGTTAAAACCCTTAGTGATTTCAGCAGATCCTGTGCATGAATGCAGAAGGAATACTGCACAGGAAACTGTTGTGTCTTGCATTATACTGGAGCATGGCAACTGGTGGCCATTCATGTTCTCAGCGGTCCCTTGGGGAATCTTCATTTCTACTTGGTTGACAAAAAGCTGTTTAGCTCTGAATTCACCTGGTCATCTTTCTGTTTTCATTATGACTGACATGCCTTCCTTTCAGCTGTATATAAAGAATAATGAAGAAACTTCTCTGATTTCACTGTTAATCTCACAGGGATTTTTTTTTATACTATTCATGAAGATTCACAAATTCATAGTCTGCAATCAGAAAAAGTCTTACTTTTCCTTTTGTAAAAATGAGTTGGATACATCCCAGAAGTTCAGGAGTTAGAAAGAAAATTAAAAAGCAGAAAAAATACATTTAATTAATAATTTAAATAAATATTAATAAATTTAACAATTTGAGCTTTCAGGGCAGTCCCACTTGACTATACTGCTCAAGTCTAGAATTCCAGATTCCTGAGACTGGAAAAGGAAGACTAGAAATTTGCAACTGCTTTCTACCCTCAGGCCCAGTAATAAGCAGACAATAGCTGGGAATAAGCCGCCTGTCATTTATGTTAGCTCACAAAGCACAGATGTGTCCTAGGCTCTCCATAATTTCCTCAGGTTTACCTGCATTCAGCTGGCTGGAATATTTTAAAAATATGCACAAGTGTCTTAAAGATGCCCCTCCCTTTCTTCTTAGCTAACTTTTCTCTAACCATATTTTATGGTATTTTCAGCCTGATTTACAGTGAGTTTCCCTCTCTTTTATTCCTGTCACTCACAGTGGCACATGGATCTTTAAATTCAAAAGAGAAAGAGAGGAAAGGAGGGAGAATTTATGTTAACAGGGAGGTAGGCATTCACTTACTGTTATGAAAATTTTTTCTCTTCTCAAAACTGCTTGGCCAGGCCAACTGTT
Organism: Pardalotus punctatus; assembly: GCA_013400915.1. Lineage (NCBI taxonomy): Eukaryota > Metazoa > Chordata > Aves > Passeriformes > Pardalotidae > Pardalotus > Pardalotus punctatus. Next base: position 122,989 of record VZTX01006347.1, on the reverse strand, counting down.
CAGAGTTCAAATCCTGGCCCTCTACTCTGCTAGGAGAGCAACTGTAGAGGATGTACTTTTCTGAAGCCGCCTGAACTGCTCATGAGAGTGTTTATCACAACAGAATTCAGAAAATCTGCAGCCTAAATAGGGGGTAGTGCAACATCCTTTACACCTCTCTGAACAGATGAAGTAGGAGATGCAATATCTGGTGAACTCTCTCATCTCATGAACACACACACAGAAAGATGGAAGTGGCTTCGTGCAACATCTGCCCACTTTTTCACGGTCCAACGAGGGCTACGAGGTTCCAAAACCAGGAAGAACATCTGGCCCCAGAAGGCAGAGCACTCCTCAAAACTAAAATAACTTTATGTTCCATAAAGCAAGTCGATGAGTCGGCTAAAGGACATAACACTCATCAGCAGGAAGATGAGGTGAAAGGCTGTTGGGAGGATTTGGAGACAAAGAATCCAAGAGAGGGATCAATCCTCAGGTGAAGCAGTAACTGTCTGCTCCTTCACAGTGCTGCTTGTCAAGTGCAGTATTTGAATATTGAGTATTGAACACAGATTTATTCTATTATTTCATCTCCCTGCCTCAAACGATGTGTGTGATCCAGGCCATCAGGTTTCCAAGAGCAGTTATTCATCCGTCTGAGGAAATCGGGGCTTGGGAAGTGCCTGGTAAATATAATTAAGCATAACTTTATCTTTAATTGGCCTTTCTTAAAGGAGAATATTGGAGTACCACAGTGGGTTATGGTGTCTGTGATCAAGAGACCAAGAACTCACAAAGTGGCTATAAATTGCTTCTTGGGATGGGCCTAAACAATCTGGTTTTGCTACAATCTGCTGTGCACAGAATAATTCTCTGCTGTGCCTGAAGCCAAAAGGATCAGTCTTTAGCATACAATCTTTAAGTCTCCATTCTCATTCCAAAGCAATTTCTAGCATAAAATGAGCTTACACTGACTAAAACCGAAGATGCATGCGAGTAAAAAATTGATAATCAATTTATTTCTCTTTAAAACACCTCACTGAGGAAGAGAAAATGAGATGAAAGGAGGGTAACATTGGAGCAGCAAGATAATAAGCTTCAGACACCTCTTTTTGTTGACATAATGGGATAATGTGGTAATTACATTAGTTCAAACACATGATACCTGAGTAGTGGTGCCATAATCTGACCTCTCAGGCTGAGCTACACAAATGGTGCTGACCCTTCTTCCCGTGCATTTCTGTGGCCCTGGATATATGCTAAAAACACCCAAAGAGAAACAGAGCAGTGCTGTGACACAGTTTCTTAATCAGATGTCATTCCACACAGAACCAGGTTGGGAGAGGCATGCAATTGATAAAATAACTAGATTTTCAGCACTTTATCCACTAGAGGTTTGAAGCTGGGTATTAAAAGCACTCTGAGCTGATGAATTTATCATGGTTTCCTTGTTACTACCTTGATTAACTGGGTATTAAAATCCATTTTACAAAACTTGGGGGTGGGGAAAAAGCAACAAAAAAAAAAAATCCAAACAGACTGCTTCATGGACAAGAAGCAAATAAGGGTCTTGAGGTAGCTGAGAATGCACTCACATAATCACAAACATTTATTCAATGTGATTCATAAAGTATGAAAAGAATTCATCAAAAATAGGTAAAGCATTGGACTATGGATCTAATATTATTTCATTGGACCGTGCTAAATGCACCAGTTGTAACATGCCTTTTTATAACGCTGTAAAATATTTCAACCTATTTTAGAGAGCTTCGTTAATAAAACACATTAATTCAATTGGAAAATACTGAAATTCTGAGGGTTATAGTGTATGGATCCTAGAAAGTGTAATTTTAAAAGGCTTCACATAAATTGAGCTGAATGTAGAGGTTATTGCGCTACTGTGACTGTGACTAAGCAAAGTGCTCTTATTCTGTGTCTAGATTTAAGTGTGATTTTAATTTCATGCCCAATTTTAAGAACACATTAAATGCTTTCATATATGTATGCATGGAATTATGCTGTCATTCAGCTCCTTTTTCCAAAATCTACTTGTTTTGTAAGCTTGTGTGTTAGTAGATACAAACATTTATTTAGGTTAACTCTGGATAGGCTAGATTGGCTGTGCGAGGCTAAAAATAACACAGAGATTTGCTAAGCCAATCAGAAAGAGACTGATCAATAATGATATATTGATCAATTTCCATTCTGTTGCAACAACATCAGATTGAATGATTACATCAACCGTTTAGTACATCAGAAGCAAAGTAGTAGTAAAAGGGAATCATTGCAGAATCAATTTCTTCCTACTTTGAGGCCAGTTTCCTCAGAAAATGCTGTACTTTTCCTAAAGCAAATTTCAAGATTAACATTCCAGGCTGTTTCATACAAAGTTAAAGTTTTAACAGCATTAGAATAGAACTTCCTAAAGGTCTCCCTTAAAATAAATTTTTCATACACTTTCTACTGAAAGAACAGAATTGAATTCTATCACCTTTTAAACAAAGGATATAAAGGAGTCATATACAAGACCATTCTATAATTAAGGATGCTGTATACTGCTATTATTTTTCAGCCTTTCTCAGTTTTTGTTGTAGGTTTTTCTAAACTGAAATTACATTTTCCTGCTACTCAGAGAACTAAGGAAATATTAGAATTTAAAAATAATAAACAGAACAAACCTATAAACTTCTTAATGGATCTTTTAGTTTTCGTAAGGTCTCACAACCCATACTAACTAAAATCCATTGGTAGATGTTAGGATTTACAACTTGTTCTTCAGTTTAGATATATGTTAGGAAATTAGTGACCAGAATTATCAGGCACTGCTATTTGCTTCATTGTTCCCATCGTTCATTTTTATTCAGCCTTTCTTCTCCTCCTTTCTTTTCTTTTTTTCCCCTCCTGCGTGTATCAATTACAAGCATCCACACTGTCAACAAGGAAAATATTTTCTTGTCAAAGTCAGAGGTTGCAAGGAAGGGAGGGACTCTGCTCTGAGAGTTATCAGCACAGTCATTAAATGGTCAGCAGGCAAGTGAATTACTAATCATGCTTTGTTTCATTCAGATTATCATTTTCAAATTGTATTCTTTACTATTTTAGAATTTGTTCTGAGCTGGCTGGGTCCACTGGAGTCTGGATGAATGCAGGAATCCAGAAAAACGCAGAGCATCTCAGAGCTGGAGCCAAACAGGGCACGGCATAACACAGTGGAAAATAAAATTTGGAAGTCGATGTCTCTGTGCATCAGAACAATTTATCTCCGCATGTAAGGGCTAGAATTCAGCTATACCTGCTGAATACTAACAGATTTTTTTTTTTTTTTCCCTCATGTACCTCAGCTCTCCTAAATGTAACAGTTTGGTCTTTAGGGACGTTATACTTGTTTATTTTTTTTTGGCAGTGTATGCAGAACATGGTGTACTTTTGAGCAAAAAATACAGATTGCACTTGTGAATCATATACATTCCAATTAAGAATTAATTTTGCCACTTTTCTTCTAAAGAAACCCAGCATGATTCTGTGTTCTGCCAAAAGATTTGTAGAAACAAGTATTTTTATCTAATGCAGATTTCCACTAACGCACCTGAGTACGCCTCTCTCTTCCTTTTTATTTAAATCTGGGCCTTTTCCTATGACCAAAAGCAACATTTTACTCTTTATAGCTGTGGTTATACTTTTCTGGCTTTTACACTGTCCATTATCCCTAAAAATTTGAAGTTTTGTGGCCTCTGTCAGGTGGTGGGGAAGGTAACAAAACACCCCTGTTACAGCTAGGTTTGATTGTGGAGCAGACCCCAAATCCTTCCCTCAATCCTCTTGCATATAAAACTGTAACAAATTATAGTGTTTTTCTTCTCAGCAAGGCAACTTTAATGCCAACACACCCTTGCCCACGTTGTGTGAAAGAATAATCAAGTACTTTTTTGTTCTTCAAACCCCTTCTTCCTGCAGGAGCATGGGGGATTAGCTGACATCGCCTTCTGGTACTTTCTTTCCGAGATGAGCAAATAAAAGTCGCTGCTGTTGTCACTTCATCCTATCCTCCCGTGATGGATCAATACTTCTCTCCCAGCCTGTCAGAGGAGGACAGCAGCAATCTGGACTAATGTTACAGAGCTCTCAGGAGAGAGATGTTAAAAAAAAACCAAAACAAAACAAAACAGAACTGTGTACAACTCCTTGTCATGCCAGCTGTTATAGAAAATACCAACCCGCTTCACAACTTAAGACTTTAAAAACGAGGAATTAAGAAAAATATTTTTATGGCGGTGGGTCACACATTTTGTTCACAGCTTTGTCATGCTTCCAAAAAACAATGGTCTACACGTGCAACATTTGTTTTTCTCCCCTATTCAAATTGAAATCGGCTCAAAAAATTGCCTGGAAACATCCTTGGATTATAACTCCTTGCTCAGCTCCAGATTTTGAGAGTTTGGGGATGTCCTGTGACAGAGCTGCACTTTGCTGTTTCCCCCAAGGATCCAAGTTACTTTTAGGTTCCTCCCAGAGTCTAGACAATCAACACTCATAAAATACCCAGAAGTATCCAGGGATTTTTGTGGAGTTTGGGTACCAAGCAATAGCAGGAAATCTTGCCAGGAGCAGGTTGCAGAAACAAAAGATATCTAGAAAGCATAACCTATCCACAGATTTAATGTCAGGTAAGAAACGAGCAGATCCACTGAGGTGCACCTCCTTCGAAACTCAGCATTCACAACAGGATGGCCAGGCTGTCTTGGAAAAGAATCCTTCCTAAATTACAGTCTGAAAATTAGCAGATTACACTTTTACCTGCACATCCTAGCTACGTAGTAAAATTTTTAAAAAAATTTAAAAAAAAAGAAATAATTTTTTTTCAAACACAAATTGATTTAATTTCTGATCACCCCATCAATTTCCATATCTAAGGGGTTTGAGTTTTTAGCATCTACCAGTTTCAAGGAGTTATAAGCGTTGAACACTTGTGAAAAATCCCCTACAAAAGATATAGGTTCTCCTGTATTAAACTACGTGTGGCTTTAGAAGTTACGAAATACTGGAAAAAGAAAATTAAGTAAATTTAATCTTCTCCTAGCTGTGATTTATTCTTCATCTCAGGTCAATGGGTATGAAACACGAGAGTTTTTATTAACAATTATGTTTAAGCTCTTCAGGGTCTATGAGTTGTCACAGGTATCAAAAATTCACAGAGTTTCAGATTTTTTCATGCTGTATTTTACAGCTGCATTTATTAGTGTAAAAACTCATTAAAATTCCCTGCACATCTCATGGACTGCGTGTAGACAGTATGAAAAACAACAAATAAATCCATGAAAATTGAATAAGACCTGAGAAAGGAAAATGCTGTTTCTGCAGTTGTAGAAAATTTATAAGTATTTCATATACAAATGTTTTCTATATTACTTTAAAAAAACACCTCAAAAAGCCATAAAGACTGGTGCTCATATTTGCTGGTAAGTCAATCTTTCTTTCAGACATCAAGAGATGACCTCTTAAGACCCAAAGATTTATCAAGTCAGCAGTTTATTCCCTTAGGCCACCATCTTCAGCCTCTTCCTCTTCCAGTCACGTCCGTTGAAGGACTTTGCAAAGCCCCATGAGGAAATGGACTAATCTAGTGCTTTCTAAAGGACAGCGGCGATGCCGGTACTGCCCGCACTTTATGGGATGGGAAAGCTAATAAAGGCAAGGAGACTGCATCTATTCGTGAAAGATTCAGCGCGATGTTTGTGTTGTAAGAGACAGGGTTGGAGTGCTCCAGCTGTCAATCACAGAGCAAGTGTTGTTGCCCAGCTTCGGCAGATGCTGCTCAGAAATTTTTAAGAAAATTCTTCCTTCTGTTTGCTTTATGGGCACGAAACCTCCCTGAATTCATATAAAAACTACAGGCTTTAATCTTTCTCCTCTTTTTCTCTCTCTCGTATCAGTTGATGCACTAAGAGATACTCACACATGAAAATTTAAAGAAGTTAAAAAAAAAAAAAAAAAAAAAACACAATTTTTCTTTTTTTAAAAAAAATCTCATTAATTTAACTTTTA
>VZTX01006347.1:7363-116881 GCA_013400915.1 Pardalotus punctatus | reverse complement strand
AAAAAAAAAAAAAAAAGAAAACCACAATTTTCCTTTTTATAAAATAACTCTCATTAATTTACATTGTAGAATTGTCCATAAGGTTTGTTTTTTCCCTATCTGCTTTGAAAAAGTCACATATTCGGTACACATTGTTATTTGTAAATGTTTTCATTGCAAAAAGGAAATGGCAACACAGGCACTGCAATACCTTCATTAATATATATACAAAATAATTTCTTACCTACTCAGACAAACTGGTTAGGGCATTATATGAAAGGACAAAAGAGACTGTCTTTTAGCCAATCGCTAATTTCCAATAAGCAAATCCAAACAAACTTTCTAACCATTAAATAAGTGTAAAAGTCTGTGTTACTCTTTTCAGGCAATTGCATAGGCAGGTCTGTTGGTGATCTCCCTAAGTTCATGCAGGTATCTCTCATATAAGTGCTGACTTCTTTTTTTTTGCCTTTATGCCATTTAAAAAAAAATTACAAACAAAAATTAACTTCATTCCCCTTTCTTCGTATTCTTCCACTCTGAGATTTTTCTTTTTTAGTCATGGCAGAGAGCATCTAATTTTCAGGTTCAGAAGTGCCCCATCATCTACTCTGCTGGCTGCTACTGTGCTGAAAAAGTGTTACCATGGGAAAGGGTAGAGATCAAGCTGCAGGGCTCTGATAAGCACTCCTTTATGTTTATTTTTGAAAATTCTATATACCCTGTCAGCTTAGGAATCTGACATGTGAAAACACAAAAATCAAACCAGTTGGAATTGAAAAAAAGAAAAAGTGGTGATATTTGTCTTGCCCACTTCAGAATATTAAATAGAGGATTTTGAAATAAACAATAGTAATAATGAAGAATATCTACCGAATTCTGGGTTACCAAGTTTAGAAAGAAGATATGACTGTGTAAAATAGTTTAAACTGAGGAGTCTTGGGATGTATTGTAGGAAAGCTGGAGGGAGATCAGATTTCCCCACTGCCAAGCGTGGACATCTTAAGTGCAGCAATTGAAAGAAAGTGTCTACAATAGGCAAAAAATGAAAATGTGGCAGAGAAATCATTTTTTTAAGGGTGCAGCAATACTTTAGCAACTGAATTATGTTTCAGGAATAATAACAGGATAAACTAGCAATGGTGCTAAGTGAATATCCACATTTTCTTTCAGTTCTGAGATCTTCTGCACTTTAAAGTCACAGTTATCAGTACAGGTTGTTGGTAAACTGCATGGCAGGAAGGAACCACTCCTGAAGATTTCCAGGAATCCAGAATATTTTGAAAGTCCCAGTACAACCCAGCAGACACTTCATGGACTGCACAGCAGCCTTTTGCATCCCTCAGGAGCGCTGAAAGAGCCAAGGAAATCCAAGGGCTTCACGAGGAGTGACAACACCTTAAACACAACTGACTGAAGTCATTCTCTTTCTCTAACAGCCTTGCTGTAAAATACTCAAATTCCCGCTTCTCTGAAATTTCAGAGAACCCTGGAAAATACATTCACAGCTTTGTCAATTAAAGACAAACAGCTTAAATTAGAATGGTCAAAACGAAGTCTCACCAGACTGCTAAAAGGAGTGTTGTAGCTTGATGTGAGGAAGTGAAAATATCCCAGCAATATGAAAAGCATTCGTACAGGCTGTGTTCCAATTTCCCTACTGAAGTACTAGACGTAGCAGAAGATGCCTATAAATACACGACACACAGATTAAAACCATAAAATCCATCTGTAAGTGATTTTAATTCATTTGTTGGATACTCAGAGAACCTGGAAATCTGACAGAAGTGCTTGGGTCCGTTTAAAATGCAGGATTCTCTCACAGACACCTGAAATAGAATTACCTGATAATAGGAATACAAGGTTTATTTGTAATGTTGCTTTGCATGCTGAGGAGTTTTTAAGAGAATAACCATATATGAAGTTCATTAAGTCATAAATTCTGGTCTTGCTTCCTGTCTCAGACACCAGAACAAATGTATATTTTAGTTAAACATCTGTTGCCTGTTGTTATATTTTGGACCTTGAAATATGCCTCCTTTCCAACAGATCCCCAGTATGTGTTTTACAGTCTGCAAGTGGTTTAAAAGTACATAGCAGATGCTACTTAGTATTGGACTGCATGGTTTCCCATTGTCCAAGACAGCAAATCTTTTTTTAATTCATCAGAGAACATAAGGATGCTTCCATAATCCAGCTTTTAACACAACTAAACCTTCTAAAGAGACAGCCATGCCTTACAAATGACTTACAAAATCCTTTTTTCTGTGTTTTGTTCCATGAGAGCAACTGTCAATAAAAGAGCTGTCTCTGCAATCCTCCCACTAAATAACTCTCCCAAGCCCATTTCTGCATATCCATTATTGACTATAATGAAATTGGCTGGATTAACATTTTGAATGCATTTTGGTCGACATCAGCTTTGTAAGAACTGTGTTTACTCTGGTTTGTTTTGATGTATGTTCTCTGTAAAAGGTAGAATGAGAAGCTACCACTACCATTAACAAAATTCTGCCATGGTCTGCTGATTTTGCAAAGGAAACTAAAATGTAGATTCAGGTAATGAAATTCCTGGGTCTCATTAGGAAACCAAGACAAAGATTTCAAGGCTTGCACTGGTCCAGAAAGGTTTAATAAGCACTCCCATAGTCACTTCCTGGGCTTTTCAAAGGCTGACAACTACTGCCTGAAAGGTAAGAGGAGGCAGTCTCCTAAACCACATCTTAGCTGTAACTTCTTCCCATGTTCTGGTGCATTTATGTTAAAATTAATGTTTTTCAGACTCATTTCCACTCTGTATCTACCTATCCTACTTACTAACATGAAATCTTTTTTTTTTTTTTTTTTTGATTGTGACAGAGAAACAGTTCAGAACACTGAAATCCAACTACAACATCCCATAGTGTACTGGAAACATTAAAAAAATACTGGAAACCAGATCCCAGGTCATGCCTGGGAGCAGATAAGGATTTGTTCTCACCCGTCAGTGTCCTCTGAGGCTCCCTCCAAGTGTCCCTCAGTGTCTTGCTCTTGCCCCAAAGTCACACCAAGTTTCAGCCTCCATTGACTTCACCCCACCTTGAGAGCAGAAATTTTAAATCCAGCTCAGCAGCTCTGCAGAGGTTTCTGCCACTGACTCCGATGTAGGAATTCTGTTCCAGAAGACCAAAGAAAAACAATACATGAAACAAAACCACAATTCTTGCGCATCATTTGCACTGCGCTTCCCCCTAAGCGTTTGACTCAAGGACTGAGTCTGGAAGGGTTGGGGTTTTTTTGGTGAAAAAACACATATTACCTACTTATGAAAGAAAAGATGACAAAGGATGAAAAAAAAAGCATGACAATCAGCCTCAATGCTAGAAATTGCTTTCAACTGCTTTTCTCTTTGTAAATTGTTCATATAATTTCGAAAGAAAATTAGTTCTGACTCTTAATGTGAATACATAGACATTCAAAGGCCTGTAAGCCACTGATGAATTATCAGAATTTCAGACTCTAAATTCTTGCTGTCACTTTTTTAACAGCTTTCTGCAGTGTTTTTCAGCTAAAACAGGCCAGGATAATGTATCTGATATGTCTATCACTAAGCTGAGCAAAGCTGATTTAGCACTAGAATTCGAAATTGAAACCACTGTACTTCATCCATCTAAACTTGTGTCTGACTGGGTGGCTCTTCCTCTCCTACTCTGTCCCAGGGTAAAATCAAATAAACAGCTTATCCTGCCAACTTAGGTAGAAGATAAAAACACTGAAAAACTGCTAAATAGCTGGAGAATAGAAGTGTTCCTGTTTCTAATACAAGACTGGCAACTGCTGACTTTTTCTAGTGATGAGTTGGACTGAGTAGTTTAAACCACTGATAGTTTGCACAGCAGAGGTCAGGAGGATAACTTTTTCTTTTTCTTCTCTTTTTTAAATTTTTTTTTTGTTTGGTTTGGTTTTGGTTGTGGGGTTTTTGGTTTTGTTTTTGCTTTGGTTGGTTGGTTGGTACATTTCATTTTGCTCTTGTAAATGCAGCATCTCTTTCCAAATTCCAGCTGCTGCATCAGTCTGGTTTGCTTCCCCATCTCCCATACATTTCCATTTTCATCTTGCTGATCCTTCCTTTGCAGTTGCTTTCAGGGTAGGGCCTGTTCCTGTGTTTCTTGTGGATTACTGATCCTCTCTATCATAGTCTTCCTTTCCCATGAAAATATAAGATCTCTTGTCATTATTTTTTGCAACCTTAAAAAGAGAAACAGTCTTTTTTTCCACATTTAAGTCCACACTGGAAGCAGGATTCTCAGCTTTGATTCATTCCTGGCTGCAGTCTCAAAGAAGAGTTTTCAGAAAGGTTCTGGAAATCAACATCTTTTGCAATTCACCTTAAAATTTCATAATTATCAGTTCAGAGGTTTTGGGTTTTGTGTGGAACAGGTAAGTCTCAGTAGTTGCATTCCTTGCACCATGCACCAGCCTTCCAAAATTTTTCTGTCTTTCAACTGTAGCTTATCAGACTAAAATAATACAATATTTTAACAGGATATAAGTGATTTAAGATAAAAATGCCCGTCATCTTTTCATAAGATTTGCATTCTTTGTGGCTACACCTTTGCAGGCATTCAGACCCCCAGTCCCCAATAAAATCAAGAGATCATTTCAAGCTTTGAAAAATACATGATTTGAAATGTTAAGGTACTTATCACTAATTTTAGATTTGTTAATTTTTAATGAATATGTGTCTACATTTTCTGCAGAAATAAAAAAGGACATTATAACTTAATAAGTAAAATATCTCTTTTCATTCAAACTACTCTGGTAATGCCAATTAATCAATGAAATGTTAGTACAATAAATATTCCTGAAAAACCTTTGTTCTAAAACTACAGAGGATGTTGTCATATTTCTCTGCTACCTGAAATTAGGTTGTTCTGTTTTGGGAAGGAAGTTTATCAACATCTACATCTCTGTTATAGCTGAGCTGAAATTGTTCTGAAAGGTTTTCTAAGGAAAGTATTACTCTCACATGAATGTGTGTGAGTTTCAGGTTCCAGTTTCCTATCATGGGATCTTAGCCCTCTGACTAAAATAGTTTTTTATGAAAGCTTTTCTTTAAATTGTAAACAGGATGAAAATTCTTTCTTTACCCAGCCTTTCACTTTTATTCAGGTGGCTGATTGACTTTTTCCTCTTAAAACAAACAACTTTTATTATTTGACAAAAACAGACAGAAAGGCAAGGGTTTTAGGCATTTCTGACCATTTGCATTAGTTAACTGACAAAACATTAAGCTTTCCTCAGGGTTCCAAAATGCCAATAAAGATGTCCTACACCAGGAGAACTGCTGAAATGGGATACAGCTGGCATTCTGCTCAGAGACAGTTTTCCTCGGGGGCCTTTTCATTGCTTTAACACTAATCTGTGACAAAAAGGCCTTGTCAGATTCTTATTGCGTTTAAGAAGCTTTTGGTGGGATTTGTATTGATTTGGAATAAGGCAACTGACAACATTGCAATAAATTTTTACTACTTAGTACTGATCAATATGGATTTTTTCAACCTTTCTCAAGAAAATTGCTTTCTATTGCTTCAGATATGGCAAAACTGCTTCTAACTTAATTATATCTCATGCAACAGGTCATGCACTTTTTCTTGTTCTAGTTTCTGACATGAAACAATTTTTAACAGTCTAGGGACATTTTTTGTGTCTATAACTAAAAAAAACCTGAAAGCCTGCTGTCCTAAGAGGACCATGCCAGTAGCAGCATCTCATCAACTCTGCACCACGCACGTCGGGTAAATTGCCTTTGCTGTATCAAAAAGGGAGCATTTTTGCATTTCTACATTTTTGCTGCACCTTAAAATTCTACCATCTTGAGAACAAACTGAAGACATTTTTGTCTCGATAGTGAGTGACTTCAACTCTTCGTGGTCCTTGAAGAGTCAGATGACTCACACAGCTCCCAAATTTGAGCTATCCATTGCAAAAAAATTATCTAAATGGATATTTTTTTCTTCTTGAGTTCTACTTTAAATACAGTCAAGTTCTTTGAGGACAAAAGGGAGTCTAATAAATATGCAACCGAATTAGAAAACACTAGCAGAAGCCTTTGTAAGGAGTTCATCTAGCACAGCAAAATAAATATGACTTCTTCTCCTCATGTGTGAAGAAAATAGCAAAAAATAATTATAAACTATCTCAGGGCTTTGATATGCTCAGCAGGAATTGTCAACACTGACTCATGAGAGAACGCTAGGCAGGCGAATATTTGCAGGAAAACCCATTCACATTCAGCATTTCAGCAAAACTTGATATATTTGTTGATTAATGGAAAATGTATTTTTATTTGCCCTTCTTCAGTCACCTGTTTCTATGCCTGACTAGACTGATTTTGGAGAGCAAATTGAGCTTCTCACCTTGTCTCAGCATCTGAGGATATCTGATCAAAGAACTCATTCAATACTGGAGTTAATAAAAACTTGCAGCAAGCACTGCACTGTGTTTTGTGACTTGTAGGCATCTATTTATCAATTCCTATTTAGAAAAAAACATGAGTTTGTTTCTTCAGAAAAGACAATTTTGATGGAAAACATTCTTAAAATATCACCCTTGCATGAGAAATAACTGCCAAACACAAGAATTCTAATTATTAAAATTACAGTGGCTGTGGTTGTGTGACTGTGTGCTTATCCTACTGTTTTTTGAACTATCCAGTTGCATCTAATGTTATACTTTTAACTCAGATTGAAAAGGTACCCTCCAGACCCAGATTCTCTTCAGAGAGACGTGGATGTTCGCTTTGGCATGAATGTAACCCATCCAGTTGTGAAATAAATGCGTTATTTATGTGACTTTTGTTAGGTAGAAGTAATCACCTTGGCACTTGGAGCGGGTGTAGCTGAAGCTACAACTCAGTAACTTTTAAAGTGTCTGCCACTTGAGGAGCAGAGCATGGCAGAGTCACCAGGCTGTCACAAGGACCTCTTCTCTTCTTAACCTAGTAAAATACATGAAACTGATTTGAGAAATCACGTAAAAATTAGTGCTTGAGATACAGTTTGTATGTGTTCTATTAAAGCTCTATTTCACTGAAGTCACATAATTGAATTATTAGAAGGCATTTAATTTCAGTGGTAAATGAGATTGCAATTAAAATTGACTTTTGGGCAGTTCTCAGGGGAAAAACTTGGCTGTTACTAAAAATCAGAAAAGATGCCCATGTCATTTTCATTTCTCTAGACAAATAAGCTGAATTCCTGAAAAACCTTTATGGTATTTCTTCACACCTAAACATGCTGTAATACATCTTGTCGGGGCACATGTAACAGCATGCATGTCACAGTTCACACAGTGTGGATAAAAATCAATATCTATCCAGACCTGACTTCACATGTGTAATAATGCAGAGAAAAGATTAGACCAAATGAGATGTGCTTATTGGACTGAAATCATTATTCAGCAAAGAGCGAGGGTTGGATTCATTGTGTTGCTACTGTGTTAGCTAGGATTTAAATATGAAAGTTAGAAATAAAGAGAAACAGGGAAAAAAAATAGGGAAAATAGAAGATGGTAAATGAGAGTAGCTGTTTTGATTTTCCCCACTCTCTGTACATCACTGACTAAAACAGGCAGCCAAGCCAAGTTCATCACAGTGAGATTTTGTCCCTGAAATTTAGCTCTTTTGCTATTAAAGAAAAATAAAAGGACTGGTGTTGCTGTAATCTGAAAAGATGAGGAAGCTTGAACTGCCTCAGCCAACAGGGATTTTTCCAAATTATTCTGATTGTTATAAAAAAAATGACCTGGTAGCTTCTGATAGCATTTACCAAGTCTAAAGAAGTGTGGATGAAGGAAAAGCAGAAAGACAATAAAGAGGCCATCATCACAAGGATGCAGGTTCTCAAGCACAACCATTTCCCCCTGCCAGAACAATCTCTAGCTGAATGTCTATTTCTAGTATGTTTTGCAAAGGATACAGAAGAATTTAAATTTAAAATAATTTTTAAAACCTAGTGAAAATGAAAACTTGGTGAGTAGAATATCCCTTTTTCTTCAATGTTTTGGTTCACTCACAGACTTCTTGGGGTGCTTTCTCTCAGAATTTTACACCAAGAAAGGTATCTTGTGTTGGCTTGCGTTGTAGAACAACACTTGTTTTGATTCAGAGATAAAACCTAGTATAACACAGATACAATTTTAAATTATTTTCAAATAATTTTTGCACGGTGGTCTGAAAAGGTCAAAAACCACCAAGAAAAGGTTCTGAGGTTCTTCCAAGTTTCATAAGAGGTTGTTTGTTTGGTTTTTTCCATAGGAGTTTCTCAGAAGTGGATATTACATGTGATTGAGAGGTTAAGCAGGATAAACACTTGGAACGCTATTGTCAGAAATTGGATTTATCAAGTCTTTATAATATCATAAATCTGTGTCAAACAAAATGAGATACCATCCCAAAGATATAAATGTAAGCCTATATTTCTTCATATAAGTTGTTAAATAACTCTCTAAGACTCTAATCATAATGAAAAGAAAATATATTAACAGTCTGCCATTTTACCCACAGGCAAATCGTAATGATACCCTCGCTAATTAAACCAAGACTTCATTAAACTGTTTCTCATTATCATTTGCAATATTTTATGATAATTATCTGCCTTTTATATAACAAATTAAATTAATGTTTTTAATAACACCTTTAACCTTCGCTTAGGTAATTTTGAACGACAGTGTAATGAGTACACTTTAATGCATATTTTAATTGCCCATCGCATCAATTATTTTATAATGAAATAATTTGGGTAACTTATTCTCATTATTTGTTCCTTTTGCATTGCAATTAAACACTGGATATGCTTTGTGAGCAATGTTAACACAGCCTTAAATTAGTTCAGCTGCATTAGTGTATTTATAAAATACCAGCACTGAAGGATTTTGCAGTCACACTTCGTATTTCTCTTTCCTCTTATGCTGCTCTGATTAAATCAGACAATCCTAGTGGAGAAAAGAAAGGTTGAGTCCCATCTTACAATATAAACTATGACATCATCATCACAGATTAACAATGACATCAAAAGTTATTTGTATTAATGATTTGTGTTAATTATTAGATTATCTGTATTAGTTGGCTTATAGTGTAAAGTTCATTTCACCCAATCAAGTATCTATTTGTTAACAGACAAATAAGAAATAATGCATTCTGTATAATTACATTTTACATCTTCACTTTTTAACTAGTAGTTTAAGAATGCAAATGAAAGGGAGACTAAAATAAATCCCTTTTTTCCTGACAGGTGACACAGTGCCTGTCACTTTGGCAGAAGTAGAATAAGGCTCAAAGGATGGTGGCTGGAAGATTCATGGAGAGATGGAGAACACATAGTGCAAGGAAGGTCTAGGTAGTTTCCCTGGAATTTGCACATCACATAATAAAATATTTTTCTAAATAATAAAGATTATAATAATAATAATAATAATAACAATAACAATATTATCATCATTATCATCAAAGGTGCATTTCATTCTTTATTTCATGACCCCATTTGTGTTGTTTAGCACATCAGAACTGATATTATACTAATACGCACATTTTCCAATTCCAAATCAACATATTCCTCATTTAAACTGGCATTAAAAAAAAACCCTGATTTTTTACAAATTCATTTAGATTGAGAGTCAGATATTTCACTCAATGATTTTAGAAGTACTGAAAAAATCAGTACTTTCCATAGGCGTATGATACATGCCAAATTTCAAGGGGCTGGAAAACTCAGATAACTTTAATTTTTATGACACTAAGATATTTCACTTTACACGAAACTAAAAGGCTTTCCCTTGCTGGGCCAATTTTTTTATTGAATGGCTATTCCAGTGATGTAGAAGCAGTGCAGATTAAGTTTGCTTTGACTTTGCCTCCTCAATATGGTCAGGTGAAAAATGACTTCTGCTTGACAGCATTCATAATGTGCCTGCTGCAGCGTCACCAAGCTATTTCCTGTTTTCTTAGCAGTTTCAAATCCCAAAATATTGCCTGCAGAATGTTCTCAAAGCTGATTTATGACCCACACAACACGTAATTTCATATAAAAAGAAATTTCAGAAGAGACAGTGTGCTTGCAGCTCTCTATGGATATTGCTCAGGTGATCAAAGGACTGCACTTTCTAGAGGCACAGTAATTTCTCAATCACTGCAAAATGCATTTTTAAAAGCATTTCCAGAGTTTTACACTATGGTCAAACATTTGACTAATGCTGGTATCTAAATGTGTCTAGACATAAACTATAAGTATAGGATAGACTTGACCACAGCGTATACTGATCTTTCAATTCATGTAAAACTGTCAGTTTTATGGAAAAAACATCCTTTGCTCATAACAAAAAACAGAGACAGAAATAGGAGAGAGCCTAGATAATATACATATGACCACTGTACAGAAAAGCAAAATGTTTCTTTCCCCTTTCATGGAATTAGACAGAATGGAACATTGAGGCAGCACTTCCTGAGTGAGGGAGTTTCTCCAGGATCTAGACTGAAACGGGATCTTTTAAAACAGGGGTTGTGGAAACCTCACAATTCACCTGAAAACGGATGAAGAAGAGGTAGCTAAAATACACTTATGAGCACTGAAGATTTCTGCCCACAGTCAGAGGTAATCCACGCTGCACAGATTGGGAAATAACTTGGACAGGAATTTTAAAATCTGCTAACGCACACAGGATGGGATTTATCTCACCCACCTTCCAGCATCTTTTCAGGACAACTCCACCTGAGTTGAGGAACGGGATCCCTTTTAAAGCCAATGGAGAAAAGCAGACGACTTTCAGACATGGTTCTTTTGGTCTACTGGAGATATTTATTCAAAAGTCAAAGACCACAAGACTTCTGTGGTCCCGCCATGCCCTGTCACCTCCCATTTACCTTCCACTTTGTATCTTTAAAAATGTCAGACTTGAGACTTTTTCTATTCTGGCTCCTTTGGCATAGAAAATGGGATAAATTGCTCCCAAAAATACAAGCAGCAGGTAAAATTATCAGTATAATTTTCTTCTCCCACTTTTTGTAAATGAAGAGTGAAGCAATATTTTGGAAGAGATGAATAAATTCATTCAATATCATTTAAACCCCTTATCTGTAGAAACATCTCACTTGAAATCTTAATAACCTTTTAAAAATCTGAGAATCTTGGTGTTTCTTGAGAGAAAAATATGTTAAAATCAGCTCCAGTATAATGGTTCCTTTAGGTTAAATGTAACTTTGGTTAGGTATTATAAATCAATATGATATTGAGCGTGATTTAGTGCTGTATTATACAGAGTTGATTTTCAGAAAGAATACATAGGATTCTACTTTAAATTGTCATTTTTAGCATTTTAATTAAGCAACCAGAAGAGGATATAATACATAAGGACCTATATATATATATATACACACACATACATATGTCATAAATTTCAGCATGGTATTATTTCATTAAAATCAGCAATAAAATCAATTTACTTCATTGAGAGAAAATAAGAATATTGACATTTTTGAAGTATGACTGAAAGCATAAACCTCTGACGCTGCTCTACGTTGATGAATAAAAAAATCAAATAGGTATATGTACATCAAAAGCAAAAGAACTTTACATCAAGTGTAAATGAACTTTCAAAAAATAAGGAAACTAAAACCACTATATATATTTGCATATATATATATATCAACACTTAAAAGAAAAAAATCAAAACATCTTGCCTGAAAACTCATGTAATATTAAATGGACAGTTACAACCTTTATCCTGAAATCACTTTTTAATGCTTGTGTTCAGATTTCAGCATGTGTAAGATGATGTGTCATAGACACTTATGCTGCAGGTTGAATAAAGTACAGATTAACCAAAGGTACATTTTGCTGTTTTCAAGGTGCTTTTGATGCAAGATTGTGGCATTTTGCCATAGAAGTGATGAATTCATGTGCAAGGTGGTCTGCTCATAAATATAAACTGCCTTGTAAACTATTCCGTGAAATCATTAAATATATACCTTTGCAAAAAGTGTGAATCAATACAGTTAAATCCTGATTCTTAAACTTCAGGAATTGCCCACTACTATGGACAGAACAATGGGTCTGAAGGATTTTTGATAGAATCCAGAATTATTCATCTATTTTTAGTCACAGCCACCTGATTACCATTCACCATGCACTCCAAGGAAAGGAGCACATGGACCATCTAAAAGAATAAGCCTTCCCCAACCCAAAATTACAAAGAAAGCTGATTTTGGTTACAATTTATTCAGCTTCCTATTGCATTTTTATCTATGAAAAAATTAAAGTTGGATTACTTATAAGAAATTATGAAAAAAAAAAAAGAAGCAAAAGCTGTTTAAAGCTGACTGAGGATACACCTCCACCAAAATTACAAGCATCATGGCCCCAAAAGGGCAGGCACAGCAGGAGGCCCTGATCCCTTGTATCTGAGAATTCATGTATTTTCCACTAGTCAAATCCAATATTGATGTGTCCAGCACTCCACCAGCAGGTTTCATTGCAAGCTGATATATGACAGTCACTGACGGAATGTGCCAAATTCAAACATATTGTAACACCTGCTAACATTTGCTGATAGTCAGCAACTGGTACTCATTCAAGTGCATTGAAAAATTTATTTTTAAATCATTTCCATATACTCTGCCAGCAGAATCTGAAAAAAACCCGCTCTTTGCATAGTCTAAGTGGACTTGGTTAAATCTGAGGCATAATTTCAATCCCGTTTTTATGGTAGCATTTGTAATAAACTGTTGTTAAACACGATGAATTAAGAAAATCTCCTGTATAAAATAATTTTCAAATTTACATTTTATATGAAACTCTTGAAAAATTATGGTTTCCCATAAGACCAACCTATTGTCTCTGTGTTCCACCAAAAGATATCACCAGGAGAATTGAGACATCCTTTTTTGGAATACAAGTTCAATTTTGTAGATGGCAAAACTAAAACAAAACAAATATAGATTTAACGACTGAGATCCCCCTTGAAAACATTTATTATTCTGAAAACATATTCTTAAATTTCTTGTCATGCTATTTTTGCCATGATAATGACACGTTTTGTTGGTACTCATGAACACTAAATAAAACAAGAAGCCTTTTCTTCCTCCTGGAATAGTTTATATTATTTAAGGAGGTTGCAAAAGGATTGTAAGACAATGAACAGAAAGTTGTGCTGCTTATGAGAAGTAATGTAAAATATTATTTATAATATATAACTAGATTATTTATTTATTTATTTATTTAGGTTTTGGTTTTGTTGTTATTGTTGTTTTTTATGCCTTGCACATGAATTGAAATACTCCCAAAATGCTTCACCCTGAGGTTATTCCACACAAAATTATTGGGTGCACTGACATATCTTCTTCTTTTGCTGGGTTTTTTAGTCTCACAGGTACAGTCAACTCTGCTGTCTTTTCAGGCAACTGATCACCTCTAATCCATTGTGACATCTAATAGAAAAGCCTGATGAAGATACTCAACTTGGTCGATGTGGTCGTACCCACAGTGTGGAAAAATGGTAAATCCAGTACTGGCTTCCAGTGGAGGAAGAGAAAAAAAATTACAGAAATTATTCAAAGAAGGAAATGCTTATCTGTGTTTATTATATATTATTAGCAAGTATCGTGAGAAGACATACTCAGCATTTTGCGTGTAATACAAACAAGAAACATAATAAGTGTGTTTTATGGTGCCCTGTGAGCCTCACCTTCTGAAAAGTCAGTGGGAAAATCCTCTTTAAGGGTTTGAATTAAGATATTAGAAACATCCTACAAGCTGTAAATTGTACTGCTAATGGCATTGTGTTCCACAAAAATCTGCTCCACCTGGATTCCTTTCTCTCTTGGATTATTACTCCAAAGAACATGAACCAGGTTTTTTTTTCTTGAATATATAAGATTTCCCAGGGAAATGGTGAAACTTCATTACAAAAGGCAGCTGTATGGATCACTAACAAAATGTTTATAGGGACTCAGCATCTGAAATTAAAGATCTCAAGGGTCTATTTGTTTTTCTCTGTTTGTGGGAGTCAAAACATCCAAAATCATCATTCATGCAGAAGTTTAGGGAAAAAAATATGTATATAACCTCACTCAGTAAGTTCGTGGATAATTTGCACTGTTCACCCAGAAAAAAAAATGTTTTCTTACATCAGTCTCAGAGGAAGAATGATTGCATTTTTGAACTACATCAGGATAAAAAGATTTAATCTAATTAACAATTTCCTTTAATCCTAAATCTCCATTCTCATGGAGATTTCATCAAGAGCTATTTTTACTTCTTTGAACAGATTCATTACTTGTACTCTAGTAACATTTTCTTTTCAACTTTGTACATTTGAACCACAAACAAAAAGCACAGAGGAACTCTTTCCCTGTGTTCCAAACACTGGGATGCCATTTGAGAAGTCCTAATGTCCATAAAGACCCATTTTCTTACCAAATGTTTCTCTGGAATATATGCAAAAGTAATATTAGCTACAAATGTCTCAAGCTCAGATTTCACTGTTTTGTGACTCCTCCAATTGCAAAAAAACAAACCAAAGTAAAGCAAAAAATCACCAAAAAAGTCATACCTTTATGTATCACTACATTAACATCATGAATAAATCCTTCCTACAAATTCTGAGTGTGGATTGTTTTTTCATACTTTTGGAGCATGATCTCTTATAAAAAAGCAGCATTTTAAAACTTTTGCATACTTTATGGAGTTTCTTCACAAAATCTCTTCCCCACTGTCCAGATCTCACTTTATTCTGAATTGCTGCCCTGGTCTCAACTTTTTTATTTTTCAGTCTTGTTGAAACGTTGAAACACTCCCAATGGCTCTGTCTGATTATCTGGATGTAAATAGGATCCATAAAACTCAGGTTGCTCAGTCTGGGGATCTTTCAAACTACATTTGAAATTATGTATGGGAATAACTGGGAGTTTTCTATATTTCTTCTGTAAGAAAAATAGATTTCCTATAGGATAAAAATTTTACACCAAGTATATAAATAAATCCCCCATATTTAAATGTGAAAGCATCATCATTAGTTTGAAATTTACATTTAAGTGCATGATTTGCAGGTGTTGATTTATTAAAATATACCTGTAAAACATGAACAGTTACATGAGGAGGTTTTATTAGATGCTACAGATTTCCAAAATTCCTTTTTGGATCCAATATCTTTCTGTATTCTAATCACAATAGGAAAAAATTCAAGCTGAGTAGGAAAAGCAGGTGCAGCATCACCTTTGGTAGTTTTATACTTTAAAAATTCCTTAGGCATACTACATTTCTCATGAAGCAAATAGTTTTATTAATAACAGTAATCTTCTATTACTACTTGAAGAGACCCAATTTAAAGCACTTGTTATTTCTGACAGCAAGACTTTCGAGAAGCAGCCCTATCCGCTGAAAATGACTAGCCATGACACATAGAAAAAGGAATTGTCATTAGAAGTGCCCTGTGGAAAAAAAGAAATCGATTTAAAAAAAGAAAAAAAATTTAAAAAATTAAAATAAAAAACAAACTTGCCTTCCATTCAAAGTTAAATATAGCAATTAACTTCTTATCTGGCAGATCTGCAATCATCATCATCTTTTCCAAATAGGTAAACTCACCACTGTGCATTTTAAGCTCCGAGATTAATGTATTCCAAGAACACACCGAAGAATAAAGGTACTTTGTGGCAGTCTGATTTTAGGCATCCTCCCATCATCCTAAAGAGTAATCCCCTGGAGTGATTATGTGCGAATAATTTAGAAAAGTGCACAATGCCTGGGGATTATAGGCATAATGTAATCCAATATTTGTTCAGCGGCATGTCCGTAGCACTCTAGATAGAGTGTAATGATCTCGCTTAGGCCATGGCAGACAGTTCATGTGTATATGGACCCATTTTCACCCCAGAGCATCATCTTTTCTTCATGAAAACAAGGGACACCACTGTCTTGTAGTGACTATCAAACTTCTTTTCTTGGAAAAAAAAAAGGAAGAATAGAAAAAGAAGAAAAATTTTAAAAAATAATAAATCAGCAAAATGTAACCTAGTGAAAAAATTATGAACTGCAAGAGAAACTGAAAAAATGCCACTTAAAAGACACCATATCATGTCTGAGTTTCAGTGTCTGTAGCACTTAGAAGCTTAAATGTCGTTGACTTCTAGAAAGAGGGTTCAAGTGCCCAACTCTCTTTTGAAAATGATGTGTGACCTCCTGTGTCACGTGGGTGACACATTATGTATTTATTATTGCTCATTCTGAATCGAACTTTGCACAATGATGTTGTATTATCACTGTGCCTCTAAAAATAGCTCAATTCTTATCCTTTGCCCCCTAGATCCCTCTTTTGTGGAATAGCACCTTTTTCCATATAAATACATTTCCATCAGAAACATCACAGAGCATTTAATCTCTACAGATGCTGGAAACATTAAATTCAATTTGAGTGTTTATGGATCAGTGGGAAATTAGCATTAAAGGGGGACAGCAGAGTCGAAAAGAAATTTTATGCTTGTAGGGTTATAGTCCAGAATCTTTGTGAAGATTGATATTTTTCCAGCTCTATTTGATGTCTACATCAAATTTTCTTCATGTGAAATATTTTAGATATTGTTACAATAAGTCTCTTGCCAAGATTTCCTTTAAAAATAATAAAGCCCTATTTCAAAAAGTTTTACAGGTCTTTAGTTGTTTTGTTTTACTTTTCCTGTTGCTTCACCGTGCTCACTCCTTATGATATTCTCATCATTTTGTTGAGCTGGAACAATCAATTTTGCTTATAAATCTAAAGAAAAAGAGTTAAATTAAAATTTTGCAATAAGGTTAATTCTGAGGAAGGAGGAAGAAAAATAAATCTCCTGGAATAAGTGCTTACAGTCTTGGTTTATCAGACACATGAATACTACCTCCATACTGGTAAAAGTGTTATTTTGTTATGGTCAGGGAGTATGATTTCATCACATGGAAGAAACTCTAATGAAAGCAAGTGAAATATATAAGTGTAATCCAGATGTCACATCCGTGTGCTAAAGTAAATTTAGATCTGAATATTAACTTGTTTCTGAGAAGCTCTGGCAATTTTAGTCTAAATTGGATATTATTGTTAATATTTCACTGTTCATTTATATTGGAGGATTCTAGGGTTTAGGATCGTGTATCTTCCCAAGTCAGCTTCCATATTCCAAGGTACAACAATATTCAGAGAAATTGAATATTGACAAGATTTTACCAGGCTGGTTGGTGTTCTCTTTGCATAATTATTTTGGAATTTTATTTATTTCTGAAGCTGCATTGTGACAACGTGCTTAAATTTTTTCTTTTTTTCAGTCTTACAGTGTACTTCCTACATTGATCTTTATAAAACTTTGGAAATGTTAATAGAGGCTAATACATTTATAGATGTTCCCAAGTTGCCATTTATGTGCTAACAATGAGATATTGACTCTGCTGGTTTATTCCTACAAATAGGGTATATATTCATCACAGTACAATACTTGAACTATATCAAAGACATTATTTGACTTAAAATACTTCCTGTTAGCATGACTGTGGTGACTTGCACTGCAGCCTGCAGGGAGGTGTATTGTGTATTGTTCTACTTCTCTGAATTAGCTAAAGTTTATTTCTTATGATATCACAGATGTAATTTATCAAGCCACTACAACTATCATGGCATATTGTGTATTTTTCACCCAGCGGAAAAAAAAAAGTAGTATCACACACCCAGAAAATAGGAAGTAAACCCATTTTGTGTAGGGAAATACACCATCATATTTCAAGTACTTATTTTGAAATAAGTAACTTTTCGCTTCATCATTTTGTATTTGACTTATGTATATTTTGTATTTTAATATTTTACATGTATTCAATTCCTGTAAAAGACAAGAGTCGCTAGAAGAAAAGGACAAATATATTCTTTTTGGAAAATAATAATTTATAATGATTATGAAATACATCTGTAAGTTTTGCAATTCCACATCACCTATTTTCAAATATATATTTTAATATTTAAAATTTATTCAGATTTTTTTCTTTCTTGATGTATTTGTCTAAACCAACAGATGATAACGTATTCCCTTTTCTCCTGCACATCAATTTAGTTTTTCCTTCTCTTCCTTTGATGGCCTTAAGCCATACTCTGTTGAAAAAATAATTTTTGAACTGTCATCAACTCATTTCCCTTCTCTTGTGTTAAGAGATTTTAATCAATACATGCAATTCCTTGTGTAACAATGGCACTTGCAGCTATAAAGGCAATCTCACACTGGATTATCTACTTCTGCTTTAGAATCTGACCAGGGAGGAATAATTCCAGCCAAACAACGTTGGCTGCTGAATGCTTTATTAACTTTGTGTGCCATCACTCTGCTCAGCAGAGTCACCAAGTTCAATGCACGGCACAGCTGAGCCTCGTGCAGCACAAAGAGACAGAGAAACACCCCCTGCCCCACCCTGGCTCACCCTCCAAAGCCCCACACCAGCTCCTACAAGGATCAGAGCCCCAAGGAGAGGAGCTTTCAGCCGCGGTTCCTCTCCAGCAACGAGGGCGAAGGAGGACCCTAAACGCTGGCCCCGCTCCGTGAAGACAGCTGTGGGTCAAACTGGCAATTTTCCCTGCCTTTGACGCGCCAAGACACCGTTTTCCCCAAAAGCAAAGCAGACTTGGAGTAGGACAGAGCTCCGGAGATTCCCCCCAGCCCGTTACTTCTCGGCGGCGCTGAATCCAAAGCTCAGATCCCAGCGTGACCTTCTGACTGTGGAGATTAGAGAGTTGCGAGTTAATGCCAGTGTGCAGCTCTGGTTGGATTTGTAGGGGCTCTTTTAACATCCTGCTGTCTTCAAAAGGAAGCTGTGACCCCGAACATCAGATCTGCTGAACTGTCACTACTTTAGGAAGAAAGTAGATATGAGACATAAAAATACTTTGGAATACACTTCCAAGCCTTCTGATCAAGTCCACCCTGGAGCAGCTGTAAATGGACTGGATAAGATACATAAAGACAGGATCTGTGTATCCTTTTCCATTAGGATACAGCCCCTAAGAGTGTTCAACAACAATCCCTCCTTTTTCAAAGGTAAGACTAATACCAGTTTTGAGCACGGATTTATGAAAATATCGGTTGATCCTTCCCCTGAGGAATGTTTGCCTAAGCAAGCTTATTTAAAGACCATGTGGCAACACTTCAATCATTGTCTTATGCAAAGTACCTTGAGTTCAGAAAGCTAATTCCCCCTTTGCTTGGGTTGCTTTTTAAAGCCCCTGTTATGTTCTAAACACAAAAACTTGGATTCAGTCCAATTTACACCTTCTGGGCCTTGAATTATAAAGCATAAAACTCCAGCTTCGCTCAGAGGTCAGCTTACAACCCTGGTTTTCAAGCAATGCAAAAGAGCACAGTACACTTCAAAAAGACAGAATTTAAAAAAAAAAAAAAAAAAAGAGAGAAAAAAAAACACCAAAAAGCAACAAAATAGAACAGGAAAAAGCCCCACAACAAACAAAAACCAACACAACCCTTTGACTGATATCAAGCAGAAAAACTTTTTAATATTCTGCTACACAACATAACATTCGGAGAACCAGCAGTGTATTTTGGATTTCATTTTTCTCTTGCCTCTTTTCTAAGCTGCTTTATCTGTATGTTACAGTAGCAGACAGATAGCTCTTACAAGTGTCATCCCGTCACTCGCAGGAAAGCAAAACCCTGGAAAAAACATTTCTGAAAGTTTTGTTGTCTCAGATGTAGGAAACACAAATCCATTAGCTGTAATGTGATTTGAGTAGCACACAGTAGGATAATACTTTGTGTGTTTGTGGTAAGATCTGTGAATGACTGCAATACATTGCTGTGTCTGCTTGTAACGTGTATATGAACATGCTGTCTCACAAACATAAAAAATGGAAGGGAAAAGCCATTCATGAAGAGCAACTCCTTTCCTTTTTTTTTTTTAAGCACTATCTCAAATCTGTTTAGATAAAGTAATTAATTAATGACATTTTTAAACTTCAAAGTAAAATTGAGAATTAAATGGGTTTCAAGAGAAGCACAGTAATTATCATCACAACCACAAGGAGTGCTGAAAGGAGCACTTACTATTCTGTGCACCTACACAACTTCTTTCTTTGTACAACACATTTTATTAAATCCTTGATTCAACCTTCTGATCTTTAGCATTATAAATCTTGCAACAAGCTACAGAAGAAACTCAGGCAGAATTTAATTAGCCAAGATGTTTAAGCACAAAATTCAGTAACACAGCTCAGAATTTGCAGCAGCTTCAGACTGAAAGGGTAGAGCTTGGCAAACATTGATTCTCTGTTTTCATCCCATAATACAGGTCTTATATTTGGAGAAGGTGAGGGAGTAAGAACTGGTGAGCATTGTATTTACCATCCCTTCCCCACCAATAATAAACCAGATTTTATGATATGCTGCCTTATCAAATGACTACTTTTTTTCTTTTTGTTTTCTTCTTTTTTTTCAGAGGGAGGATTAAAAAAAATAAGGAAGGAAAAAAATAGAGATCATGACAATAGAAACAGAGGCAAATATAAAACCAGAATCTTAGACACACACATACTAGACCCCATGGAGCTCTGCAATAGCAATTTTCTCATTTCTGATTGTTCCCCTTTCCCTTGGTACTCAATCTGAAAGTCCAATTTGCCAGAATAATGTATCTGGTGTGAGAGACAATTTCTACGACTGAAGTAACTGTTCCTTAGCAACCAGAAATGCTCTAGGAACAGGTTTCATTTTCCCCCATACCCACTGAGATGCAGAATAATTGTTTAGATAATTATATCACATTTGTGAGGATTTACATAGCTTCTATATAATTATTTATAGTAGCAGTCAATAAAATGAAAGGGTTAATTGACCAGAACCAAGACCCACACTTAATTTATAAATAGCCACTAGAAATCAGAATGAATTACAGCTGCCCAGGTTTACAGATTTCAACCCCAATAAACAGATTGCTATTTTTCATTTGTATCACTGTAACAGTGAGAGATATCCCTGACTTTTGTCTCTCTCCTGCTCCCCTGAGGTCACAGCTCTGTTGTACCTGGAACCTCACTCAGACAGACCTGCAGGAGGACACCTCTCCACCTGAAAACCTGGCTATGCAAAGACAGAAACCACAAAAAGCAAGTAAGATTGTTTTAGCGCAGGCTGGAATTCCCTTGTTGCTCTGGTGAAGGCGGATTTCTTCTCCCATCCCTTGCAGCCCGGTGGCTGCCTGGTAAACTGGTTGGAGGTCTGATCTGGTGGGAAATTTCAGCAAAATAGAGAAAATACACTGTCAGACTGGCAAGGGGGTCCAATGCAGGGCGTAACTAATGCTGACACAGGGCTGAGCCTGGAATGCCTCACGGGAAGGGAATGGGAAGACAGGCAGGCCCACCCCTTTACATATCAGTTCACCATTTAGGCAGGTTATGAAGCTGTAGCTTTATAAAGGAGACCTTGCACCACGAGTGCTGCAATGGCAAACATGGAAAATCTCCTGAGCAAATTCACAAAATTTTCAAGACACATCAACAGCCATTAACAACAACCACAGTGAAGCCGCCATTAACAAATGAGAAAAAAAACACATTTCCTACTACTGAAACACGGAAGACATGCATTGCATTAGTAACCCACAGTAGTAGAGAGATTTTAATATCCAGGAGATGTATCTACACAAAGCTGTTTTGTTGTCAAAGCTCATAGGGTGGGATGTCCTTACTGTGACAGGAATTGCTCCTGATGCCAATGTTTGCCTTCTTTTTTTAGCCAGTGCAAATCTCCAGGCTTGAACCAACATAAAGAATACTCACCCTCATTCTGAAGGATATTTACTTTCTCAGGTGGAAATGACAGTCTGTCATCCCACCGTCTGTGGAAGAGAAAAACCTCTGGTGGTGTCATTCCATCAGTATTATTTACTTAAAA
The DNA here is from genome assembly GCA_013400915.1 of Pardalotus punctatus. Classification (NCBI taxonomy): domain Eukaryota; kingdom Metazoa; phylum Chordata; class Aves; order Passeriformes; family Pardalotidae; genus Pardalotus; species Pardalotus punctatus. Next base: position 94,962 of record VZTX01006347.1, on the reverse strand, counting down.
TTAGTTGACTTTCACATGTTGACCATTTTTGCCACCTTCTGCCTCCCGAACACTTTAGTTATGATTGGATCCCGAAACACTGCACTCCTGCATTACAGTTTTCCCCGGTCTGTGTGCCAGAATGGCCCTAGGCGCTGGTCTCCCAGGTAGCTGTAATATCCTTTTGTAAACCTTCCATGAATGATTATGGTAAATCTTGCTCGCAGCGATTTCTGTTCCCTCTAGCATTTTTTCCACCCACCTGTCTGTGCTTTTTTTTTTTCTCTCCTCTTCTTTCTGATTTTCAATTCCCTATTTTAGCCTATACCCTACAGCCTAACAGCCTGTCATAATACACTTCTTTTTCCCCTGCTGTCTCTTTCTCTATGTCAGTAAAACAGTGTGATTTTCAAACCTCTCAAGATAAGTAATTTTTGTGCTAAAAATGCCAATACTAAGCATCTACAAAAATCAAAATTGCATAAGTAAAATCATTTTAAAAACACCTTAGGTGTTGCTATTCATCTCAATTGCACTTACAAAATGTCACTATTGTTCTTTCCTTGAACTGCTACAACAAAGCCAGTGTCTCAAATGCTAAAATAAAATTGATGCCCAAGTTAATATCAAGCCTTAAAGACATTGAGGCTCTAAGTACTTTAACAGTGTGAACTTATAATTGCTTATTTTAAATTGACAAAATCTAAATTATTTCACTCAGCATAAATAGATACAAACCTAACACAATTTTGCCAGCTGAAAACCACCATGCAACTTCAGTTTTAACAACTCTTTTACACCATGCCTGGTCTTGCTCCAAAACATTTTTTGTTGCAAAAGTGAAAAATATCATCCACATTAAAAAATTACATGGATTATTTTGGGTGGTTAGTGACTGGATTTTAGCTGGGAGCCCCAGATAAAACTTTCTCTTCTGAAACCACACATGGGAAAACAAGAATGATTCTCAAATTAAAATGGAAAATTTAAGTAGTAAATAGTAATAAATAAACAAGTTATTAGCTGCATACCTTAGAAATAAAAAATAATATTGACAGAGGATTTTTGACTTTTGAAATTATGACTTAATCTGATTTACCCTCCATTTCAAAATGTAGCTCTATAATACATACATGAAACTGTAACTTAAATAGCTTCAATTGTTGCTTTTTGGGCTTCTATCTGAGGCCTATTTTAATCAAATTGACTACTGACTTATCTTAATTTCCTCTGGTGACAGGTACTGCATGCTATTATTATAAGCAAGAGAACCATCATTGAAAACCTCATCTAAGCAAACCTCCACTTTAAACTAACAATATTTTTTGCATTCTAAAATAATTTTTTCCCTATGAAACTTGTTCTGCCAGTTTACCAGTTCTTCCAAAAACTGAATTGTTGAAGATTTTCTGTGGTTTTTTAAAATGTGAGTGATATGGTAAGCATTTAGCTAAGTTCACCTCACCGGAAATTTCACTTATGTAGAGACTCCAGAACTGGTTGGTTTGTTTTTTTTCCCTCCATCAGGCAATTATCTATTTGCCTTTCAAGAAGAAACATTTTGAATGCTGGATTATCAGTAGAAAACTGTGGATTTCTTTCTCGGGTTTTCTATAGAAAAAAAGAAGAGCATCATTTTAACTACTGTACAATTGAGGAATAGGATTTGCGAAACCTATTCTTGAATTCCTTGCCCTGTGTCATCTGCATAATACATTTACTATCCTAACCACTGGATTCGGAGCAGACTGGTGAAATATCATCAGGTAAAACATTTTCCATCAAGTTTTTACTCAAGGGGCTTGAGCACATGAATAGAAAGTAGTCTTCATCTCCTGAATATTATTGGGAAGCTGTTTTGTTTGCTTTGGTGTTTCTCCCTGTCCCTAAAAAGAATGGATTTTCTATTATTTCTGTTTCAGTGTTTATTACCAGACCACAGAAAAAGTTTTACCACATGAATCAAAATATTAAAATATGAGACACTGGTAGTTTCAGTGTAGCATGAGACATGCCATTCAACACTGCTAACTCACAGGCATTAAAAAGCCAACATAAAACTGACCTTAACAAAAGCAAGGCATAAAATGCTATTTTTTTCTTTCTACTTTTTTGTTGTTTGGTTTTTGTTGGGTTTTTTTTTCTTTTGGTTGGTTGGTTTTTTGGTAGTTTTTTTTGTTGTTGTTGTTTGGTTGGTTTGGGTTTTTTTAAGCAGTACAAGATCCAGTCTTGTGAACATACATGTTTAACCTCCCTGGGAAAAAATAAAAATAAAAACAACCTACACGCTTAAAAACACAAAGTCAAACACCCACAAAATTAGTGCATCAAAGTTCCCACGGTTCAGCTGGAAATGATAGGTCATAATAACAAAAACTTAAATAGAAGTGCTTGCTTGCTTTCCATTCTGCTGCAAGCATCGTGGTTTCTCTTAGCTTGTGCTTCCGTGTGTTTCACTGGAATTACAACTAGCACAGGAAGAACACGGAGGGTAAATAGGGAAGGATAACAGGTCCCAGCTCTTTCATATTTCATGATCAGCAACACCAGCTACACCAGGTAAATTAACAAGATACTAGTGGAACTTAACTTGATGAGATGATGTTTGGTTCTTGCAATATTCAAAGCTATATTTCAAGAAATTAGCATGAAGTGGAAATCACAATATTCCTAAAGCTGTAGTAAAATTGTCTTTTTATGCAGTTTGTTTTTCTAGTATTAATAAAAAGATTATTGATCTTCTAAGGTAATTGTTTTACCGCATGGCTTTATGTAAACTCCAGTTTCCTTCTGTAAGTGTTTCTTGGTGATAGTATGTGCTCAAAAAGCTCATTACAGAGACCCAACTTGTAAAGCTCAAACTGAAATAATTCTCTGGGTAGTTTAGCTCCTTGTGCATCTCCAAGAAAAAAAAATAAAGCTGCAAAGTACTGACAGGTTTGAAAAAATGAGCAGACAAATGTTACGGAAAGCTTTCATAAGATTATTGTCAAGAAAAGATATATTTCTGAAAAGACATAATTCTGAACAGATACCTCATCTTTCAGAACAGCGGGAACAGAAATAACAGGTTATGAAGGGGTTAGATCTGGTTACTTCAAAGAAGCTGAAAATTTCCAGTCTCTAGAGGTCAAACACTACTTGTGAGTACCAGTAATATGGAAAAGAGAACAAATCCATGTTTCCATTTTATTTTTTTTCTGATAAAATATAATGTATTTTTCTACCTGCTGAAAATGCCCTGAAGGAACTGTGCCCAGTGAAAAGCCCACGCAGGAGCAGGTTTATCCTGAAGGATTGCAGCCCACGGGAAGTCCAGTCCACACTGGAGCAGGGGAAAACTTTGAGGAAGAAGGAGCAGTGGAGACATGATGTAATGGACTGATCTCAGCCTCCATTATCCATCCCCCTGTGGCACTCATGGTGGGGAGGAGAAAGAGGAACCGGGGATGGAGGAGTGAAGTTGATCCTGGAAAAGAGGGAAGTGAGAGAAGGTGTTGGTTTAACCTTCCTTTGTTCCACACTATCTAAATCTCTTTTCACTGACAATAAATTAAATTTTCCCAAGTCGGTTTTGCCCAGGACAATGATTGGTAAGTGGCCTCCTTGCCTTTATCTCGACCTGAGATTTTTCCTCTTATTTTCTTCCCCTGCCCTGTTAAGGAGGAGTGAGAGTCCAGCTGGATGGGCAGCCAGACATGGTCAACTCACCACAGAGCCATAACTGCTTAAACACTTATTTTAGACCAGCTTTGATTTAATTTCCTGAAGCAGGCTATTTCTGCAAGCCCTCTGTCTTTCACCAGGTTAAATCACTGCCCTGGCTGTGTGCGAGTCAGAGCTTAACAAAACTGAGTTTCCTCCTCATTTCCACTCTGCATGCTGCTACCACAAGCAAAGTCTGGGCCTTCGTGTGCTTCTCAAAGAGCATGCAGAAGATTGATGTCTAAATGAGAACAGCGGTTCAACAGAATTATTGAATCATAAGCTAGATTTAATAAAATGACAATTTCGTTTAGTTGCAGTATTGGTTTCAAATGTTTCACTTATAAAGGCAGAAGGAAAGCCATCAATTTATGTGATGGAGACATAATTTAGCACTTCTTCTATAAAGCTGCAGTTTATAAAGTTAGCTACATAAATCATTAGCGCTGGAAATCTGCTGAAATATCACATTGAAAATTGTCGGTACCTTAAAAAGTCTGCATCGTTTATTCCTATCCATGATAATACCAAATTGGATGGGATATAAATTTCCATGCAGTCAAACTTAAGCCTGAAAACATCAACCATATATTCTACAGGTGCGAGCTGTTCCCAACAGTGTGCATTAAGGAAATAATGAAGGAAATGTCTCACAGCACTGGGATGCCAAACCAGGGGAGGGGTGTTTATGCAGTGAAGCCTCGGATAACTCAGTAGAGACAAAAAGTAAAATCTTTGGGAATACTTTCCAGGTTACCAAACTTGGCTACTCAGACTATTCCTAAACACTGGCACTTTATATGATTTAATGTCTACATTAATTGGTCTAAGTGCATTCTCCCCTGCCAAAGATAAGCCACTTCTCTTTTACACACAGCTTTGATTTTCCTCTGTCGCCACTCTGCCAACAGCCATCCATTTTCTATAAACATTGAGGCAGTCACCCGTAAGCTATGGCAATTTTTAGTTTTCACTCAATAATTTCCAGTGACATAAATATTCAGCTGGGGTTTCTTTCATTCAGACCAGTGTTTGTAATGAGGGTTTTATTATTCTTCCAGCCGCTAATTAATAGGAAAAAAAACCCCACTTCTTATCCATAATAGAATATTTTTTTAAAGCATAAAAGACAGAATTTAACTTTAATCTCATCTAATTCAATTATACTGACTACTGATATGCTATCCTAGTGCTGGCTGACTCCTTCTAAGAACTCAGACAGACGCGTGATTCATGGTTTCCCTTTACAGAAGCTGTGTTGACTCAAGCAATAATGCTCACCCTCACTGGCCTCTTCTCAAGGTCTGAGCCGGCATTGCAAAGGCTCTGACTTCTTTCTAACAATCCCTTCCATAACGTCTCACTCTCAGCCTGGCTAATTTCTTTCTCCCCAGCTGTTTCTGTGTGCTCCCTCTGGAAATGGTGCTCTCTACTGATTTTCTGCTGCAATCAGAGTGCCCCAAGGACCAGTTGCCAGAGGTTTGTCTTCCCATGCTCTCCAAGATGGGCATTCCTGGCTCGCTGTTTGGTCCTGCAACTTTCAGTCTGCAGATGTTCTGGTCCTGCAACTTTCATTCTACAGATGTTCCCTTCCCTTTCTAATTCACCCCGAAAGAGTTCAAGAATCCATAACCGAAGCAATAACAGCAATAATGTTTTATATCGCAAATGAAAGTAAGATGATGCTCGTTGCTGTTTTAGGGACACCATGGGTAGGTGTGAGTGACACGAGGTCTCATGTCCAAGGGCTGCAAGGATGTTCAAGCAGGCTTAGAGCTCCAAGCACAAATCTCACATGGCATTCAGAAAATACTGATCCTTTCTAATATATTTCAAATCATATTGGATTGCTCTGGTTTGTAAATACCTGCCTGCTACATGAAACAAGATGTTCATGAAATCAAAGAAATTTAAATAGCAAGAAGAAAAGCAGACTACCTTTCTTTTTATAAAATTCAAAATAATATAGGAAAATTAGTGGTGTACACCCATTCAAAGAAAGCTTATTACAAAAATCTATTCCTAACATTGAGATTAGTTTTTTCACCTACAGTGTTGTTTAGTATTCTGTCCTTGTTTTCTTTATAAACTAACTTTTATTATTTCAATCTCTTTAGTTAGTAAATGCCTCCTAAGAGTTGTGCTCCTTTTTATCCTGAGGTACTCTAGTTGTCTTGTGTTCATAAACATGCATAAGGATATGTGCAATTAGCAGAACTGTTAGCACTGAATTTATTTTATGCCTCTGTGAATAATCAGTAGAAAATAACATTGATTTTGTTTCATAAGTACGTTTGCATATAATTATCTCTGTATTCTTCTTAGAATGCTCATCAATAAATATTGCAAATTCCACAATTATACCATTACATGCTTCTGAAAACTGTAGTCTTTGAATTTATGTCAGAACAGAAGATATTAATTGATTCACACCACGCCCTGGAAGCAATTTGGAAGGGATGCTCGTCAGATTTCAAATGCACTACAGTTTCCAAATGTTATTAGCGGTAAGGAAGAACTCACGTGTGAAAAATGCTCACAGAAAACTCTACATGAAACATGAAGCTATAATTATAGGTGCTGCACTCTGCAACAAGCTCCTGTCTATCCATACAGCACATATTGCACTGCTATTTTCAAATTATTCTTGTAATTTTCTTAGTACTTCCACACTGGTTTTGCATCAGCCTAGCTGTATCCAAATGATGATGCATCAAATCTGTTCTTAGTTCCTAAGTTAATTAAGTTTATTTCCTGATTTCAATTCCAGGTTAGCATCTTTGAGAGAAGTGATATAAAGACGTAAATTTTGTATTTTGCTCGATGGCTGCTACAGGTTCATTGTGGTTCCTAAAGGTCTTCTGGAGAATATGATAGATAAAGAATAAAATTCCCATCCCTGTTGGGTTTTTTCATCTTTCTGTTCAACACTTTGCTCTGCTCCAGGTAAGTTCACTAACATTTCCATAGCAAAAATGGCTACAGATGGACTGGCTACAGACTGAGAAGGACCCCCAGACACCCTTCAGTTATCCTTAGCCTAAAACAAATACATAGATTTCTCAACAGTTACTTTGGTTTAGACAAGAATAATAATTCCAGGTAGAAATAACAGGAAAAATAGGTTAGAAAATAATTAAGGCTTTGGGGTTTGTATGTTGGTTTGTTTAAATGAAATTCAGAAGAGGGGAAGATTCCTTTACCCTGTGCATGAATTCTTAAGCACAGCAACTTATATAAGCCAGGGTTTCGTATTCCTGAATGTTGTCAAGATTTAGAGCATTCATCAGAGTTTATTAGCAGCTCTGCAACTCTGATATCAGTATTTTGGAGGATTAGAGTTTTTCTTTCTCCCTTATTAGCAGCAGTGTTGTTATCCCTCTTCACTTCCACCCGTCTTTATGCAGTTATTCACAGGTCCCAAGGTCACAAGGCAGCATACAATATGTTGCAATTAAATTATTCTACATTTGCTATTGTTACATCGCTGGAGTGGATTGCCCTTAATTCTCTATATTCCAAATGATGTGTCATGTAGATTTCCTGCTGGACCCAAAACAGCAACATGATTTGACAATTTTTTGGAGGGTTTTTCTGTTCAGCAACTGTACTCACATTGGAAAATGGGACAACTAAAATAAATTGAGATAATGGAAGTCCTTTCCCACATCACAGCCAAAACTCCAACTATGCTGATTAAATTAAGTCCATGGTTATAAATAGACCACTTTCATTATATTAAAAGAGATGGCAGCCAGTCAACACATTTCTGGAGTCAACTGCACAGAATTTAGATTCAGCCTGCTGTGGAGCTGGAAAGTCCCAACACCATTATCTTGAGGTTTAAGACATCACGCATTTCCAATACTAGTATTTTCTGATGATTGCTTGCAGGGAACAGCAACATTCTGAAGCTGACCTTTTCCAGAACTGTGAAGGACAACATATCTGCTTAATAAATCCCAAAGGTGGGAACCATCACTTTATGGAGTCCATCTAGGATGAGATAAAGGCCCTGGGGTTATAACAAAGGCACCTAAATAGACGTGAATCACTCAGTCCACTTGCTATGGTCATAAAGACATAATTGAAAGATGTAGTGCTACCATCATCCTCCTTAGAATCATAAAATGTTGTGAATTTATAATTGTTTTAAATTGGGCAGTTTAAGTGTGTATTAAAAAAAAATAAACTAACAACAATTTAGCTGAAGAGCCTTTTGGTTTTGTTGTGCACCACAGATCTGATGGTGACTCTGTGTAGGAATCTGAATAGTTTGTGTCTTCAAGGTCTGTAAAATAGCAACTAATTTGTGAGAAAGTTTTTAAATCATGTGGTCATATATTTCTTCAATAGATGTGCTGAGTTTAATATTTCTACTCATTTTTGTGAATAAGATTTAGCAAAGAGCCTGTTGAAAACTTATTTTTATACTATTCAGCACTGACATAGCAATACATCTGCAGTTTATGATTTATCGGAGTTATCAGGTGCTGGCTCATACCGACCTAAGAAAGACAAAATTGTGCTTTTTCCACTGATGAAGTGACAGCAGAAATAACCTTCTGTGCTACAGGGTACTTTCAACTCTATTTGTTGACACTGGAAGAATTAGTCAGTCATGAATGAGTAACTCTGCTGCATCTGATGGGATTTTTATTATATTGTTGACCATAGCACAGTGTTATTAGTACCAAATAAAAGAAACATTTAGGTGATAAGAGATGGCGCGATGTGTCCCCAGAACATTCTGCAATGTCTGCTCTTGTCCTCTGAGCTCCCAAGTCAGAGTCTGGAAGAACAGCTGCCATCAGCATCCATTTCCCTTCCCTCATCTTTTTAAGGCAGTTATTTTATTTTTTGTCCTTTTAACATCTTTGGAAACATAACAACAATTCTGCTAGTGAAGATGCTAAAGAGGGAAGTATGAATGATGAATCTCATCTTTTGTGTTGCTATCAGCACATTTGCTTGTATTTCATCAATATATTCAGAGAATAAAAAAAATACACGGAGACTTTTGAATAGTAAATTAAATCTAAAGAGGGATCTTAGTGGAAAAAAAGACTACACCTGAAAAATGAGTTCTTAAATAGAGGGAGGACAGGCAAGGTAGTAAGAAAGTCAGGAGATAAACAACCTCATTCTGCTTCTGCCTTGTCTTATAACTAAATTCCCAGCCAAACTGCCTGGAAACTTCAGGAAAAGCAGTGACAATTTAATGCAGGGCAGATCAGATGCAGAAGATAAGTACAAATCAGACACCATCTAAAAGAGGAGGGGGGAAAAGAGGCAGGGGGGAAAAACCCAACCATCCTGCATTTCAAAATTTTATGGACATTTCCAAGTGAGTCTTTAAGATATTTTCTGGTAAGTGTTGGTCATTCCCCTCATACTTTATTTTCTTATAACACAAGCAGAAAGAGAGGAAGAGAGGATTGATTGTTTTGTTTTGTTTTTTAATAGGTCTTACCTTGAATTTGATAGGCTTATATGTTCCCTGTTATTCTCTTGGTTTTGTTGGAGCTGCAATAATTTATACACTCCATTAAGCACAATCTTCATTCACAGGTACTCCTACAAGCTTTGGAAGAATTACTCTAAAAATACATGACTTTACAGCGTGAGAAAAATTAGCAAGACCAGGTCATAGTTAAGGAATAGGTTGTTTACATACTTCATTCAGCTGAACTTAATACTGCATGCATGTATTTTTCAGCTGTCAATATGAACATCCATACTAATTAAAAATTAGACAAGTAAAGATGTAAAATTTAAAACAATTATTGTTTATTTTCTACCTTCCCAGGGTTAAGAAAACATTGCACACTGGGATGACCTTCTGGTATCTAAATAAATACACTTAAGAGTCTTTCTAAATATGGGGAGATATTTTTTGACCTGGTGTTGCACCACTCTATAATTACCTCCATTAAGAAAAGAATAATTAGAGCAAGGAAAAGAACAAAAAGGGGAAGCCAGAATTTAACTACTAAATAATGAATGTCAACTCTTAATTTATAGTTAACGAACTAAACTGTCCCAATCCACGTATTAATATTTCATATAAATTTTGAAGAAATTAAGGAAACACTGAGCATGCATAAAACATACAACTAGATATTAATAGCAAAGCTGAGTATTTAATGCATAAATAAATCAATCTAGAAGACTGTGTCTGAGGCACAGGGAGGTTTATATATATATATATATTTTGAACACATAATGTGTTTAGTTACTGCTCAGGGATTAATTTAATTTAAAAAATGGAAAGTTTTTCCATGGTGCCAACAAAGCAACAGAACAATTAATTATTCCAGCCTTTCAGTTTTGCACATAAGGTGAGGGAAATGGGGAGTATGTTCTGTTGAGGCACATGACTAAGTTTGTAACGTTCTTTTCCAGCTTTTCTGCCTACATACTGCACCCCAATATTTCCAAAATAGAAGTTTGTAGCCGGATATTAGTGCAGGCTTGGATTATAAAGAGATTTCCAAAGAAGAGGATTTCAAGGTGAATGACAGAACAGAGATGCATTTCTGGATGGAGATCCAGGGAACAACAGAAAACCAGCACAAGGTCTGGTTATGTGCAAATAGCAGGTGTTGAGACAAACTGGGTGAAAAATGAACCCACAGTGATACCAACTCCCACAGCAGACCTTCCTGCCAAGGAGAGAGTGGGTTTTCTGCTATTTCTGCTTCTGTTCTGGAGCTGAGGGTGTGGAGGGACAGGAAGGGACGTGACAAAGGGAAAGGCGCTGCAGAAGGAGTCACAACCCATTACCTACCCTGACAGCTGTCCCCGTGGCCTCTGCATGCAGCCACCATCAAGAATCCAGATGGTGTGAATATCCAAAGCAAAAGCTACATTTCCAAAACTCTTGCACTGCTCATGCACGGCTTTGAGTATTGACCCAGAATTTGGAGCAAATGAAAGGATTATGCTGATTTTTCCACCCTTAATAACTGAACCCAAAGCCAAAGAGAAAAACAGCTTTGTTTATCCATCTGTCTCCTTAATAGCTTCTGCATTTAATAGGTTGGATTTTCACTTTTGTTTCTGCTAATTAACTAAATCTTTCCAAATTGTTTGTTACCCTCCCCAAAAACATGAGCAACCTTTGACCTACTGAAATGAACTAATAAACTTTGAAGCTGGGAAGTCCTATTAACCTGCCAGGTTATATGGAAGATGCAATTTGGAGGTTTTTCTCTAAAATACCATTGAAGTTATGTTACATTTTGGTGTTCTGTTTTTACTGTGTATCACTAACTATTTTGAAATGGAAAGTCTGAATTTAATGACTTTTAAAAAAAGCATAAATGACAACAATATGCCAATATCATCTAGGCTGCCAAATCATCTACACAAAGGACGAATGGCTGGTATTAGAAAAGAAAATCACTTTTGATTCTGTTGGGGGGTATGGAAGCAGAAAATCCTGAGCTTGGATTTTTAGATGCCTTGTAAAGGAAATATTGAACACAAAATAATCAGACAGTAACCACAGTTAAATTATTAAAGCAGAAATATCTGACATGTGAAGAGCAATATTAGCAAGATAGAAGGAAGAGTAGTAATTGTCACACAGAAGACACAGGTGAGAGGTGGAGACCTGATGTTCACTGCATATGTTCACTGTTCTGAGTACAGATCTAATTTTCCTCTCTTCCTGCATGCAAAGAAAAATGTAAAACAAACCAAGAGCCCAGTGAGCTTTTAGATGGCTCTTAAACCCCACTTTGTACTTTCACTGGATAATTGTATCTCTCTGCCAAAAATCTATGCTAGAGCCAGATGGAATCTCAGTTTTCCTATTGCTATTTATACCTGGACAATACCACATCTTTGGGATATTTTCCTCACCTTCCCGCATCTACTCTAGAATGATTATGAACTTAAGCTGGCAGAAATCCCCTTGAATTCTTACTAAAAAGCACCAAACTCTCAATACTTAATGGTTAGTATGTAGAGAGCTTAGGAAAGACGAAATCTGGTGACAAAAATTGGCCTACAGACTTGATAAAGCATGGTCAAAGGCACTGAAGAAGCATTTGAAAATCAAGGGCAAGGTTTATTATAATTTCACTGCCACTATTTTTAGGGTAACTTTACTTCTTCAATGTCATCAAAAAATCATGCAAGCACCATACACAGAGAGGAACCCAAAAGGCTGTGATCAATGCTGTCCATCAGAAACGACCCCTAGCAGTAGGAAAACGGTACCCACCCCACAGACCAGTTAATGTCACTTATCTTTGGGCATAATGTCCAACTTACACAAGTGATGTGTGTGTGTGTATACATGTATATATATGTGTGTGTATATATATATATACATACACACACAAAATATATATTCATATATTTTTAAAAATATTTGTTTGGCTTCTGAAAATCTAATAATGCCTCCCATAAATGCAAATGGCTTTGCCGTTTTTAGGTCGAGCAGGGTCTCCAACCATACTAAAAATGTATTATATACATATATCTTCTCTTTGGGAAAAAAAAAAAAATTAAGTACATCCTCAAGTTGTGCCTTTCTTTTGAGTTCCAGCTTCCTTTCCCTTTACTTCATTTTAATTGATTTCACTTAACTTTTAACCCTTCACGGGACCAATAATCTGCAGATCTGCATATTATAATATCAGTATTACGTTTCTCATATTCCGTTATTCTTCGCCCTCCCTGGCTGAGCCTCCAGCCCCAAAATGAGCTGGATCCACCCCAGCTGCTGCAATTGTCTTTACCACGAGCTCTCAGCATCACAAAGAAACACTTGGATCCAAACAGAGACCATGTTAGACAAACCAAACCTGTGTCATCCACTTCAAACTCTCTCTCCTGGCTGAACTGGAGCTTTTAATTCCAGTGGAAGAACTCCATGGACACTGCAGGTCCCCTGCTCCTCTAATCATTCAAACTTCCCTTTTTCAGCCCTTTTCAATCCTGTCTTTACTTAGGAGTAGCAGAAATCATTTGGCTCTCCCAAGAGGCTTTCTGCCTATTTTAAGGTCTGCATCAAAAGTGTTTCTGTTCATTGCCCAAAATAATTTAGCAATTGTTGTTATCACCCCACATACTCACGAATACATCCCAGCCGATCAGCCTTATAGCTTTGAAATATTTCACATTTAATCATTTAAGTACTAAGCTGAAAAAGTAGCTCCATTAGTAACTGTTCAGAGAAAAGGTCTTTTCAACCAAGGGTAGGAGGGAAGAACACACCCCACAAAATTTGTGCCTGTCAATTAAAAAATCTGAATTTCAAGCAAAAAAATCTGACATTTCAAACAATAGTTATGGCTGCAGACGTTGTGAGTTGTGAGATACTTGTGATAATGACATTATAAAGTTAAATTATCTTGCATATTTTTGTTTGTGTTCTCAGAATGAGAATTCTAGTAAATTAATTCAGGCTTAAAAAAAAAAAAAACTCTATTTTGTGTTGCATAAAGGATGCCACTCACACAAAACAGAACTTTTCCTTATTATGGCTCAAACAATCATAAATAAAAAGAATTCTGTAACAAATATAATGTCATTAAGTGTGAGCTTTTTCATCTTTATTTGTTCCTAAGCCTAAAGTAAGACAATGATTGATGGATATGTGGAAACAATATTCCCACTACCAGTCTTGCCCTTTAGCAATCTCTCTGCACTTTTGTGCTGTTTGAAATAATCACAGACTCTGGTGAGATACTGATGAAGATGTTTACAGTTGCCTTAAACCAAAAGCAATATTTTAATCTAAATTTGATACTGATTCTCAGTGCAATGGATGTATTGACAATAATTTATAGTCAATGCATCTCTCCAACTTCACTTAATTCACGGAACCAGTTATGTTGGACTACGGAAACTTCTAATGTCTCATGTGATCCATTTTTTTTATTTGCCCTAAGCAGAGACCATGATGAGCATAATAAAACACAAAAGAGGAAGCAGACCTCTCCTTTTTCAAAAAATAACACTCTAGTGTGAATTTTGGCTTTTTATACTCTTCACACAGCCACGTGAAAAATATTTTTACAAATCTCTCTTTACTCACCTCATCTAGAAACAAAGCTATACACAGCAAACTTTAATCATAACAGCAAGGGTAGTTGTATCAATGAGATAACTTGTCCTCATAAGATAGGATCAGGTTTTGATCACTGTAGCTGGGGGGTGGTTACATGACAAAATCTATTATCAGAATGTACTGCAAAAAAAAAAAAAATGTCCATTGCTGGATTTTTTAAAAAATTATTATTAGCTGAATTGACATTTAAAAGCCCAATCTTGTATTTCTCATTCTGCTCATGTCAAACTGACAGGAAACAGGAGTTAAATTGTTAGCACAAACAAAATTATTTATTTTCAGCTGAGAAAAAATTAAATGCACATTGTTACTAACTTTGAAATTACCTGCCTGGTATTTATGCAATGCAGCCAAAAAGTAAGAAGGGCTGCATGATGTAAGTGCTGATGACTTAAAGCCTATTTTTTCACCATAATGTACTACACGGTAAAGGTCTTTCATATATTGTAAGTTTTGCTGCCTGCAGCACAGGCAGCAGTTAATGGTCCTTCCGTGTTACAAACTATCCTGGGTTATAAGAACTTCAAAGGGAAAAGAAAATAAACTAGACAAACAACAGGGGGGAAAAAATCAATCAATCAATATTAGCAGGTCAACATTCATTTACATTTCTTGGAATGGCATCAAGCAATTGGAGAGCTAATCAGAGACTGCATGTAAGAAATATATAAAGTTTAAAGGACAAAAGACTGAAGGATCCAATAGATAATAGAGAAACAGAGTGCACTCCTGTGAAAAACAAACATTCTGAAGTGATATTCTTGGTTCTTCAAGCATTCTGCTTTTGTCATTTGTTCTAATTTTTGTGGGATTTTTTTCACTTATAAACTTTTAAGTTTATAAGGAAACTGGAAAAAACACAAACAGAACTAAGGAAAATATCCTGAAGGGCAAAATTCACAAATAGGTGGAAAGAAGCCAAGCAGATCTGCAATCCTGTGTGCTTTATACATTTCACCTTGGCTGAGTTCACGGTTTCCAAGTGAATTGATTCAAAGTTGTCTTCCTTAATAGTATTAGAAGAAAAATGTAAAACACACATAGTAAATAAAACTGCCGGTGTAAAATGACTGGGACAGTTACAAACAAAGGATGCTATGCTGTAGGCATTACACTTCTGGTGTAGATTCTCTCACTAAATATAACACCCTGTCTATTTACAAGAGGTACAGCTTACATTTTCAAGGACAGTGCGATGGAAACCTGAAGGCTCTTCTTTCTTTTCTGTTCCTCTGCTGCCAGGCAATTAGTCGCAGGAGGAGAAATGGAGAATGGGATTCTCCTTGAGCCATACCAAGATTCACACTGGGAAGAAGCAATTTCGCAGTCCTGAGTTATGAACCGATCACATGGCCTTGAAGCCGCTGGAATGAGGGGGCAGCTCCCATTAACAGCTGACAAAATGTCATCTCTGTCTCGACGGGGCCAGATGTGAATGTTCTCTACGCAGCCAAGGCAGCAGAGCTGAGCAGGTCTGGCTCTGCCCACGGCTGCAGGTTCTGACAGACCCTGCAGATATGCTGCTCGCTCAAAAAGGCATCCCCTGCACCTGGGAGAAGGCGTGGACACCTTCTCCCAGCAAAAAACACTCCCAGCGGCACTGTCTCAAGGTGTGGTGTCATAGCTAACCTCAATGAAATTAATAACTCCGGGTCTAGTCCCAGCGCTAGGTGTGTTTGCACGGGTTTTCAAAATTATGTTTGAAAATGAGATTTCAATAGAGAAAAGTAGTCAGTGAACAATATGAGTTTTATTAAAAAGAAAGGGCCTAATTCCTCAGTTCATCACTCCAGGATTATATTAATGAATTTCCATGGAGTTACATCCAGTGGAAAACTCTTCAGATTTGAGCCGTCATAAACCTAGAGTAATGGACTTTTTGCCGATTATGTGTGTAGTAGGATATTTTCAGTGGCGAAAGGCAAGATTTGGGTGGGAGCAGAAGAGGGAAGTAGGCCTTTCTTTTTTGCTTTTCCCACCTTCCATTTTTTGTACATTACAAACACCATTATCTTTTTTACATATATATATTATGAGCACTGTGTGAAATTAATTTGCTCATCAAGTGTCTGATACTAATATAATTTTAGTCTATGGGTTACGTTACCTACTTGAATGAATATTTTTTTCCCAAAATGAAAGAAAGCAGAAACAGATGGAGAGCGTATTAATACCTACACATTATTATCACTGATAAGATTGACATTCATTGAAATTTTAGACTTTATGACTCAACTGTTATAACAAGAAAATGTTAATTAAAGGCAGTTGATGGTTTCTTTTGAGGACTTAAAAAACCCACTGGCTTGCAAATCAGTTGTTAATATTTAGCTTTGTGACTGAATATAACTTTTTTTAAGCTACTATGTTCTTCATCGACAATGTGGAAAGAAACATTATGTATTTGCCATCTTCAGTGGTTTTATTCTTAGCACTAGATTCAATATTTATGAAATTGAGCCATAACACACAATCCTAGCACCAAGACAGAAACAGCAGGGGACAGAGAGGAAAAGCTGCACCAAACCCACAGCAGTAACTTCTCCGAGGAGCGGCATTAATGTCTAGATGTACTTTTGAGTAGCTCTGCAGACGCATCGCTTTTGCTTTTCATTACAGCACACGCCAAATAAAATTAAATTACTCCTGGAGTTGGTCAGACCAGGAAATGAAAAATGTTTCCATTAGGTGCCAGGGAAGGCAGGATTGAGATAAAAGGTTTCATCCATTTTTGGCAGATGGAAGCGTGTAAGTGAAAGAACAACTTTTATGTTGCCCTCATGTATGGGGCTGAAGTTCTAAAGGCTGAACCAGGAGCTGTTATTGCGTGTTGCCGACGAGACATATGAACGTAATGAGGTTAAGGATAAAGGAAACCCTCAGAAATGTTAAAAGTGCACTTAGGGAATTTCTCAAAAGAATGTAGCTCTTTAAGTAAATCCACTGCAGGAGTCTTTCTCCTGCCCCTTTTCCAGCCCTGTGAAGCCAGACAGGAGCGGTTTAGCAGCAGTGAATGCCAGAGCGTCACTGCTGCTTCTCCTGGGAGCAGCCCACAAGATGCTGGGAATTGTTTTGGCTCCTAATTGCTCTAGAGTTAGCCAAACAATATTCAGGAACGTTTTCTTTGAGATGGGCAATGATACGAACCTGTAATCCTGCACATGGATACTGAGGAGACAAAGGATCTGGGAAAGGGAAAGAGTCTTCTGACCTTGGCACATTTATACAACAGTGATATTTCTCTAAGGAAGGATTTTCATTCATCCTCCTGTAACCAAAAGTTGATGGAAACTCAAAGAACTCATGCAGGTCTTATCACTTGGGTCACCAATTTCAAAAGCCTAAAAAAATAAATTTTTTTATGATTGTTTATTCATTGTAGGCATGAAAACTTGAAGCACCTGGTTTCTCTGACACCATATACATAAGCAAAGGGATAGACATGACAGAAAGAATAAAAACTTCTATGAAAAACATTCATTAGGGAGGTTTTAACGGATTTTAGTATTGCCCAGTTTAAATTATCTAATATAGTCAAATTATTTCCAGTGATATTTTGGTACTCGTGTACACTCGGTTTTACCAGCACATGAGGAATAAAGAAAAGTTTATTTTTATGCCACTTTTATACCTCTATCACATAAAGTTAAGGAAAACAAAAAAAGTCAGAACAGAGGTTAAGTGCTGCAAAAATAATCCAAGAAGGAGTTTTCCTATTTGTCCGTGGATCAGCAAAACCAGGACCTTTGAATATCCCAAGAAAGCAGTTTAAATGGATATGTTACATAATTTTGAAGAAGTAATTTCTAGTATCACTACTTGTGACTTTTTCCCCCATATATAATAACTTCTAAAGTGCTTTTGTAATAACTGATAACAGAAAGATAATTAATAAAATTAATTAGCCTGAACACTGTCATGTTATCATTTAACTTAACTTTAGTACAGTCTAAGAGCCTTTGCTCCTTCTCCATTTTTGGGTGGTTGTATTTTAAATCACTGCCTTCTGTGAGCGCAATGTATATTTATTCATATAGTCTGAGTAAACAGCAAGGCCTCTACAAAAGATTTACCTGCTCTGAAGCAAGTGGAAAAATAGTTTATTCTGTGGGCTGGGAAAGCCATGGATCTAAATATTTGTTTCCTTTCAGCCTGAGAAGAACCATACCCTGAGTTGGAAGGGACCCGGCAGGATCAACAAAACATTTTGATGTGTTTGTATTTGTGACAGATAATAAAGATTTTTATATGAGATGTGGGTGCAAATTCAAACTTTTTTCATTAGTTTTTCTATGCAACCCCTGGTAAAGCAC
The DNA here is from genome assembly GCA_013400915.1 of Pardalotus punctatus. Taxonomy (NCBI): domain Eukaryota; kingdom Metazoa; phylum Chordata; class Aves; order Passeriformes; family Pardalotidae; genus Pardalotus; species Pardalotus punctatus. The sequence goes on along the minus strand of VZTX01006347.1, from coordinate 76,878 downwards.
TTCAAGGTTCTCTCTTCAGTCTGGACTATGGATCTGCAAAACATTGTGCCTGGGGCAAGTTAAAATTTGTTTTAAAAACTAGATAGAGTAAAACAAAACATGCAAAAAGAATAAATCTATTAAGAATTCCCCCAAATCTCCCTCCTTTGTAAACAACCAATCAAAACAAAAATAAAGAGAAAAATAAGCAGTAGCATTCCACTAGACCTTATCTTCAATATTCTTTTTATTTTCCCATGCAAGAAAACAATAACGAGAGAAAGCAGAAATATTCAAGCAGGACTTTCAGAGATGAGGGAAACAAAAGCTTACATTAAAAAGGCCTGGAAAACGAAATAAAACTAAATAAATCAAAACAAAACAAAATAGTTTGGTTTAAGAACAAGAAATAAATAAGAAATGTTACCAGAAGTACTCATGCAAGTGTATGGTGCCAACATAAACACAAAGAGGTTACCTACCTTTTCTGCTAATATCCAGAGGATATTTCCTACCTTTTTCCAGAAGGAAAGTAAATTAATTTAAATCAAGGTGAAGAATTTTAAAACTGATAGCAATTGCCTTTTTGTACAATACATAATTAGCTCTCATTCATTAAACCTCCTTCCATCTTTTTCCACAAAAATAATAAATAAGTTCAAACAACAGCACAGAAAGAGTCTGAGGCATTACTGTCTCTTTTATGAATGAACATGTGTCTTTTACTAGAGAAAAAAATATTTTTTTTTTTTCTGACTGAAAAAATATGGTTTTTTTCTGACTGAAGGGAGTTTCCACAGGGAAGAATCATCATTGTCCACTCTGAGACTTTTGCTATTAACCTTGAAAGCCAGTGATGCTGCTCTGTGTCCATGGAAATATGGACCTGAGCTGGGGGGAATTGGCTGGAAAACGCCTTCATCCTAAATGCAGCCTTGTGAAAAAGAATCTTCCCTCCCAAACTCAGCGGAGATGTTACCACGGAGTTTGTTTAGAGCTGAACAGGGCTCTAAATATGGATTTTCTAAATGGCCAGGAATGTTCAGTCTGGAGCTACACGAGTTTCCTGGGTAGGATGCTGTGAAGATGAGTCAGTAGAGTTACTGAATTGTTTTAAAGGCCAAAACTAGGACTGTCTGGACCTGCAACATTGAAATAAGGGTTATTTGAACAGCAATATTAGTGAAGCTGAAGGTAAACATAATGAGCTAATTTTTTTTCCTTTTTTTTAAAATTAAGCTGTCTAGAAACCTAAAATAATATTTTCAGTTACAATAAAACCATAACCCAACGGCAAGACATGGAGGAGGCAGGGTGTTTGTTACTTAAATCTACAGAAAAGTTCAAAGATATGAAATGCCTGCATGGGTCCGTGTGCCCTGGGTTCTGGGAGAGCTGATCCCTCTGTAAAGTCTGATGGAGTTGTCTTGTGCACTGCAGTCTAGCACTTGCTTTTGATGCCCGTTAAATACTGAAGTGGTTTTTGGAATACTTAGAAATTTTGAAATCCTCTGCAGCAGTGAGGGAAAAAAGAAAATGTTTTACCACCGTGAGGAGAAAATTCCTTTTTTATAGTAATTGAAAAGAGAATTTGATGTGCTAAGGAGGAGAAAAAAAACCCCAACTTTTGTTTCATATTTTTTCCTCTCTATTTTCAAGCAACTTATAAAGAATGGAAGGCTTTTATTTTTTATTTTTAATATTTTATACCCTGAAATATAGTTATTCTATGAGATAACAGCGTGGATCTAACTTAGTGGCTATCTTTTGACTACTAAGACATGTTACATTTTTGTCTACAAAGCCACTTTATAGTATAATTGTGAACAGAGTTAAAGCTTGTGGCTGTAAATGGGTTTCTTCACCATGCACGCACATATGTATAGGACAAGCAAACACAGAATATGACTTGCTGGGTGGAGCACAGAATTAAAATAAAATAAAATAAAAAGAGTAGGGTGTTGTACTTCAAATTCCTGAACTGCTACTGGCATCAGACAGAAATCAGATCGATCCTATTTTCACTGACACAGTAAACTGCAATCTCAAAATCTGATAGCCACATTCTCCCCAAATTCTTCCCCCTAATTTCATTGTCATTCCTTCATTTTGTCTTGATCTGACCTATTCTTGGAGCCAAAATATAATCTCCACCCCATTTTCCAGCTGTGATATTATATTTTATTGTTCTCTACTTCCTTTGGGGCTCTTTCTTTTCTAATTATCACACTAAGTAGATCTGGCTTTCTTGCTCACAGCTTGATCACTTTTTTCATGTGTGATACCATCTGCCTAATAGGCTTTCTTATCTGCCTTGGGGGGAGGAGGGGCTGCCATGGTGGATTCTGCTGTGCACCCCCAGAGATTTTAATCCATGTTTCCTTATCACTAAAAAAAGAGGGAAAAAAAAACCCTTCTCATTTTATAGCTGATTTCAGCAACAAGTTTTTTAGCTATATGTGGCAGAAAACGCTTTTTTTGCATCACGTCCATGCACAAGTCATAGCTAGTTATAATATTTCCTATTTAAAAGTTTACATCCAAGTAGATACAGTCATCATATGCATGCCCTGAAAGAAACAGATTTCCTTTATTTTGTCTACTGTCAGAATAAAATTCTCACCTAGCACAAATCAGAATTGATCTGATTGATTTTACAGATATTAATAATGCAATCCTGATTATGCGAGCTAATAATTTTAGGATAATTGTTTCTGTTAGACAAATTAGTAATAGAAATGCTCCAAGAAATTAAATACTCAGCTGCCAGTGGGGAGCACGGGTGCCTGGGGCTGAATTGAGATGAGCTTGAACAATTCCTTATCCCTTCTGGAAGAAGAATCCTGCTCTTTGTGTGCAACCATGCCCATGGCATAAGTGTCAGAATATCACCATCTAATTTATTTACTCTCTGATTCATTGATTAATCATTTCTTTGCATTCCATGACACAGAATACTGCACAGAAACACCTCCTCCCCACCAGGACTGGGTTTGTGGATCAGGAGAGCCGTGTGAAAACTAGAGAGACAATAATAGCAGAACAAATTTGTTCTGCCAATTTTACTTTCACGAGGGATTCTCTTACTGTTTGACTTTGTGAAGGGAGTTATAATTGATACTTGGTGGTAAAACAAAATATAATTCAGTCTGTGGAAGAAAACAGGAAAATACTGAAGCAGCATCCTCATTTGCTGAGGTTCACCTTAAAAATTGGCACTTGGAAAATGCTGTCATAGTTTTCCTCATACTTTATGAAATCCCGGCCATCTCAGGTCTCGTGGCAAATTCCCTCTTGATTTCTAGAGGACTGAAAATTTATTTGTGTTAAGCCATTATTTGATATGCTGAAACCTTTGCAAAAATGGCATCGTGCTTATGTAAAAACTGCATTAAGAACAAGGCTGTGACCACCTAGCTTCGAACTGAGGAGTCCTCACTTTTTCCACTTGAGTGTTCTGTTTATGGTTGCCCCATAAACCCTACTAGACAAAACACCAGATTTACAGGTGACTTGAAAAAACATCAGTGCCTTCACTGAGTTTACTTCATCAAGAAGTCAGGCCTGAATATTTGGGACACATCAAAACACGTGTTCAAGGAAATACCACTTAGAATATTGCCAATTTATGACATTAATGGTCAAGCAGCTGAGGATTTATGGAAGCTGGCGCAGCGGGTCTGATAGATTGGATAACACTGCACAGTTATTCTGCCATCTGCACAATGCCAGCCCAACGAATTCACAGGGAACCTGGATATAGCCACAAATACATTAATTGTACTGGTAAACCTTTTTCACAGATCAATACAGTTCCTCTACACTGGATGCAATGCACCAGAAGCCAGTAAATCTCAGTTATTCATTAATTCTGTCATCAGAGGTTCCGTTACGTAGCTCCATTTTCATTATTGTCGTTTTATTTGATAGCTCTGTGGATGTTGAATAGGCTCTCATGAGTATTCTGCTGCACTTGGCTGAATTGTCTGACTTTCACCCATGTTTCTCAAGAGCCTACAGCCTGACACAATTCAACACCTGTTACCTGTGGGCTGGCCCGAGTACCTGGGAAAGACATTCCTTCCTTTAGCTTTCACTTCAAGGAGCCTGATAATGTTGGAATTGTACGTGGAGTTGGACATCTGGTAGGATGCACAGCAGATGTTCGAAGACTGGACACTCAGATTTGTATAACTTCATGGTCAGGTCCACACCATTCTTGAATTTATCCACCATCACACAAAAAATATTCCACTCTGTGGGAAAAAAAAATAAAAATGAAAGCATAAGGGAGAAAATAAGGACGCAAGTAGCTTAAAAATAATAATTAAGGAAAAAATATAGACAATGGAGAAAAGAAATGAAAGAGCCAGATTATCAGCATCTATGAAGACAATATGACTAAAATAATACTGACTTTTTAACAAAAATGTAATTGCAGAACAGTTACATCACCTTCTAAAATCTTGAAGGAATATCAGATAAAAATTTAAAATTGGTATCCTCAGAGCCTACGTTTCAGGATATTTTTCTCAGATCCTTACCCATACCAGGGAAAGATGGTCAACTTTATGATTCAGACTTAGAGAGGTGAAGTATTTGAGACAGCATTATTAAACCCAAATATCCATTTAAACATTTCTGATTATCTTAAAGGTGATGAATGGGAAAGAAAAAAAATGATCAGACATTATAACTTTATGGTATCTCTTTAGAACATATTCAAAAGCAAAAACATGCATGATGTTTAACTCTTTGTTTTGGTAGAAGAAATTAAGTACTGACTTTCTTTCTTATTTAATTTTTGTGATTTCAATATTTATTCCTGTAAGTTAACGAGCTGTCCAATTTAATTGCAGCTCTGACATTATTTGTGAGCAGGGTGATGGTTTGACTGAATGATCATGGAGGTCTTTTCCAACCCTAATGATTCTGTGATAACCTCACAGCCCCACTTCCAGGGGGAAGTATTGTGTTACAAGTTAGACAGACGTTAGAAAGGATTTCACCAGTAAGCACTGAAGTGCTGTCATCCAATAGCTTTCCTGAGGAAAAAAATATTATTATTTAAAGTAAAAAGAATTAATATAAAATGTATTTGTTCTGTTCTTTGACTATATTTAAACAGATTGTTAAAAAAAAAAAAGCTATAAAAATGGTGTTTACGTTCCATTCATTTTATGGACTAAATGGAGCAGGTTTTGCTGTTTAGTTTCTTCAAGCATTCTATATATTACAGGTATTTTGATCTGCTAAAGGGACCCACCTGCCAGAATCTCCATCACACACAAATGGCAGATATTCGGTGTTACCATAGAAATGAGGCAGCGCGGCAGAAAAAGACGAATAATCATGTGTGTACCTCGAGCGAAGGCACACTAACTATGCATGGGAAACCAGCATGCCGGGATCACTTCCTCAAATGATGATGGGATTGCCTGGAAAATTGCTGTTCCTGCTATCTGCAGTGTTTACAGTCACTGACTCCGAAGCACAGCGCAAACAGGAAAAAAAAGAAAAACCTCCACTAAGACTCCCTGCAGAGGATGAACATGGATGAGTTGGGGGAAAGCAGTGTTTGCAAATGAGGAAAATAACAAGAGTAGAAGAAAAAAAGAGAGATTAATTTAAAGAATGAGAAACTGAAAGAATTGTGAATGAAGTAAGAGCAAGGATGAGAATCTTAACAGAAAATGTAGAGGAAACAGACTCCAATGGGAAAGAGAAAAATGAGAAGCAGGGTGGGAATGTGAACAGAAAGAAGAAAAGCAGAGATGAGGATAACAAGGAGAAAATCTCTAGGAGAAAATGACGGCAAATGAAGTAGTGAGAAGGAAAAGAGAGGAGGAAATGCCAAAATTTAAGATGAATTGGAGCACCAGCTCACACTGAAGAAGCTACATAGCCCGTAATTTGAAGGTATAAATCCCAGATATGTTTTGTTTTTAAAATATTAATAACAAAGTAATATTGCAACTCACAGTATCATTTTTTTTAAAGTCCACTAATATTAATAACACAGTAAGGGGAGCTGGCAAAATCGAGCCACACTTGTTATTTCTGGGAAATGATCATCCATTTTTTATGTAATATTTGCCCATGTGTCTCACTTTTATTAAGTTTGCCCATGGATGTTTCATCGCTAGGAAAGAAAAAACCCACAAGCAAAATCTAAACCTGAGATTAAAACCCTGGACTCATGTTTAGATAGTGGGTACCTGGCCAGATTTTCAGACATTTGAACAACCCTAATCAGAATTGTTAGCAGGAATGGCATTTTTTAAATTTTGATGGCTTATTTAAATGCTCAAATAAAGCACATGGGCTTTCTAGGGGTGTTTTTTAAATTTTTCCCTGAGTTCAGGTCTAAACCTTACACAACTCTTAGTCAGAATAAAAGAGTGACAATTTTCACATGCATAAACAAATATACTAGCTTAACTTTATTTTTGCTATTAAAGTTTAGCATCTTTATAACTTTTATCTTAAACAATGACATCTATTCATACACTTTGGAAAAGGATGCAACAATGAGAATATATTTTACCTTTTCTTTTAGAAGTTTACTATAGTTTTTTGGGAGAAAGAAAAGGTTACAGGTTAACTTTTTAGCTTGACAAAACTCAGTTCTTTTGCCAGACTAGAGATTTTATCAGTCCTTTTCAGAACTTTTTGTACCTTCCTAAGGTGTTTCATTATCAAATAGAATGTTGTAAGAAGACTTCGCTAAAGAATGAAAACAATCTGAAACTCTAGATAGCATAAATTTATGAACACCATAGCAAAACCCAAATCAGTCATCAATTTACTTGATTTTACTCAATCCAGCCCATTTAGTTAGAAAACAAAAAAAAAAAAAAAAAAGATGAGATTAAATAGCCATGGCTGCCCAAATATTAGAAAAATAAAAAGTCATCTGTCATGTATTATTTCTGCAAAAATATATTTCCATTCCCAGCAATGATTTATTCTTGTTTTGACACAACACAGTGCAAAAATTAAGTCCAGAATACCCAACACTGAAAGATTCAGGATTAAAGTACAGGCACCTGAAGGCCTGACAAATGATAAATTAGGAAGGGAACCAACCTGTTAACTTTTCCCACGTTCCACATGGGGACAAATCTCTGAAGGCACTTGCAGTGCTGTCAAAGTTTCATTAAGGCACAGAATCCATCCCAGGGTTCTCCAGGTGCCACTTTGATGGATGGGCACTCCGAGATCTGTTCCTGGGCGCGGCAGTGGGTGCAGCACCTGCTGTACAGCTGTCAGGTGTTTGTTCACTTGAGCATTTACACAACAGAGACCACGGAAATACAGCCCGAGAATGCAGAGTAAACAAAGGCGTAGAGCTGTGCAAGGAAAACAACACCTGGAGAAGTTGGTAAGTCTGGAGAATTAAGATCGCTGTAGGGGGAAATTAATTTCGCTGTTCTGCTTCCCCTGCATGTAGAAGACTTCCAAAACCAGAGTTTCAGCAATGACTTTATGCAATTTTGGCACAGTTTTCAGTGAACTGAATTTGTTTGCAGTCTAGACTTAATACTCAAAACCACAAATTTAGCATTGTTCCATTTTTACCTTCTTCTGGTCTCATTATAAAAAAAAAAAATTAAAATATTAGGTCTATGTGAAGAGTAATTTTCCTTGGGTATGAAAATAAATTACCAGAAGAAAAATATGCCTAAAAATACATAAATCTTTTTGTAATGTTAATTATCTTACTAGTAACATAATCGCTGTCAAATTCCCAAAGAGAATATAGTGATAATGAAGGTCTGACCTTCTGCTTGTATAAGCAAATATGCAATAGCAATATTCCTTTTCTCCCACACCTATCACTTTAAGGTTTATAATTGAAAATACATTTGCCCATTTGAAGAATGCAGTTACATTATTAAAGGTTGAATGAAAAACCTTCTAGAAAGACAGTGTATCAGTAATACAGTTGTCATTGCAATTCCCTGTGAATAAAATTCATTGCAAACCATAAATTAATTTGTAACCACTCTAATCACCAGCATCCAAATGAAATCACAAATATAGTGGGCAGAATTAACAAGTTTGAAACACTTGGCAGTTGTGTTAGCATCCTTGTTATTCAATTAACTTGTCTGCAGAAGGAAATTATGTGAATATCTAAAAAGCCCTTAGTGATCTGAATTTTTACTACTAACATGGTATAAGAATAGGTTTTACTCAAAGTTTACATTGAACAACTGGTTGTATTGAAGAATGATAATTCTACTTAAAATAGCCTTTAAACTTTTAAATACCCACTGAATATCTTTAAAATCTGCTGACAGATCCTGTTTGTGCTCCATGCAAAGAAAATATATTTGTGTCACATTAACTATGTTTAATGTATTGATCTGTTTACATGAAAGTGGTTAAAGTCTACACACTTAAACGTAAACATGCATTTCAGGTTTTGTGATGGAAACACAGGTTTTTGCATGCTGAAGGATGAAACACTGATTTCCAAAGAATTTAGCTGAAACACTCTGATGCAAACTCAAATTCAAGAAAAGGGGAAACAGGGTGACAGAAACCTCCTGGCTTAAGCAAGTACATCAAGCATTTTCTTTCCAGTCCTGTGGCAGAACTAATATTGCAACCAGTTAAATTCCCAGCACCTGTATTTTCCTGTCTCATTGCTCCAAGAATCTGAAAGCCACTTTTAATTTTTCTCATAAATTCATATGTGCACAGGTTATCCCTCTGGCTTTTTACAAGTGTTATCTGTTAGCTGAGAGGATTTTCTCTCTGTTCCATGCTTGTCTTTCCTACATTCAAACATTGCTTTTATTTTGCTAGGTCCTTTCTTTGTCCCTCTAAGCAAGGCTCCCACTCCCTCAATCTCTCTGTTACACGTTCATTTAATCTTCCTCAACAGGAGCAACAAGAATTGCACATGGTGTTGCAAGTGACATCTCTTCTGTCTCCTGCATAAAAGAGCAAAAAGACTCTATTTATGCTGGAAATAGCTCACTCAGTACAATTCCATAGCATTAATACCATCGGGGGAAACAACCTCCCCTTCCTGCCGGGGGCTTCAATACAGACATCTCTGTTGAAGGTCTCTAAACGCTCGGTAAAACAATGCCAATGACCTCAGAAAGTTTTGGGGACAAACCCCTGAATTCTGTGCTGTTTTCTTCCCCTCCGCTTTTTTTTCCTGTCCTCTGAAACTGTAGAGAGAAACGTTCATACCTTTTTTTTAAGCACAGGGGATCTTTTCTGCCACTCAGTACTCTGCTGATGGTGAAGCTTCCCTGAACTTGGAAAATGTCTGTGTGCTACTTCTGTGTCTTGTTCATGCCACGTGTCTCATATCATAGTAATTCCTATGAATATATAAGATTTCCTGTGTATTTTGCTCTCAAGAGATTAAAATTTAAATTAGTTGCCCAAAAGTTTGCTTTGTTTTCTTATTTTTATTTATTTCTATACTCTGATGCTACTCCACATCATCTGACTGCATTACAAAACCAGCAAATCCGATGGAACATTAGAATGTATTCTATTTTCTCCTACTCGGCAGCAATTTTTTGCAACATCTCTTCATCTTGAAAGTTTTCTGTTTTAATATGAGAAAAGTTGATGTTACCTGCAAGAATTCTGCTCTTAAAGAATTCCATTGAAGAACTGTTGTTCCTTCAAATGTCTCTCCTGGGTGCAGGCACTTAAGAATTCTGAGCTGAACACATTGCACCATGAAAATCATGTGAGATAATATAAAATATTATGAGTTAAGAACCCATGTTTTCCTTAATTTATATACATCCATGTATAGATTTCTAAATATATGTATAAATACGTGGAATCCTTGAACCTTCAATTTTCATTCAGAAGCTTTTAGACTCGCTGTTTTTTCACAGTGATATGAGCTAAGGGAGACTTTCCTGTTTGGCACACTATATTTATTTTATAAGGTTTATTTACATCTTGAGAATAAAAAATGGTTATGCTGTTAACGGCCTATTGATTCATATTTGTATCACATTGGTTAATTAAAAATAAAACCGAAATCTTACAGAGCTCATGTGTGTGCACAAGCACAACCATCATAATTTCTTAACCATGGTCTCATTTTAAAGGGAAATGAGGTGCATGGTTATAGCTGTGGATATCACACGGAGAAGACTGGGATCAGTTTTGGCTCAGTATGTCTATGAGACAAAGTAAACTACAAATTTTTAAAATATTTGTATTTAAATTTCTCAGTTTATGTGGATTACAGGGCTAGGCCCTATGTGCAAACTCCCACCTTTGATCATAAATAGCGATTTCCACTCCCTAGGATCCCACTTCCAGCTGTGAGCAGCAGATGTTGCCAAAGGTGCCACCTGACTGCGGTGCCCAAGACCTGCAAATAAACCAACCCATCGTGAACCTGCCTGGACCAGACCTCTTATTTCCTTAATCCTCACTGGGGTGTAGGTGCTGGGGGATGTTTTACCTTTAACAAGTTTTCACACACAAAAATGATCTATGCTTCATGAAACGGTCTCTTTCTCATGAAAGAAAGAAAGCTGCAGGGCAAAAAATGTTCTGCTTCTTTGAGAACTTACAAAGAGTGATTTTTCTGCAGGTGATCATTTTTGGCGGAGTTGTGGGCACTGCATGAGCAGTAGAAACATTTCCTTAGCCAAAGATCCGGCTTTTTTACTCTATGAATCAATCTCTCTTCTGCCTTCTTTATACTTTACTGTAAATATATATTTAAATGTGCTTTTTTCCGTATCTCTATTACCCAGCATTATGATATTTAGAGAGCCTCATTAGATGGTAGGAAAAAAGGTGCCATACACACCCCATCATACTTCAGAGGAGACTTAAATTTCCTTTGTAATTTACCCAGAGAGAAGGATGGATAGCAGCAGTGGTATGAAAATTATGGCTGCCTATTTTTCCTAATGATTAGTCAGCACAAAAAGTTGTTTGTAAACTGAATAAGATCTGGCCTTTTCCTCCTCTATTCCCATTCCAGGATAAGTGTAAATATAACAGTTCTGATTGGTAAAACATCAGCGACATTTGTCCATGTGTCTCCTATTGCTTATTATCAAGATTTTGTATATTTACAGTAAAATAATAAAATTAAATATCTAAAACCTGCTTTGAAAGACCATTCTCACAGCGGTCTGAATAAATGATCCGAATCACACACAGCATTTCATAATTCAGCAAGAGACAAAAAAACAATAAAACTGATAAGAAAGCCAGGCATCCTAGGAACATTTTGTTCTATTACAGTCCATCATGGTGGGATTTTGCACATTGATGTTACTCAGTTTTAAAGGAGTGACATTTTTATCTAGGCACTAAGGTTCAGTCAATTTATGCCAGCAGATTTTTCTGCCTTCTTAAACAGGGACAAAAGTTTGAATTTAAGCTGTGACTCAAGTATGTCAAACATAACACACTGCAGATTGAGTCTGCTGCAGGGAATTAGAAGATCTAAATTGTGATAAAATAGGATCAATTTCACTGGTCATAAAGAAGAAAAGTTACTTTCTGAAACAAAAATAAGAAAGAGAGAGAGAGAGAATAAATCACACTGAGAATTACTTCCTTTCTGAAACGATCATTGGAATCTTGGAAAAAGACAAGCAAATCTATCCAAAGGATAGTCCATGGTGGTTTTGAGTTTCACAGGTATTTTTTCTTCATGTTCTACAATACTATGTATGGAAAACAAACAGAAAAAAAACAGGAAAATAATTCAATAAAAATACTGTACAGCTGTAAATATCCTAGGAAAACTGTTTAGAATGCCATGGTAAATTGCTCTGAAATGTTAGCATTACTTCTTTTTTCTGCATAAGAACAATTGTTAACTTGGAGGGCATTTTAAAAAAACAAGAATTAATAATGCTGGATTAAAACAGAATGGATACATGATGTTCCCTACATTACCCTAAAGGTGACCCCTTCCCCAAGACTGATTCTCAGCATCTGTAAACCACAATCAATTTGCTTACAATATGCTGCAAGTAATAACATAAAGAACTCTGAATATGGGAGTGAATAAGAAGTGAATGCAATTGAGATATTAATTTTGGAACATTAGTCTGCAAACCAAGAAAGTCAGGAAATTAATAACAGAAAACTGGATATATTGCTTTGTTTTGTTATTAGGCTTTGCCTGAAGTTTTATCTGAGACCAAACACTCCTTTAAATATGTATCTACTTAATTACAGATTTCGCTCTGGACAATATTATATGAAACATTTACTGGGAAAATATGTGTGTTTTGGAAATGGAAATAGAAAGCTAAACAGACTTACTCTGTGTTTACATTGTTGCAGCTGATGATGAATGCACATATTGAGTGCACAAATAAAGATTAAGGGAAGAGGGGAATTTCTTTTACATATAATATATAAATAAACTTGTAAATACAGGAAAAAAGTATTATAGCCAAATATGCAAATATAGAGAAATTTCTGATTATAAGGCTTTGAGCTATTATTTTGCAGCAAGAAGACAAAATCTATTGATTATGCAACAGAAAAGCATAATCTAAGAATTAGAAACAAGCAAATTCTTGTTTACAGAAAAAATATCATGACTTCTTTCAATTACCTAATGAAGAATGTTAAAAAATTGTTCTAAAACCACATAATAATAAAGCATAAATGTTCAATAGATAAAAGAAGGAATCATTAATAGAATTCTGGGATAGGAACCCCAGGAAGCTGCAGTAGGTGTCTGAAGCAGTTGATGATTTTCGAAAGAACAAAGAGAATGTGAGGGGCTGTTAATAAGTCTTTCAAGAGAGCTGGACTTGAGCCACACAGCACTTGGTCTGCAAATACTATGTTTAAAAATCAATCCTTTGCTTCACAGGAAGCCAATGTACTTTTGTCAAAATTAGAGCAACACAAACATCTGTCCTGGAGCCAGTTAACCATCTCGCTGCTCCCGCTTTTCTGGTTTTCCCTTCCCTCCCATGAGCCAAGGAGAATAAAATTATAAACTTCCCCAGAAACCTAAAGGTTAATACATTTACAGCAGTATGACTGTATCAACACACTTCAGGATTAGTGAGAAAATTCAGGCAGTCATCAGTGCAGGATAGAACTTGAGGATACAAGGTCTCAAAGCAGAAACTGAAGCCCAAAAAAAGTTACAAATATTGAAAATTGTGGAGGATAAATAAGACAAGGGCAACATAGGGTTGTCATTTCACATCCTCAAGGTTACCTTTCAAAATAATTCAAATATGTTTTTAGGAAGCTCTAACTAAAAAACATTGATGATACCATTTGACTTGCAATCTCTGCCTTCAGTTAGATTTTTTTTTTCCAGACACAGGTTTTGAGAGAATATGCTTTGTTGTTATTTTTTCTCTAGTCACAGAGCTAATATTACAGGGTGGGAAAAAAGAAATATACCAGGAGGATTTTTTACTTTTAATATGTTTCTATAGAGAGCCACCATTATCCAAAGGCTTGAACACCCACTTCTGCAGCCATTCCTCAATGGATGGCTCCCCTCTTTCTGAAGGAACTCAAGTATGGATGAGGGTGACTTGATCAAGTCCAGCTCTGCCTTCTGATTTTTTCCCTGGAGGCCACCTGCCCAAATACTTTCATTTGACTGCAATTCCCTCCAGCAGCGCTGCTACTGACTTCCCTGGGGCAGGATTTTGCCTTAGCTATTTACAGAATCATTTTGATGCCATGTAAAAAATCTCATTACAGCGCCACTTAACAGAGAGCGAGAGACGCGAGTGAAATATTCCTACAGCAAAGCTGTCACACCTGGGACTGGAATAGACTGGAAAGCTGCTCCCTGCCTGAACCTCACCCTGTTAACAGGTCTCAAAATCCTGCAGCAAGCTGCAGATTAAATACCTCAGCCTCAGTGGAGCAGACCCATCATGAATATTGTGTAACGCTGGGCATCCAAGCGGAAGAGATGAGATGTTTCATCTGGAAAACACATCAAATTCTTATGCAGCACTGCCTGGCACAAAATAAAGCTTGCAACGGGCACTGCCACATTGTCCAAGCTTTTGTAAACCACAGCCACTCACACACCTGGAATTTCACCTGTTAGGAGACTGTCAGTGCAGTGTTATGTGGCAGGTTTCATCTTGGGTTTAAAAAAGGACTGAAAGCTCTTAGGAATAAAATAAACATGCTGTAAAAATAAAATCTTTGTATGAGAAAAAACAAAACAAAGCAAAATGAAAAAAAACATAAAACAAGCAAAACAAAGCTGTGAACAAACACAAAACAAAGCAGAAAAAAAAAAAAAAGCCAGAAGAAATAAGAATTATAGCTACTGGCTTACTTGTCTTCCCATTGAAGCTAAGAACAGCCAGATAAAAGAAATTCATGGACGTGCAAACTCAAGATTAAACCAATGATCATTTTTAATTTCATTTCCTGTTTACTGCTGTTAAGTAGCTGGGTTCTTGTTCCTTTTCAAGAACATGAAGAGAATAATGAAAGTGGGTATGGACTTTGGTGGTTTTCATGACACTTTTTTCCTATTGGAGGGGTGAAATTGCAGTTAGAGCACTGAAAACCACCAAACCCCATTTCCTCCCATATACACCTGGTAAATAAACCTCTACAGGACACTGATCACGGGTCTTTCTCACATGGAATACAGCTTCTGCTCTCTTGCCTAGACACCACCTCTTTCTGAGTAACAAAGAAAGCCAAAGAAACAAGAAAGGTGGAAAATATAGATCCCTTGACTGCTTTAACATAACTGTGCTGTCTTATGGTAAGACACAGTATTTTCATTTCTTCCCTGGGAGGTGGTTCATTAATCATTTTAGAGCACTCTTCCTAAGCTAAAATTCGTCCTCATAGCACACCTTGTGGGAGAACCTTAGAACTCTAAATCTTGGTGCATCAGGGGTCAATAATAAATGATACTAATTTTTCCTCTACACACAACTAAAGGGCACTTTAATAAGTAAAAATGGCAATAAACAAGGCAGAAAGGAATGTGATTATGACAGCTTGTCATGGAATATTAAATAATGTCGCATTGATATAATTAAGGATCAGAGATAGGGATACATCAAAATAACTTACACTAATTATTTCATTTGAGAGTTAAGAAATATTGCACATGTAGCTAGACCCATATTTGTGTCCTTATTTACATATTTATAGCATTTTAACTATAGCAGGACAATGGCTATTTCCATTTTGCTCCTTACAGAGCCTCCCTGCAGTGCTAATCAAAATCTGACATCTGACTCTAACACTAAGAGTTTTGAGATAATTAAGTACTTTAACCTAATGAACTTGCATTTTAATCCACTGTATTTGTTTAGAGAAAGCCCAGGAGAGCAGTAATGAGATATGGAGTTTTACACCCATTTATAGTGTGTAAAGATTAAGCTCAGCTCAGGAGCAAGACAGATCTGAAACTTCATCCTCAATCATAACACAACGAAGTGATGGAAGAGTACATCGCACGAGATTGGATTTGTTTTGTTCTAATAAAATGCATTAGTTCTTTCAAAACAACACTTGCATATGGCCCCCCAAACTATAAATTCTGCTGTGATTGACTTTAACTGATGCCTGCAGCAGGCCAAACATTGAGTAGAAATGGGATCTCATGGCTGTGGCTGTGCCAGACAAAGGGTAAGCCATTTCCAGTTGAAACGGGAAAGGGAAGCTTGCAAGTGCCACGGCTGTGTCTGCGGCCATCAGTCCCAAATCCTGGTTTAGCAGCACTGCATTCCTTTACACAAAACCATCATGCCCAGAGCCAGAGGCAGGCTCCTGGCACGCTCAGATCCATGGTGCAGGGAGCTATGAGGTGAGGAGTTCCACAGGAAAATGCGTTATCTGCCTGTTCTCAGCGAGCCTCACCGAGGGAAAGGGATACAAGCTGGCTGTGGTTCCTCAGCTTCACAAAGATTCACCTCTCCAAAAGGAAAAACAACTGCAGGAAAGAGATGCCTTGCCTTCCATGCCTAGCTTTTTACTTTCTTTCTTTTTCTTCTTCTGCTCCCTCAAAAATAGAAATTAAGAATTGATATGTTCTTCTTTATCACTGAACCAAGCCAAGACTGTTGAATAGGAAGGCAAGGAACTACCTGCTTCCTAAAGAATTGCTGCTCCACCCCTGATTCAGAGAGAGGAGTTAAACTTAACCTTAAACCCTGCAGTAAACACCCAAAACCATCAGGGATGGGGCTCTGCTTGCCTTCAAATCCAATAGGCTGATGATACAATCTAATTTTCATTTCCCGCGACACATTTTCCTAGGAGAATTTCAGAGGAACAGTTTATCACACTAGAAATGGCTTCAGCAAAATAGCAGAAAAAAAAAAATCTATTTCATTCTGTTTGATAGATCATAGCAAAAAATATAATGAATTCTTAAGGCAGCTCATTGTACTAGTTACAGGTTTCTTTAAAGTTCTGAGATGAGACTCATAATATCTTTTTGCTCTTCATTTATCAAAGTTCTTTATTTTTCTCAAATATTAATATACACTACATCACTTCCATATATTTGTACTCAATACTTTATAAGAGAACAATTTGATTTGTTTCTCTGTCTCCCACATGTGGCTCAGCCTGGGCACAAGTCTGCTGTTAAACACTCCCTACTTCGGTTTTAGAAATAACAAGCAGAAAGATCTACAAAATTATTCAAAAATTAACCAAAATGGGCAAAACAGAAAATTATTTATCCGTACATATAACTTTAAAAGCCAGTATTAACTGTTTTTTTTAATTGTTAATATGATCACTGAGGTTTTGGTAGAAGAATTGTATCCTACTGGGATCACTCCATAGAGTCAAAGGCTTCTGATAAGAGTACTTATGTGGATTATCCATTTATACTCCAGCTCAAACAGGTTATCTGGTAGAAATATAATCAAAGAGCCCTCCAGTCTGAGTTTCTTGCAGATTTTGCTAAGCTGATTATTTTCCTTCACTTTCAAGTCCTGTTTTTTCTCGTGTAATCCTGGCATTCTGGTCTCTCCCTGGGTTGCCACCCACCATCATCATTGTCACCATTTTCCAAGGCTGCCCCAAGTCTGCAATCCCATGTGCATGTGAAAAACTGATGCCAAGAATCACACACCAACACCTGTAAAGCATGCATTCGTTTCAGAAAGAAAGGAAATCGCAATTGCTGTATTACATAATCACCTTGTGTTTGTAATAAAAACATCAGGAAAATACGATATTTCTTCCTGACTTCTTTAATACAAACATAAAATGATTTCAAGCTAAACATGAAAAATTATATCCAATATAACTTATGAAAGCAAATATATATTCTAGATGAAGTGGTCATGCTGCCCGCATCTGGTATTTATGTATATGCATGTGTGTACATGCATACATTTTTTATTTAGGAGTTTTAAAATGGCAAAAATTTAAAATACATTTCCTTGTGTCATCTCTAGTCAAAGTCTACAGATGAATATTTTTTTTCATACAATTTTTTAACTTTTTCTTGCAACAGACCATTTTACTAATGAAACTATGCTACTGCATATTGAATTTTACATTAAACATTGAATCAAGACAAGCCAGTGGTATACATTATCGGAATAATTTATGACATACTGTAGAGAAGGTAACATTTAAAATGCAGATGAAAATATTTAATGAACTTCTTATAGATTAACGATGTGGCAAACAGTTGTTTGTTTCTATTTGATGGTGATCCCATGAAGCCATTAGAGGTCCAGCTCCACCTATTAGTCACAATTCAGTGGCAACAGAGCTCCAGAAAAGCCAAATGCAACACATCCTTGTGACATTCTGCACTAAAGAACTGATAAAATATTAATCACTCAGGCTCCACATGCAAAATGCAACAAAAAAAAAAAAAAAGAAAGAAGGAATAAGAAAAAATAGCACAGCAGGGGTGCTGTATATTAACATCAACAAGCCACTTTGAAAGGCTGAAGCAAAATGCAGCAACCCCAGCCCCACATGTTTGTAATTTTAAAACTCTTGTCATAGTTAAGTAATAGCATGGCCACAGCAGGATGCACCAAAATTAAAGGTAAAAGCTCTCCTAAGGGGTGGAAAGAAGATGTAATAGTGCCAAAACAGTCACTGGAAAAGGCATTTAGCTTTATTTTTTTGAGACAGAGAGAGCACGAAGCAGAAAAACGAGATTCATTACAAAGATTCATTTGGCACAATTATCTTTTCCTTTGTGACTTCTGAAAGCCTTTGACTGTCATCTGCTGTTGCAGAAATTTTCTATGGTCTCGACATTTGGTCACTCAAGCAAATGGTAACTCTTGCCAAAGCAGGTCTGTGAGTACCACTGGTCTTAACAGCTCAGGTCTCTTTTGAACCAAATACTTCAGAAATTTACAATTACTCACTCTGAAAAAAAAAACCAAAATACAAAACAAAACAAATCAATGACAACAACAAAAAGACACGCCAAAAAACATTAAAAAAGGAACACAGTGGTTGTGAAAACACTTGTGTACAAGAGAATTCCTAATGCTTCAAAAACTTTCTCTCATACCAAACAACGAGGGATAAAATAATAATTTGGACCTTGGATCTCTTCCTGAAATGTGTTTCTAATACAAAATATTTTGAGATCAAGTTGGCACCAATCTCACTTTGATTTTGCTGATTATGTAATACAGCAACTAAACTATCTTGGATTTTCTGGAGCAGTGAATATCAGGAAAAAACTTCATTTTTTTTCCAAATACCAGCCTTGCTGACTCATCAGTAGTAAAAATACACTAAGTATTGCCCCATTGAGGCCATTATCCTATTCGTTGTAACCACTACAATTTAGCCCCCAGGCCTGTTTGTCAAATTGTTTGAGTTATGTATATGAATTAAATGCATGTTATTGTTCTCAAATTGTACTTAGATCCTAAAATAACTTATTATTAATCTTAAATAATTAGATTTTGGCCATTCAGTATCATCAAGTTTTCCAGTGAGCAATATTGCCCATTATTCTTGAATCTGCTCTCTTGGCAAAAACCTACAGTAGATTTTTCTGTATGTGATCTTCAAATGGTGAATTAAATGAGACAGTGTGTTTTTCCAGCTGCAAAATTATACATTAGAATATTTTTACATTCCTCCCTCACTTAAATACTGATTCCAGTTTTGCAAAACACCGTTGAGTGAGAATTTCAAAACCACACATCCTTATACTGTGGTCATCAGTTCTCATCTTTCCATCAAGAACCAATAAATAGAAAGAATTTCAGTCTAGGATTATTGCTGATGCTCATTGCTGCTTGGAAAAACTTATTGTGAAATTCCAGCTACAGTATCAAGTTAGAAACAGCAATACATGGACACCTTTGACACAAAACACAGATTGGTAACTGAACTTGTGGATTCTAAAAATTGTTACCAGGCTGCAGATCAAACCTACTCATTTCTAATGAAATTTAAAACATTTATAGGTTGCCATTAATGTGAGGGAGGGGAAAAGCAAACATGCATAGCAACTTTGTTAAATTCTGCATTGGTTTGATCAAAATCCAGAAGGAAAAAGAAAAAAAGCAGAAAGAGATAAGACAGTTAAATCCTAGAAGTTGATATTTTTTTTCCATTGTGTGCCTTCATATTGGCTGCTAGAGTGTAATCCAGGAATGGTGAGATAAAAGGGGTGCTACAGCTGGACAAGTAACATTAGAGGAGCATCTTGGAGTCTCCAGTTAAATTGCACACAACAGTGAAATTCCCTTTTTCTCCTGATGCCAGGCTCAATCCGTTTTCTAATAGCTGATTATGAAGCCTTGCTGCCCCTCTACCAGATTGATTTCTGTGCCAAATACATGAATGAGATGGGAGCTTTTAAATGAAGGAAAGGATATCAGTTAGGGATCAGCAAAAAATCATTACAATTCCCTTTTCCTCTAAATTGAAACTCTCCAAACGGCACACCAAAGGCCCCTGCCATCTGACCTCCAGCCTGTCAATACCAAAAGAGAGATTTTAAAGGCTTCCTGTAGCCCAGTAGATGCAATGTTTTGCACTTCCTAATGAAAGAACCCGGATTTTCTATTTTATTCCCTGACAGCACAGGGCCACAGCACTCACAAGGGCTTGTCCAGCCACCCCACTGGCAGGACACTGGGGACTTGCTGAAAACCCCTTGCCCTGTGCTGCTGAACCTTTGGGGCCAGAAGGAGAGTTCAAGAGTGGTCATAGCAGCAGAAGAAAAGGGCAATTTACCCCAGTATTGGCAAATTTTTGCACAAAAATGTAAACTTTTTTATCAAAGAGTTTTTCTGCATCAAATAGATAATTTGGTTGCGGGCTTTGCTACCATTGCAGTTGGACTGAAAATAACTGTATTTTTTTAATCAATCTGATACAATTTTAATTACACATGCAATTAATTCTTATCTCTACATATAAAGTGAGTTCTCTTTTGCCACAGCAAGGCTCCCATTTTAACAGTATTTCCCACCTTTCAGCTTAATGTGGTAGGACTGCTTACCATCCTTTATTATGGTGTTGCTCTGCCATCCCTTTTTCTTTTGCAAATCTCATTTTTGTTTCCTGATTAGAAAACTGAGAAAACAATTCTCAGTCAGCTCATACAGGACAACCATACTGGTAGTGCTTGTGAAAATAACAGTGTCTGGAGGAAACTTTTAAAAATAATTCTAAAAAGAAGCATTATTACATGCTTTAATAGTGATGTGACCTTTTTCAAGTTCTTTGGTTTTGATTTTATCTCTTTAAAAGGAAAATGGGCCCATACTGCAAATCTCATGGCATAAGGAAAAGCATAAAGATTTAAGAGAAATTTGATGAGATATTCACTGCAATCACACCTATTTTATACACAAAGAAAAAGATACCAAGTGTGCTAATCCTGAAGACTAAAGCCTGCAGTAAATAAATTTTTTAATTTATTTCCAGTGCTTAATATCCCTACCAGTAAAACAATGCAAAAGGCTCCCATCACAGATCAAATAACCCAGTTTTAGAATTTAACCAGGTTTTGACTTGTAACTTTAGTGGTAAAAATTAGTAGGCAAAATCATAATCCACTTATAGGTTTATCACAGTCCAAGTCTAGGTGGTGAGTGGGATTTTGTGATGCTTTATTCCTACAGATTATGCAAACCTCTCCACGGTGAGTCTGAGTCCTCTGAAATGGAGCAAGTTCATTGTAATTAAAGATTGTCTCTTTTTTCTTGATAAAGGTTCTAGATTTTGTTTCACCCAAATGTGTTATAAAATTGCAACAGCAACATACAAAGTAAAAAAAAAAAAAGTTTATGATCGAATATTACCCATACCGTTCTCTTTTTTCTTAAAATACACTAAATTAATCCATTGTTCTCCTTGCATTAAAATCACATGCGTACCTGCGAACATCTGCAAAATATTATCCTTTTTATAAAGAACTCTGTGAACAGAAGATAGTACATAAATTCTTACAGGTGTTTCTTTGTGCACTGATTTACACCTGCATTTAAGTGCAAGAGTCTTACAGATCCTGTACATACAATACTATATTTCTGCCATCTAAAATTGGACATTTCAGTAGATGAAGTACATATTATTATGTAAAATGACCAAAGGTTATGCATCTAAGCAGCTCTTTACCACTTTATTAACCATCATGTGTTCATCTTCTTGGTTTCTAGACATGAATCTTCTGATAAAGACTGGATCATGAACACAGCACCTAAAGACACCTCAACTTATAGGGCATGGAGCCCTCTCCATGAAGAATACAGAAAATTTCACAGTTTAGATTATCCAGGTTATACAGCTGGGCAATATTGTAATTAAACAGTAAGAGAGATAAAAGATATATTAGTATAAGGTAACAAATGCCTCACAGGTATCAGCAATTTCTGAAGCCTGGAACAAACAAAAGAATATATCATCATTGCTACATGTCATAAATGCAGGTTTATGCTAAGAAAAACAGTAATATAGCACAGAATTTTTTACTTAGTAAATAATGTTTTTCATCAGAAGAGTCCTGAAAATGTAACAAGTGATATTTTTACTGCCACCACCAAAATGAGCAGACAGATGAAGGTTATGTAAAACATTTTCTCCATTTTATTCTATAAAAATTATCAAATATTCGATTTTGCTTAATATCTATTTGCTAACATTTAAATATTTAGCCTAGAGTAGGCCACTGGCCTTCAGAGCAACCAAGACACCATTTTTTAGACTGGAAATGTCACGGTGGGGAATCATAAGTAATATTTTTAAAGTCAGCAGGCGTTTGTTTTCCTCTGTGTTCTCCATAAATCAAGAATGCAATATTTTCTCAGACTCAGTTACCACCTACAACTGGACATTTCAGTAGATGAAGTGCATTTTATTATGTAAACTGAGCAAAGGGATATTCCATGGCACGTGGCATCACGCTCAGCATACAAAGCTGAGTGGCTGAGCCACTGCTTGCCCATGGGATCTGGTGAATGAATTCTTTGTTTTGCTTTCCCCATTAAACTGTCTCTGCCTTTAGCACAGCCGATGGGTTTCTGCACTTTTAGCTTCTTGATTTTTCTCCCCCAAACCAACCCAGAGCGTGTGGCTGGGTGGCGCTTTGTTGTTGTCTGGGGTTAAACCACAAGCAGAGGGTGTGATGGCAAAACAATTTATTAGCCACATCAAGGTTGCGTGAGTAGAAAACAGCTTAATTTCTCTCTTGGAATTCATGTCTGCAGAACAAAGAGAGTGTTAGCTTGTTCTTTTCTTTTTTTCCTTTTTTTTTTTTTTGGCAATTTGCATTTTCTGCAGAATCAAAGCAGCTTTTCCTTCCATGTCACAATACAAAAAGGCTGATCATCTTGAGACAATATACGTGTGAGACAGAATATATGGTTCACAAAGTGTTGTTTTAATAATTCATTCCTAGGTCGTCAAAGGGAAGCCGGGCTTTAGAAGTTCCTTTCTTTGCCAGTATAAAACAGGTATCACTGCACAGAAAAACAGCAGGCACTGGGTGGCCTCTCCTGAGTACTGAACCCAGGTCTTTTCCTTGTTTTCTTGTTTATATCAGGAATTTTCCTGCAGTCCATCAAGTCAAGAATTGTAAGGGGCTGCCCAGGGATGTGGTGAAGTCACTACCCCTGGAAGTGTTCGAGAAATGACTCAGGGTAGCACTTGGGGCTGATGCTGGTGCTTGGTCAAAGGCTGGACTTGGTGACCTTGGAGGTCTTTGTCAACCACGAAGATTCTTGGATTCTAAGTCGGAACATGCCGAACAGCAGCGCGTCTGCAAACAGATACCTCTGGGCTCTGGGTGTGTTCCCAGGGCCAGATCTCAGCTCGGAGGTTGCAGCCACAGCCATGAACCTCTGGAAGGGTCTGGGCCACCAAATTCCCAATGAGAGCCAACATCGCTCTCTCCTTCCGCTCAGGGCAGCTTGGGGCTCCTCAGAACCTCTTGGCCCAACAGCAACTCCATAAGAGAAGGGGAAAAGGGCAGACGCCCTTCCAACAGGGATGCTGGGCCAGCTGGAGTCTGGAGCCACCCCAGAGAGCTCCTGGTCAGAAGAATTAATGAGAGATTACAGCCCACACTCTACCTCACAACTGCTGCTGACATGCCACAAATGCCATGAAAGCTGCTGCTCTTGGGGCAGCGAAGGAGGAACGTTCCAAGGCAAAAGAGACTTTTGATGTTGGTTTCCTGGGTAGACAGGCCGTTGTGGTCTCTATTTGGGACCTCATTTGCAGAAGGCAAAAGGAGAAATGAAAAAGCAGAAACAGCTGTAGCTTTTATTGCAGGATGTGGTAAATAAGGAATTTTAAAAGACTAATAAGCAGAAAGGCTGGTGACATAAAATAGAACAATCAACTGGCACAGCTTCCTCTGTTGAGCCATGGCTCTATCTTGATAATAAAAAGAAGTTGTAAAATAACATAAGCATTGTAGTCTAGAACATGTGAGATCACATCCTAAAACATTTATAGAGAAAGGTTTAATTTTTAAACATATAGGTCCTAGGTTCCTGAAAAAAATGGCAACATTCAAAATGAGCAGATAAAGTATAAAAATGGCTGTTTCAGTGAATGGCTCTCTAGAAAATACTGTGTAGTGTGACTAAGAAGTAGTTTTCCGCACCAGTACTTTACAGCTCATCAGAGAGCCTTATTATCAGTTATAAAATAAAAAAAAAAAGAAAAATTTAATTTTTTATGTAATGATACATTCGCATAAACTTAACAGTCAAATTTTTATTCCCTATAAAAGTCACGCCTTTTCTTATGTATATCTTATATTCCTGGGACCGCTTAAAAGGCAATCAGGAATAAAAATGCTATGGATGCAAGGAAATGAATCTAAGTGTCAGTGCATGTGAAAAGGTAAAACAACAATAAACCAACAAAAAACTCAACCTAAAACAGTGACATCAAATTACATTGATGAGTGCAAAATGTAGAGAAAAACAGCAGACAAGAAATTAATTTGGGATGCAGGCTAAAGTGTACCGAGTTCTATAGAAAGACTTCCTTTCGCTTAAGTGGTAATTTTTCCATATTCTAGTGGTGAAAATAGTGGGAATCTTTTCCTGGACATATCATTCCAAACTATTTCACTTAATCAAAGTTGAGTAAAAGCACAAAGCATTATCAAAAACAACCACTAGTTTGTTTAAGATAGACAAAACTGTTTTGAAACTCAGTAATGCTTTAGCCATTAAAAACATATATACTGAAAGGTATTTAATAATAAAGAGACCAATTAAGCCACCTGACGTCTTACAGAAAACAG
Source organism: Pardalotus punctatus (assembly GCA_013400915.1). Lineage (NCBI taxonomy): Eukaryota > Metazoa > Chordata > Aves > Passeriformes > Pardalotidae > Pardalotus > Pardalotus punctatus. Next base: position 52,178 of record VZTX01006347.1, on the reverse strand, counting down.
ATTGTTTCCAATATCTGCAAGTACAGTCTATTCCATGGGGTTTTTTGCCAGCTGTGAGAGGAAAAATTCAAATTTGGATCAAGTAAAGCCATTTAAGTAATTTATTTTTACTGTTTTTATGTATTTTTTCCTGATTTTCTAGGAAACCTATGTGCGCAGTTGGAAGGGATTTTTTGCCTGTTTAAGGAATTGCAAGCTACAAAAACACAGCTTTAAGTTTTGCAGGGCATACAAGTTGAACCTGAAATTGTCTGCTATTTTAAAAACCTGTATTAGTGTAGAAAAACCTGGCCATGTAAGTTTGACTTACTTGCAAGTCATTGAGACTTGGTGAATTTTCAAGCTGAACAGGGGGAGTAAAACCAGGCATGAAAATTCATCAGGAAGCAAAATCTCCAAGGACCCAAGATCTGGTGTTCTCCAAGGAATACTACCTGTCCAGCCTCAGTAACTAAAGTAGAAAAGTCCCATACAGTTGTAACAAAAGTATTGAACTGCAAGTGACAAAAGGCTATTACCAATTTTTATTTTGGAAATTTATTTATTTACACACCTAAAAGATTCCTATTCTAAATTCACAGTTAAATTTCAGATCTAAAGGCTTCCCATCAGTCACACCAAATATAAGATCCTGAAGAGCCTGCAAGCTGGGAATAAGTGCTTTGAAAGTCAATGTGTTGCATTCAGGTTTCTAAGGATCACATGATACAAGACTTTATCTCCAAGGTAGATAAAACACTTCAAAGAGTGAGGTTAGATTTATGCCCAGCACCTAGGGACTTCCACTTTAGGTAAAAATCAATTGTTCTTAAACAAATATCCTTATGTTCTGCATAATTTAAATAAATACATAAATAAGCACATCTATTTTTTTGGCAATGAAGAGCACTCTAAAATTAATGGTTCTTTTTCCCACTGAAATATGGAAATGAATAGAGAATTAAACCCTGTAGTGGATGGAATTATGTCAGAAGTGTGGAAGTATTTTCCCCTACAAATACCAATTCACGAGGTAATAATTTGCTTCTGTACAATCGACACCAGCTTCCACAGGGACTGCAGCACATTCTTCAGTGCCAGATGCTTCTCTTGGTTCCACTTTCTACCTTTTGTGATGTGGCGATGTAGGCTGGAATGATTAAACTCTGTTGCACAGCATGGCTCACTGGTTATAAAGTATCCAAAGAAACTATAGTTTTCTTGACTTTAAATAGCTATTCTGGCCTTAAAATTTGGTAGGTTGTAAATTTGTGTGCTATTCAAATAATTTTAGCGCCTTTTTTTAAAAAAGTACAAATGATTTTTGCAAAAATACATAGAACTCAATCTTCTGTAAATAGGTAAAACAAATTCATCAGAATAATTCTCAATTAGCAATAATGAGATCTATAAAAATAAGCTTTACAAGTTATGTATCATAGCTTTGAGGAAAAAAAGGGTTTTCTTGTGTCAGCTCAGTCCCAACTTAAAATAAAAGAGAAAAATCTTTCTACTAAATAACATGTACCTTCTTAACAGTAATGAAATTTATTTTCCCCTATAACAACAACAGCAAGAAGAAGTTACAGAAAAGCAGACAAGGAAATTAAATCCAAAAGTTATGTTAAACATAATTAACATTGTGACATAAACTGACAAAAGCCAGGAAATTGAAACCTAAGGCTGACACTCTATCTATAATGCTCTCTGTTTTTCCATGACATGACTTAAAACCAGAGTTATAGCCTTAACTTTAAATTTCCTGTCTGTTGTCACTTTGCGTCAAAACCTTCATTCCTTAAATATAGGTTTTGTGCATTTAATTGTACATTACTTTTATTGAAATGAGAATCAACAGTAAAATCAGAACCTTTTGAAAACAGTTTTTTAAAAAACCCTCTATAAGTGTGAAGTTGTCCATGTCTTGCCTTTGACCTTCACTGCATGTTTTCTTCAAATGCAAGTTAGCTGTGAATCTTAATTTCCTGCTAAATTGTGAAAGCAAACATTTTCTGTTTTCAAACACAGGTATTTCATTTATAAACTACACGTGATCAAAATAAATCTTTAGGAGAAAACAGCAAAATCTATTTTTGCTGGAGAAATTATTTTTCTTTATCAAAATTGTTATTTATTTTATCTGTAGATCTATCTCATAATTTAGTTTTGGTGTAGGGCAAATAGACGATAGTAACTATGGAGTTTGACATGACTGTAAACACTCTTCATGGGCCTCAGTTTCTTTGTATAAATAAGATCATGCCTTTCAAGGAAAAAATTATTACTGTTGCTACATTTTAAAGCTGCAGAAGTAGGAGAAACGTGGTTCTAGACAACATCAGCAGTTTCAAGCACTAAAAAACTCAATCATGTGTTTATAATATACTCATGTTCCTTCAGAGAAAAAGAAAAAGCAAGACCAAATTAATTCCTAACATATATCTTAAATTCCTATTTTGTTCCAAAAGCTTATGGTTTTCCCATCTCTTTGTAGATATTAGGTTAACACACAGAAATTATCATTTAAAAGATAAAGAATATAACTTTGTCGAGCTACACTACAGACTGCATTTACAACTTTTGTACAGGTATATATATTTTCTAATAAAATCTCGTAAAGTTTTTAAGTATACCAAGGCAACCTAATTTTTATTTACTGGAAAAATATTTACTTTCCATTCTAAAAGCAGTATAAAGCAACAAAGTAATAACATTGTCTGTGTAAGAGAAGGAAATCAGTTGAAGGGATCTTATTAATTTTAATTCAGCCAGTGAATAGATAGGAAAGAGCATATTGGAAATCTCTTTCCGCAAGCCAGAGACATCGCATATGAGGAAGCAGGATTATTTCATATATGATTAAAGGGACACATTTATTCAGTGAATTCATTGGAATTACAGCAAGAATCTTCCTTGGGGAATAATTTTACCTGGTGGTGCAGACCATTCTCTGGTATAAATCCCTCAGGCTAACTCTGAGTTGATTTATGACCCCTAGGAATGAGGCCCGTTGTTCCAAAAGAGCAAAATTTTTGTTCCTTGGGAAGAACTGCCAAGAAAAGCAAAGGAATCTTAATTGTAGCACTTGATCAATTCATATTTTCTCTAAATATATTTATATTGCCAATCCTTTTTAAATAAACATTTTCTGAAGGCCTAAAGAATGGCATACATATTTTAAACAGTGTCATACTACGTACAAGATTGTGCAATAAATTAATATATTTCTGGTGGGGGGGAAAAAAGAAATCTTTTTGACCTGAAGGCAAATTCATTCACATCAAATCTCTGCACATCCAAAGGACTCATCCACACGTGGTGTGTCTGCTTTAACAAGATGGTCCAGGGCTCACCCGCCCTGAGCACACCTGGAGCCAAAGGTGAGTCTCCCTGTAAATCACCCCATTACCCACATGGGCATGCCTGCCATTCGGCCTGGGCTTGGCTGCTGAGTTCCAGGACAATTTACACTCTCTGAAGAGGATCATGAGCAGAGTAAATGAAGAAATAAATTAAGGAAACAATGAGTGAGGTTCGCTGTGTCTTGGCTTATTTGCGTTCACAGCACAAACTCCATGGCGTGACACAGCCGTGGCCATGGGGCAAGGATTGTCCTGGCCAAGGTAAACACTGAGCCTGCCCGTAGCATCCACGGAAAAGCAGAAACATTAGCAGCTCTCCTCATGCACAGGAATCATCCAAACAACTCAGCTGGCTTATTAAAGATGGCAGCTCATCTCCTTTTTCTTAAAGGCAGGTCAAGACACCAGGCTCAGATGCAGATGATACAAATCCTTCCTCAGGTAACTGAAAACATATTCCAACCCTCACCAAATGTAATTTAAAATCAAACTTGCAGGATTTTTGACTTTATCTCTTCTTGGTTTTATCTTTCAAAGTCCTACTCTTTAATACATATCATAGGAAGACTCCAGCTCTTTATCTGTTGCTCCATGGCATTTTAAGCACTACCACTGTGGAAACTGATATGGGCACGGATTAAGCGAATGGCTCATTTCAAACAGAAATGCAGAGAATGAGGACATGCCTCCTCCAGTCTGAAACAGAGTTACCTTTGATTTTGCATTAAGGTGATAACTGGTTTCTATGTAAAACCTGTGCTTTTTCTCCCATCGGGCTGCTGTTGGATAACCTGCTCTTTCACCATTTTTGCAAATCTTGCACGTGCAGTAAAGATTTTTTGGCAATAGTTTAGAGGCTTCCTCCCCCTCAACTTGTTATGAACTCCATCTGGCCAGAATGAAAGAATCTAAGTTGAACAGTACATCAAATCCCCAAGTGACATACTCCTAAATCCATTGTTTCTCATAATGTTTCAGAGAATTATGTTTGAGTAAGGAAATTCAAGGCTTAGTAATATATTGATAATTAACACAGCAGATGTTGTATAAGTGTGGGCTGCAATAGCATTTCTGTTGAAAAAGAAAATAAGTATATTAAGCAAGAATAGAAACATTTTACTGTCACTCTTTTAGACATTTTTAAAAATAGTTTAGTGTTATAAATAGCTGATTTCATGTCTGAAATCAAAATATACAGCAGTCCTCACAATCCGCTCTTTGGGTTTTTTGTTGGGGTTTTTTTTTTTTCCCTGTCTTACTTCATTCAAGTTCAAAATGAATCCATATTTTCCATGATTTATTGGGTAACATTGCAAGAAAGGCAAGACAGTAACCTCGGGCAAACCATATGTAGTGAACAGGTTCCAGAGACATTTTATTGCTTTCTACCAGTGGTAGGTTAGCACTGGCAGGCTTCCTTCTGAATAGGTTACAACTGCTATCAGATACATCTGTTCAGCATTTTACAGTGAAGGGAATGTAATGCCAAAACAATGTGAAACTTGGATTGCCCATTTCCTGACATTACTGCCCTCAAAAAGTTCACATAACGTCTTTGTCTCTGTAATTTTAACATCTGACAAGCGAAATCTGAAACAATATTTTAATTTCATGCATTATTCGTAAGCTTCTGCGGAAAATATAACTATAATTACTATAACCACTATAATCTGCTAGCAGGGAAAAGAGAATCCAGAAATAATTTATGCTGGTTTATTTTCAGGGTTTTTGTTGTTCTTGTTTTAATGAGGAAAGACTACTTTGCTATGTTCTCACCTTGCCTGTTAGACCTTTCTTGTCAATTTTTTTATCCTTTTCTAACGGGGAAATCCTTTAGATTTTATATCATGAAGTTTAGCTGTTTGCAATAATGTTTTCACTGGGATTTTATTTTGCAACTGACAGTCTTAATAGAGACTTTCTACGCTGGTCCCCCTAAGCAACGTTATAACCTCAACCCCACACAGGCCGTTAAGGAACCTTAAGGAGCACCCTCCTCACCAGCCTCACCCTGGACACAAACACACTGATCACATTCTCTGGCTGCATCCACCCAGACAATGTGCAAAATGCTCAGAAAATGAGATAAAAAACAGCTGAAGAACGATCAAAGCAACAATCTTACTTTCATATTTCTGCCTTAATCCTATGTCCAAACAGAAGTCAACTGGTGACTGAAGTGGATGAAAAAATCACTTGCAGGAAAGGTTGGGTAATTTTTCAAGGCACAATACACTTGTTTTAGCAGTGTTTTCAGTGTTAAATTTAACACTGGAGGACAAGTAGCTCCACTCATTTTTATAGAGATAAGATTTTTATGTTCCTGTCTCCATCAAAGATTGAACATGACACTCATATTTTTTTTTATCTCTTATTATTCCTCTATACCAGGTTTTCCTGGAAGAGAGGGGAATATATGACCTGGCATTAAATATCAAATTTATCTATTATTAGAGTATTTCTTATTAAGACCATTTTTAATAGTCAAGACTGTGAGATTTGATGAAGACAGTTTTTATTGGGCTTTCAGAGGTACAAGAAGAAGGATCATACCTATAGTTTAGGCAGGTGAAACATCTTTTATTCTTACAAAAATTTCCAGCTCACTCTGCTTTAAAGGAAATATTTTTTGGTGATCCTAATATTCAACAGCTCCATAATAGCTCCAATTAAGCATAAACTCTTCTCAAAAATATTCTTCTAGCCCAGATGTGTGTGTGTGATGATGTGGAGCTGCTGGCACAGCTGGCAGAGTTTCCATCATGCTTGGAAATGAAGCCTGAAGTCGACAACCCCTCAAACCCTCAAAAGCCAGGGACAAGCTATTTTATTTATGTCTTGAAACAGAAAAGGAATTGAACAAAGCTTTGTCTTTTCCAATTTCACCTATATAATGTAAACAGGAAGCCAAATCAGTTTCATCTGAATTCTACATTAAATTTATAACTTGCCAATTTCCTCCTCTTGCTATACAAAATTTCTCAAGATTATTCCTGGAACCAATGCATAGAGAAGACTCATTTTTAAACACATTCTTCTTTGTTCTTTTCAGAAATAATAACGGTTTTGTGCTAAATAACTTTTAATTTCCATGGGTCCCTTGAGAAACAGAATAGAAAAATGCTACATGGTGTATTTAGTGTGATTGTCCAACAATAGCAGTCAGCCAATTAAACAAAGAACAGCGTCCAGAAAGTCCTTAAGATTATGGTGACAGAAGCATCCAATTGTTTTCTTCATGGGAATAAATATGCCTGAAATCAGTATGCATTATCCTAGTCATATGAAGAAGCTGGGATGATAATTTACTTTATATAAATCTCTGTTACGTGTTTAAAATGGATTTTGCTTGACAATTAGAATTCTTAAAACTGGTTTCGTTGTCACAGCATTCATCAGTACCACTGCAGCCAATCCATGTGAAATAAGGGGTTAGAACACATTTCTAATTTTTAAACTGCAGATTAGAACTGCAGATTTTTATTGGATTGCCATGGGCTGACTGATATCTGAGCAAACTCAGAGTTACTTGAATTTCTTTACCACCATGACTATATTCAACCTCTGATTCCATTATGCAGTCCAGTCAAACCTGGAACTTTGACCTTTTTCTATCAGGTATATAAATATCACTCTCTGAATCAGAGAAGTCAATACCTGTTTTATCACTGCTGAAGAAAAGCTCAAGTTCAGTCCACTTCTATTGCGGCCAAAGAAACATCCAGGAAGGATTATTTTTTGTTTTTCTGTGAGGAAAATATCCATAAATTCTCCAACACTAATTACTGAAAAAATGATAAGAAACAATTAACAACTTCAGCTTCTTTCTAAATCTGTGCAACCTGAAGCTGACATTCAGGGAAGCACATCAAGCAGACATTTACATCATAAAGAAATCAGTTGTGTTTAAGCATATAATTTCAAGGGTCTTCTGAATGCTTGATTTCTGCACGTCTTGACCTCAGAATTTCACCAGGTGAGTACCTACAAATATTTCACAGTTTTTCCCTGCTCAACACAGCTCCTAATGGGTGGCACTCACTTATATCCTCATCCAGAGCAGTTCACGCTCACAAAACTGGGATGAAAACCAGACCATGCTCCGCTCTGAGCCGCACAATTGTTCCTGAGTGAAGGGACAGTGACACTGTCCTGCAGCCACACATCAGATGGGAGCAGTAAAACAGAGAGGTGACCCTGAATCCAAAGCACTGGAACCCAGAACAATGCAGGGACTAAAGCCTAAAAGAAACTAACCCAAAAAGCTTCACAATGCAAGAAAAGATGGTGCTAGGATGGCTGAAGTTACATTAGTGACTCTTGCTACTGTACATTGATTCATACTAAAAAATACATATGTGTTCTACCCTGGCTGCTAATTCTTAAAAATGTACTTTTTGCTTGTTTTAGCAAGAAAATTTAGAAGAGGTTATATCTTCTGCATCATGAGCTGAAATGCTTTCCACAGCAGCAAAAGACTATTTGGCGATAGCACACACTAAATTTTAGGTTTAAATGCCGGATCTGTTGAAAGTTCATCTTGTGTTTTGAGGAAGGAAGTAATAAATTCTATATATGACCAGGCATGGACCTAGCATCCTATAGGGTAGTCTGATTTATTGTATATATTTTTGATTTTCTTCTTTTGATAAACAGTGATTACCTTAATGTTAAGCAGAGCACTTTGTGAGTGAAACGTATCACCCGATGGGAGATTACTCTAATCTCAGCCCCTGGACAAGCTGTTAATAGATGTTCAAATCTCATGGCAGCTACATTTACTTTCCCCTGCTAAGTATAAACCTGTTTGGTATTCACTGCAGCTGGTGTTACTAGAATGATGCTAATGATAGTTTATCTGCTTCCCACTCTTGTATAGCTCAATTCCTATATTTAAATCAGCGATACCAAAGAGAAAATTATACAATATATCCCTGATTTAAAGCTAATCTTCAGTTCTGGCATCACCCACCTGAATGGGGGAAAATATTCCACACTTTGGCAGATGAAATTGCTGTCATAAACTCTCATATAGCTGCCTGCATTATTTTTTCAGTCATTTATTTTTATTCCACAACAAAAAATTCTTCTGTTTGTGCATGTAAGAGGTTGGTTTTGGTGCTTTTCATTCCCCTCCTCTTTAATGGTAAAACCAGCTTGTTGCATTATATAGTAAATTACTTACAGTAATTTGATTTTCGTCACTAATTTCAACAACTTTGAACAGTCTCATGAACTCCAGGACCACCAAGTATTCGTTGAAAATTGCCCTCTGCTTCCTTTGGCTCAGTTTTCCTACCTTCAGTCTTCTCTCACTTCTAAAAACCAGAAGTTTCTCCCCCACCTTAGTGCCCTGTCACTGGCAGGGATCTTCCAGCAACAGAATCCCTCTCCAGCATCTCAACCAGCTCTAAACCACTGAATGACAAATTAATAAAAAAAATATTGGTTGGCATCAAAATGGAATTTCATGTTAATTTGGGTGAGCTACAGAATGCTTTCAACAATGTAGTTGAAACTACCTTCCTCCAATCAGTGGTGAAGGAGCTGTTTAATAGCGTATGGATCATTATTAAATCCAGCTGAGAAAAAAAAAGTGGAATTTTCTCTTTTCTATGCATCTACGCTCATGAATGAGCACAGCTTAACTTTGGAAAATTACTCCAGATCCAAGGAAGGTTCAAGTGGAATAGTGGTTCGTGCTTGAACTGGTTTGGTTTTGTCAAACTAATGCCACCATTACAGGATAAAGACACAGAGAGCATGAATAGAGACCTAATTTTCTAGGGTTCTGATTTTTTATGATGTAAAAAGGTGTCCTGAAATTTTTGGGCAACTTGCATCTTCTCAGCCTTACCTGTGGAATGCCTCTCCAGGTCCAGGATGCTGCAGAGCTGAAACTCCCAAGTGCACAGAAGTGCTTGATGGAGGGCTGGGCTTCATAACCAGAAACTTCCTCCATTTCATCTTCTGCTAAAATTAAAAAAAAAAAAATATTGTGCCATTTACAGCTGCCATTTTTGTGCAATCCTCCTGCATTCTATTTCAATTTCAATGTTGATTACATCCCAAATGCACAAGAAATCTACAGAGCTACAACACGCAATTTATCTTAAAAGGACATGTATATGGAAATATGTATTTATAGTATCACAGTTTAGCAAATTTTTGCTTATTCAACTTGCTGAAATGAATAATATTTGGCAATGCAGTGAAAAAAAAAATTAATTCACCACCGTGATTGATTACTGTGAAAAAAGGAAAACAAATAAATATTTTCATCCATGCTGGTAAATTTTCATGACAATTTTGTAAGACTGTATTATGCAGTAATATTAAAACAATTTGTAGTAAATCAATTTCCTACTCTTCCTATTAAATTAAAGTTGAATGAAGCCAAATATTTTCTTGACTTACAAGTAATGACATACTGGATGACAATGATTTAATCATTTTTTATATATACACCACCATGTATCTTCACTATTTATTCACAGTTCCACTATTGCCAAAGGAATTTGCCTTCAAGTGTAAAACCAGTATTAAAAAAGAGAATTAGATGTGGATAATAAACCATAAAGAGAAAAGGAAATTAAAATCTATTTTTTGTTACATGTCTCTACTAAAGTAACCTTGAGCAAAATAGTTTTTCCTAATAGTAATTCCTAACTGTTCTTGCTGTCTTTCAAATTTCCATCCCTATCTTCCCAACTATGGTGTCGTACCACATGTTTAATTCAAAATTATTTGGTTCCATCTAACAATGGAGAAAGATTAATTTGTCTCCACACTTCTGTAACTTCTGGAATTCATTTTTGGAAAAAAAAAATTATTTTAAATATCCAATCTTGTATAGCCTCAAATAACTGCAGTTGAATACGAGAGCTCATGGTAAGCACCAATATAACAAACAAAACAGAAAAAAATACAAATTTATACAAGGATGTAGAGTATCAAACAGTTTATCATGAAAATGTATCCTTTGAATGACATTTGGAGTCTGGGATTTCAGCCAAAAGGAAAAGCCTTTTAGGTTATGTTGTTTCAAGATCAAAAGATCAAAAGTTTTTTATAATTTATCAAGTAAGAGCCAACTGATTTACAGTATGATTTTTCTTGTCCTTTCAACCTTCAAGAGAATATTAGGCCGGAACACAACAGGAACATTCTGGAAAAAAAAAAAAAAGTATAATGTAATAAATATATTAGAGATACCAAAATATAATATTTATTTTACTGAATATTTAATAGACTATTAGAAAATCGGTAGCTCAAACACACAGTGGTGCCTTGATAATTTATTATATTTCTATTCAAAGAGGCACCTTTAGGAGTTTTAATGCAGCTAAGTATATGGGGATAATTAATTTTACGTTGTGCAACATTTTTTTCATCTTGAAAATGGCAACATGAAAAATAAAATACAAACTGCAGATGCATAAAACTTAAGTCTACTTTTGTGGCTTGAATAAACTGGACTTATGAATCCTTTTTACTTTCGTACATTATTAATTCACGTGGCTGTGCTCAATGCAAATTAAACACAAATGGAATTTAAGATCCTTATTCTGTCATATAACTCAGAAATCCACCCTAGCAGAGGTGAATGAGGACTTTATGATTTTTTTTTGGGTCTGTTTGTACACAACATTTGTTCCACAGTAGACTGAGGAGCACTCTGTTCAAGGTTTATACTCCTCCACCCAACATTTATATATGTGCACCTATGCCAAGTTTAACCTTCTCTCTTGAAGGTTAGACTTTCTGACAGTGGAGAAATCATCAGATACCAAGACCCAACTTCTTTTTAGACAAAATTGCAAAGTCAAGAGAAGTCTTGGCCTTAGAACAAAACAAAAAAAAAAGTGGGATAGCCTCAATTTAGTAATTACAAGAGCTTTCAAAATCTAGGCTATAAAGGAAAAACTCAAACCTGTAAAACAAGTGATTTTTCATATCAGCATATGTGTTACAGCAGTTTGAAATATCTTCTTTTGCTAGTTGCCACCCTTTTACTCCAATATGGCCCCAGATAAATGTGTCAGCTGAGAAAGACGCTGGTTTCTCATGTACTTGGTGACAAGGCTCAAGGCTAAAGCTGAGAATCAGCAACAGGGAGCAACAAAAGGGCTGGAGCTGGAACAAAGGGGCACCTGCTGTGGCCACTTTGCCCTTTCTTGTGAGCCCAAGCGATCATTTCCACTGCACACAGCACAGATATGTAATTTCCAAACCAGGACTGGGAGGTTTCCGATGGACAGGTCAGGAACAAGGGGTGGGATCTGACCCCGACTGTCTTGGGGACTCTGCAAATTTTGCCCCCGTGGTGAAGCAGCACGGAACACAGAAAACCTTGTGGATTAAGGTTTTAAGCTCTCTGGTTTGAAGTGTAAATGATAGTCCACCGGAGTGATCAAGGAGATGCTGAGTCTTTCATAGGCTGCTCTGTTTCTACTGTCCTGCCCAAACTCCTTTAGGATCTCAGAAGCAGAATGATGGCATATTCTGTATTTAGAATGAGCATCAAGAAATAATGAGACATAATAATACATATTTTGCATACTCTAATTGGATTTATTTTTTATCCATGCCTGTGTATTTTAAAATAAGATGCTGATGTGAAAAACAAGTTCACAGTGAAGAAAATTATGAGAGGCTTTTAAACTTTAATCCTATACAGGCAGGTTCGAAAAAGATTTCTCCTTGTGGTATTGACTTTACCTGGACAGCAGACTCTAATTCTTTATGTGTTATTGTCATTTATGTTAATGAAATTCCTACCAGTATTTTTCTGCCTTAAATATACATATGCAAAACAAAGCACCAGCATACCTGGAATTTTAATTTCGTGATACAGATTAGCCAATTTGTGCCAGATTATGACATCAAAACAGCCTAATAAAAGCACAGGATTTACTTACCCTAAGCCCAGGATGTCAGAAAACAAATCTCAGATATTAGGGTACAGTCCTTTAAGTCCTAGTTCAGTAATTTTTAAATGGCATGGTCGTTTAATCATGCCTTTGCCTGGCAAAATCAAGGTTTGCAAAATTCACCTCTGTTAAAATATGTGATGGAGCCATCAGAACTTTGGCCACTGCTCATACAATTCTTTGGGAGTAAGAGCAGTCTTTGCAAAAAAAAAAAAAACCAAAAAACAAACCAAAACAATATGGCTTTGGCTGTACATTCACAGATTGGGCATCTGAGAGTGAAAGGAAATGATCTGCAGTGCTGGAGAGCAGCTGAGGAGTGCTAAAATTCTTGGATTCTGTTCAAGGCCCCTCTGCATTCTTTTATATGTGCATGGGAGACCCCATGTCCTGCTGGAAGAGAGTGAAGAAATATCTGGTCTTTAAATGTATCTCCTGCCACAAAATAGAATATATATATATATATACACACACACATATATATATACACACATATATACACACACACACATATACATATATATATATATAAGCATCAGCTGATCTATTTAGTCAAGGAGGAGAAACTTGAAGGAAAAAAACTTCACTAAAAAGAATCACATCCTGCCTTCTTCATGTTTCATTTGAACTTTGTTATTTGACGCCTCTATGCTTTACTGGGGAAAAAAAAAACACCGACAAACAACAAAACGGAATTACCAAAGCCCTTTTGGACCTTGTTAGGATTTTTTAAATGTCATTCTAAAGGGTAAAAGGCAAGCAGTGCTATTGACTTGGGAATGTGGTGCTCTGTGCCTTTGTTACATCATCTGTAGTCTTTTAGCTGCAGTTCCTTTGGTATCTGTGTTTAGTATAAACTCAGAAAAAGTGATAGATATACTCATGGTACCTAAAAATAGCTACAGCCTGAATCAGAGAATCATTCTGTGCTTACTCTTTTCATGTACAAGCAGATGAATCAAACCTACTTGGTGGCAGATAGACTGCAGAGGAACTATCTATTCTACCTGTAAAAGTAGAAAATACCTACTCGTGTTAAATTAAAAAAAATAAAATTGCCATTTTAAAGAATAGTCATGTTCCATAATGGTAAAAATAAATCACTGTTTTTCAGTGGGTAATTATTCTTTTTTCACACTTATTTTCTAATATTGGAAAGTATTTTGAGTACTATAGAAGCCTTTTTAAAGAGTAAAAATAGGACCAGTAAGAATTCTTGGGAATTTCCTTTCCGTCTAAAAGACATTAACACACACACAAACAAACAAAGAAAAATAGACTTCTTCATGCTTGGCCTGGGAAATCTGTGAAAATAGTGAGAAGCCTGGTAGGACTTCTCAATTTCTCTTTTATTAAAGTAATGTTCTACTTTTTGCTCCTATGTTTTGCTTCTTTTTTTTCTCCCCAAGGTTCAATTTATTCAAAATATTAAAAGTGCCTTTGTGTGTCTGATCTTTTCAGAAGACACCAGGAATGGATGATGCTTTCTCTGCTATATCTGTGATGTTTTTATGTCTAGATCTAAAAGCACATGACATAGGTTGTAATAGTCAGGTGTACAAAATTCTAACAGAAATATATGTATGAAGCAGCTGTGGAGTGTTTGAAGTTCATTAGAGACTTAATTTAATTGGAAATTTCTCCTATTGCAACAATTTTTTTAGAGAACAAGCAACTAGGAAGGACCTTTCACCAAGTTAGAACCTGACTGCATTTACCAGGTACTTACCTTTGTGAACAAAGAGAGAAAAACACCCATCAAGGGGCTCTGAAACACCTGATCTAGGTGAAGAATTCTACCTAGAGGGCAGGGAAACATGCCGTGGATTACAGAAGAAGCATTTGTAGACTTTAAGTCCTGAAATATAGGTCCAAATGTAGAAAGTGAAGGTCAGTACAAAAAGCACATGAAAGTTTCTTTTATTTGTACAAATTCTGGACTAATCCCGCTGAGCTGGCAATTTAGGGCATGACATGCTCCCTCCCAAAACAGCTGCTCATTTTCGCCATTTTTCCCGAGGTAGATTTCTTTCACAAAAAATCCCCAACAGTGTGGAGGCTGACATGGATTTTCTCGGACAAGTCAGCTGGGATTTGCTCAATTAGGTGAAAGAAGGCAGGTCCTTAACATCCTACCCCAATTTTCTAATCTGTTGGATGAGCTGTAACTTCTTCTGCCAGTTACTATCAAACTTCACTGGCTTCAACACCGAGGCTGGAGTTTTCCTATCCGTGTTTTTTTGTTTGATTGGTTTTGTTTCGTATAGCTTCCCAAGCCTTGCCTAAAATCTTTGTCTAAGGTGATAAAGAGTGAAAGGACAAGTCTTAAAATATACTTAAATAAGATCAGAGGAGATACTTACTTTGAAACATAAATATATCAAGTAATAACCATTTACTGAGATTCTTATGGTATTTTTAATCTCCACAGTCTAATAAAATTAAACCTTGCATTTCTGCTGGCACAAGATCCAGCAGTAAAAATAACACTGTACATTGAAGTGTCCTTCCTCTTTTTACAGATTATAAAGGGGGAAGGGAGGGAACCCAAGTTCTTTAAAGGGAATTACAGAGTTTAAAAACCTAACTCAAACAAACCAGATCTCCAGAGCAGAAACTTCCCCTGGCTGTTTGTCAAAAATCTGAACAGCTACCCAAGGTCAAAATGGTGTGGTAGGAAGGGATTTACATTTTTTGTGTATATAGGACTGGATGTTTAAGTTCAAGGTCCAGACATTTTCATTTACATCTGCAGTACCTCTGGCAAAGAAAACAATGTGTTCTTTTTCAGAATTTATATGACCGTGTAGATACATTTCAATAAACTAGTGTTTACAAGCAGGCAGTAAAATACTAAGAAAACAATGTTAATAACTGTCCAGATATCAGATTCTGTATTAAATCCTTAGTTATTACAGCTTGCTGGGGAAACACAGCAGTTTAAGTGTTGAGTATTAAACAGTTTGTGGCGTGCTGTAAATTTCAGATGCATTTATATTATATAGTACTGCGCAAATCATGATCTGAAAGGCAGCTTCATTTGTGCGGGGTGTGTTTTAATAGAAGAAAAACAGTTCAAGCATGTGTGTCTTCTGATTTTATAGGGATTTTAAAGGATTATTTAACTTGAATGAAAAGCAGCTTCTAATGAAATTTGAGCTATAGCATGAAGCAAGGATGACAAGCAATAACTGAGCTGGCTAAACACTTTGTAAACCTCTAACTTTCTCCAGTTTATGAACAATTTAATTTTTTTTTTAATTTTTTTAGTGTTCCATTGCAGGGGGCACAACACTAAATCGCCTTATGAAGTACGTGGAGCAATGCTATCACAAAAAATCACTCAACCTGGTTCTGTGTTAAGGGATTTGGACTCATTCAGTTCTCAACTCCTGATGATTTCAATTCAAAATTACTCCAGCAGGCAATATGGCTTTGTTTCCTTTGGCCGCAGGGAAGGAACACCTTCCTTCAGTTTGCCTCCAAATCTGGAAAGAGAAGGTGCAAAGGAAGAATATTTGCTTCACTCTTTGCTTCTCAGGAAATCTCTCTCTCTCAAGGCAAAAGAGAGTGGATCCACCAAAAAAATCCAGTTTTTATGGAAAGCACTGGGAGAACTAAGCGCTGTGCTGTTACGGTTGGATGTTAAAGGAGCTCAAAAAAAAGCAGTTCAGGAGCTGTTCTGTCTGTTGCAGAGATGGACAGCATATAAAAGTAATTTTCTCTGGCAAGTATAGAGCATTCCATCTTTTCCTCTGACAAAATCTAACATGCCTCAAGTTCTGGAGCAGAAAAAAAAAATTAAAAAAGAAATTATAACAACAATAAGGAAAATCATAACAATAAAGAAAGAAGAAAAAATAAAAAGGAATAAAACAGAGGGGGAAAATAAGAAAACCACAGAAGAACAGGGGAAAAAGGAAAAACACATAACAAAACCCACCAGGATTTTTTTCTCCTTGGGGTATCAAAAGATCATGAACCACTGATAGGGGAAATGGAAATGTTGCACCAAGCCAAGTAAGTCAGAAACCAAATTGCCAGCTCCACACAAATAAATTTAACTTTTTGTGTAGCAAGACAGCAGCTAAACAAACTGCTGACTAAAGTTTTCAGGCAATAACCAATTTGTTCACTTAACTTAAACATATTTAGCAAAACTCTGACCAAACATTTGACAAGGCACAAAGGAAACAGACTGACTAGGCTGGAATTGCAGCAGCCATAGAGATTGGAGGGGACAAAAAGATAACTCTACATCTAAGGGGTGGGACTAACCAGAGATAAGCTGTGTTTGGAGACTCCAGCAATTGAAAAGTGATTTCTAGAGTGATGTCCTCCCTTGTCCACCCGCTCAACCCAGCTGGGGCAGTTGTACCTTGTAAGGCTTATACCATTAATGAGCACAAAGGATCTGTGCACATCTTGACAAAGGATGCTCTCTCCCAAGGACAAAGATCTTGAACGTTGCCTCAGGTGCAGGATGGGGTCAAAAGAAGGGTATCCTAAATAAAAGATAGGCTGGCAAGGTTTAGAAGTAGGTTGGTTTATTTATTTTGAAATAATATCCAGAGCTATTTACAAGAAAGAATAGTACAGCACTCAGTAGAGAATTCAGCCTGTTAGATCTGAAACTGACAACAGAAATATTTCTTTTATCCTGTACAGGGCTTCTGACGTTTTGGGATTAACTGATAAATTCTAGCAAACCGTGCTAAAGAAATTAGCACCCTCCTACTCTTTGCCAGAGCTCATCAGTATTACAAGAGTCAGGGGAAACTCTCAACTGCAGAGTATTTGTCGTAAGACAATAGCTCAAATCTCTCCAAAATATAAAGCATTAACTTACCAAAGGGCTGGTTCCCATGAGTGGAGAAGAATGCAACACCCTCCGATGAATTCCCATCTAGCAACACTTGAGAGGCATCACAAGGGCCGACCCCTGCTTGAACTCACCCGACCAGGTTGTCAGAGGAAAGGCACCGAGAAAATGAGAAGGCAAAGGATTTTAAACCGGTTTGAAAAGCCAGTCTTCTCTGGACAACAAAAGCAGTTAAGAAATTACCTGAGAAATCTGCACTCAGATAAACCTCACTCCTACAGTTTATAAACCAACCCCCCCCCAACAAATTCCTGAATTCCAAGTTAAATAACTAATGTAGATATTTTGGTTATGCAAATGACCCTTTGACAGTCAATTGTGGCCCCACCATTAAACAATTCTTTGAGACACCTGTCTGGTCACCATTTTCTCAACCACCCAGGAACTCCAAAAGCAGTGGTAGGATTTTAAACTGATCCAGGAATTTCACGTGACTATAGGAATGACTATAGGAATCACAAGTGGAGTTGCAGTGTCTGTCAGCATCAGTGACAACCCAGACCTTATCACCACTGAGGTATGATCAAAATAGAAACAAAGATAAGAGTAGCCCTGTAGCCAGAAATACAATGCAACAAATACTGTTTAGATAGAATTCTTTGTTCATGAAGGACCACCTTTAATAATAATTCTGCAGGTCCTATTCTAAAATTAGCCCAGCCTACTTGAGTCTTGCTTATTTAGCTTATACAATGTAATCAAGAAAATATTGCATGTCTGAACAGCCTGCACTACTCATGGCAAATTTTTTCTTCAACACCTCTGGCCTTCTTTGTCATCCTACCAAGACATATTCTCAAATAAGTCTGCTTTAGCCTGAAGATCAGGGCTGGTGATAGTCTTCATACTGAAGTTATCATC
The DNA here is from genome assembly GCA_013400915.1 of Pardalotus punctatus. NCBI lineage: Eukaryota > Metazoa > Chordata > Aves > Passeriformes > Pardalotidae > Pardalotus > Pardalotus punctatus. The sequence goes on along the minus strand of VZTX01006347.1, from coordinate 34,161 downwards.
ATTTTGTGTACTTGGGGCAATTCACATATTTCCATTAGGCACTTGGCACACACCTCCTTGAAAAGCATCTACAAAGTGTAAAATGATTCCTGTGTTCTCAAGTAGATTTACCACTCCAGCAATGGTGGATAACACAAGTGGTTAAAGAGTCCAATTTTATTAAGATTCAGCATTCTAATCTGATTTGTTTTATTTCCTTGATGGGCAACTCAGACAGAGGTAAGTCAGGAGCCTCAAAGGCTTTGTAATAAATTCCATGGTCACAGGACTTCTGTGGTGTTTTCTGGGATTCTTTGGGGGGAAAAAAAACCCTACCAACAAGAAGAAAAACACAAAATAAAAACCCAGAATTCATAACAGTGAAACTAAGATTGTGGATTCAGCAATAAATTTGACCAAATCCCAAGCACTATTGTCCCTATTGACCAATAAGAGATCCTACTCTTATTGAGTGACACTTAGAGTTTCACTTTAGCAGTCATTTCTTTTAGATTGGTGTTATATAGGTAAAAGATTTGAAAGCAGTCACTCCCTTGCAATATAGTTGTTTCTGACTAAATAAATCATACTTTCACTTGCCTGTAATAGTAGATCACACCCATTTATAACACCAAGAAAGAAGTGTCTAAACTGAACATTAGATACAACTGATTGTCCTATCATGTAATTTAAAATTTACTGCCTCCATTCTTGAAGAAATTCCTCTGCAGGGTACCTGTGTTTCAGGGTATTTCTGATAGCAACATGCTGAGACAGGCTAGGGAAACGAGGATAAAGTTAGAGGTTAAAAGTTAAACACCCTCCAAAGGCTTGGTGTTTAAAAAGGTTAGGCCAGACAGCAAAAAGGCTCCTCACCAGACTACAGAAAAACAAGAAATGTTGGAAATTCTTTTGTCTCTGCTCCTGTCCAAGGGCAATCTGACTCCCAGAATTCTCTGTACCCAGCAGAGAATCTTAAAATCTCTTTTTCTGGGGAGTGCCTGGTTGAATGCCCATGAAACTCAGTGAAGATGTTGCCACTAACATGTCCAGTTTATGCACCCATTTAACATCATTTAGGGTCCTTTTTTGAATCTATATTTTATAACCATAAATATTTATGCACTTAAATAAATCTGGAAACAGACAAATGCATATAAGGACTATATAGACACACCTCATTAAGGTCAGCTCTGTGATTCAGCTTTTCCTTTGCGTGCAAAGCTGTGATTGTCACTGGGCATTTGGCAGGGACAGAGGGCTGGAAGTTGCATCTCCTTCCTGCAGGAGGCAAGGCAGCACCAGACAGAAGGACCTGCTGGCTGACTCTTCTAGATCTGCAAAACCCATTTCACAGGGGGAAAAGACAGCTTTAAACAAGGAAGGAACCTCTTTTAGTTCTTTTCCAGTGAGAGTTGTCTTGGTAGGAAAATGAGACAGCACCCATAACAGAGCTATAAAAATCTCCATAATTAACACATAGAGGGTAGGTTGCAGTCATTTCTCAGTCCCATCTTTTGTTGTTGTTTTTATTTTTTTATTATCCAGTGAGAGTTTCATGTAAAACACAGCAGCAGTCACAAGACAAGGACACAGATATCCCCCTTTTCTGTTTGAATTTCTGTCTTACTGGGACAGGACACAAAGTCCTGCACTTGGCCTAGAGCTTGGGTCATCTCATGGAAAGCAAAGAAAAGGAAGTTAAATCCTTTGAGAAAGAAGAGAGCACTGAACCTGTCTTCTGCTATATAAAAGACAGATGACTGCAGTGTAATTTTTCTACGACTTTGTTTTGTGAAGAACCCAGCCATAGAGACAGACATTTATTATGCCTTGAGCAGGTCTGTCAGGTAGGTCCTGTTGACAGCCTTCAGAACTGATAGGTTTGCTTTCTGAATAATCCCCAAGGCACAGATTTATTTATTCTGAATAATCCCTATCCCCCCCACCAGCTCGGGCTGAGCAAAAAGACCAATGGCACTGAGGAAACTCCTCAGTGTTACAAGGAAAGGAAGGGGAAAGGTTTGGTGCAGGTTGGCTACAGAGCACACAAAGTCCCGCTGCACTTTTGCCATTCACTGTTAACAGGGTGTTGATTCAGTCTTTAACTTAAAAATAAAAGAGTGACTCATTTTTAATTAATAGCAATTCATTGTAGATATTGACTCTTAGCGCTATGTTGATGGCTATACAGCTTTTATAAAATAAAGAATCTAGCCCATGGATGTTGTAGACTTTGGCTTGGACCTCAACCATATTACTAAATTGTCACCTGTAGCTGATATTTTTCCAGGAAATTAAAAGATATAAATAAAGATTCAGCTATAAGTCAAACCTCACCCTTGGCAGTGGAAGTATGGGATAAGTTTACAGTTCAAACTCTTAAAACTTAGAAAACTCCTACTTAATTTCCCTTCTCTAAAAGTTTTATCAGATGTTAACTGCTCTTTAAATAAATACCTGGTGTTTAGTACCTGGATCATATTTTTTTTGCCATCCCTTGGGACTGAAGACGCTGCTGATGTTGATGTCCCTGGCTCACCCCATAGAAAAACAATAGCCAGGGTTCTGGCAGGTCTTTTGTAGCAACTTACAGTGGTCACCACAATATAAAAGTGAACAACTGACTAAACACAGGAGCCACTTGCTGACAGATGAGAGGAATAATTTTTCAAGCAAATCTTTGAATAGTGTGTCTTGGAATATAAACTGTCGAGCCTGAATTCGTTGACTGACAGTTTTTAGTATTTGAGTAGGTAAGGAGCTGTGAAAATTCTTCACTTCATAAGCATTTTGAAAGTGGTTTCTGACATATAAACTTTTGGCAGCAATTTTCAAGGGGGTCATCTAAATTGACTGATATAGCAGTTAGTGTGATGCAGGCATAGCACATTTAACAGTCACTGAGCTTCGAATATGACACAGTGTGATACTAATTGCAGCACTGCAAGCAAGGCATAAAGGAGTTGCTCAGAGCTTGACATATACTTTATGACTTTGAAAAAAAAGAGGCTTCAACTGGTAAAATCAGGACATGGTACAGTACCTCCACTTCATTTTACAGATGAGAAAATGCCATTTGCTAGCATGACCGAGACCATTAAAAAAGAAAAATAAGATAAATCCCAACTTATTTTACCTTTTTTTTTTTTAATCCCAGCTCACATTTATTCTATTCTGAAATGTCACAAAATTATTACAGCATATTGTAATTTAGGTTTTCTGACACATTATGAAATATGGAAGCTGAAGCAGTAAGATTTGGATTCTGGGACCAGCTCCCATGCCAAAAACCCAGTGGTGTAAGGAATTGCTTCTGTTGTATGTTGTTTTATTATAGCAATGTACATGATTTATACTAGGAGAGACCTTGGCTCTATGGTTTTAATTCAGTTCCACTGACAGATTTTCACTTGAACCGCTCAATGCACATGAACTTAGGGAGCTGCTTTTGTGAAGAGTTTTGCAGCTACAAAAAGGCTAATTGGACTCCCCCATGAAATTCTTTCTGGAAATGCTCTTTCTAAAAGGAACCTGGTGAACACCTTCCTATCAGCATTTCTGTACTTTTTTAAACTTAAATTGCGTTTTATGAAAAAGAATTTTTAAAAAGGAATCAAATACTTACCCAGAGCAGGTTTTCAGGTTTGGCTTTTTCCTGTCTCACTCCTAACTAATTTATCACTGTTGTGGTAAAACAACAACACCAGCACAACCACTTAGGCCTCTGAGTTATATACTGATTTCATATTTTCTTCCACTTTTGAAGAAAACAATACTTCAAATCCTAGATTTATGAATCCTTTTGAGGCCTGATGTTGGTTTAGACTCAGGCTGGCAGACCTGGAGGAAGCCATAGTAAAGACAAAGTAAAAGATTTTGCATCTCTCTGGGATTTTTCTTATATTTCATCTTTATTGTTCATGCTTATGTTTACATTTAGGGGTTTGAAGCTTAATAAAATTGTGAGCATTGATCTTTTCTGTTTATCCTTTGATTTTGCTTTTAAATGCCCTTTCTTTCTGAGCTAAAATTCTACATTCCCAAGTTTGGAGGCATGCCCCTGCTGCATCCCAGTGCCCTGCCAGGGAGAGAGCCAGTTTGGCACCAATCATTCCACACCCACACCAATTACTACAAAATAAAATGAAGACAGAAGCCAATAGAACATGCACAGACTGAATGGAAGACGAGATCCTGGGCCAGAGTGAAGAATCAGGACCCCATAAACATGGCCCTAAAAAGCCTTGCATCCAAGTCCAGACTCAGCCAAGTCCTTGGTGGTCAAAATGAGCCTTTAGCCCCTTTTTCCAGCAAAAATTAGGAAACTCTGCACTGCCTTTGTCCTGGATAGGTGACGCTTAAGTCCTGACAAGGGATCTCACCTTGAGCAAGCAGGTTTTCTGTCTCAACTGAGAGCTTCCCACAGGGTGTAGGGGGTGCTGAGAGGGCGGACCTGTGGCCAGAGCAGTTCTGCAGTGCCCAGAGAGATCCCTTCAGCCCTTGCAGCCCAGGCACAAATTAACTTTGAGATGATTTCACCTGTTAGACAAAAGAGTGATATCAAAATGTGCCTTATACAGCACAGAAATATCTGTTTCATTCTTAAATACATTTAGATCCATGGCCAAGGTCTTGAAATATGTAAACCTGATTAGGCTGGAATACTGCATAAAAAAACCATTTTTTAATGATGTTTCTGATTACAAACTGAGCCTATTTGTGCAACAAAGAGCACCCAGCCATGTGTCAGGACACTGCGCAAACAAAACACAAAGAAATGGCCCCTCCCTCAAATGAAGTCCCAAAGGAAGCTGTGGATAGAATAGTAAAAGCTGAGTTTTAGGGAATTATCAGTCAAACACGGTGTTTCATACTCTTTTTCCACATACACTTTAATAGTTATTTTCCAGTCTGTGGAACGTGCTAAAAACCCTGGATTTTGTTCATTTTAATACAGAGAAGGATTTTTTTTTACACTCCAGGGTGATCCATTAGGTTTAGCTGTATTTTAATGATCTGATTTACTCAGAGTATTTGAAACACCACGAAGACTTGCCATCCATCCTATTAAGCCCAGTATCCACCATTAGCAGCAGAAGCACATGGATAAGCAAATCAAATGAAAGCTGTGAAGGAAGTTGCACATAAGCTGCATAAATGAGATCTGTGTATCTGAAAGACTCGTAGGAAGGATAAATTATTTCAAGATTGATTTAATGCAAAGACACAAGCTGAACAAGCTGAAAGATTTTTCTCATTTATCAGTTCTCTAGAAATGGTAAAATGTTGACTCATTAATTTTCCTCAAGTGATAGACACACGGAGAAAAGAGAAAAAAAATCAGCTAAGATGAATAAAAAACCTGGCCATTAATTCAATGCACAGGAAGGGTAGATAGATGATGTTACTCTTGCCAGAAATGACCAAAGTTAACAGCCTACTCATAATATTTAAACTTAAATATTAAGAATGTTTTAGTCATTTGAGTTTCTTTTCCTTTTACAAAAAGCAAGATATGAATTTATGGAAAATGAGGGAGATAAAATTAACTATAGCAGTTCTGGAGCTGAAAACAATAAAAAAAATTATATCATGGGACACATTGAAGAAATACGTCTATCATCAAGTTTCTCTTGTAGATCCAAGTGAGACTTGCAGTGTAGGGAACTTGTAGGATTCTTCAGAAGGAAGATTTGGGATCTCTCACTGACAGAACAGAAAAACCCCAATGCTGTGGCAAACAATTAAAGCTTTGGACTTACTCAGAATCAAAGCTGAACCTCTATGAATCACTGCATATCTTTCTAGCTTGATCTTCACATGGCTCACAAAAAAGCCTCACGTCTCAAATACTGTACAACAATTCAAGAATAAAACCATTAACATTTTCAATGATTTTCCAAAAAAATATTTAATTCATAACACAGGGCTGGAAAAAAGAAACATCAACGTCTTGCAGATTCTGTGAGAAGCAACACAACTTGATGGCAAGAATCACACACTCTAATAGAGGTACAAATAAAAAGAAACATATTTCCAGTCCAGATTGATTTAGTCATGATCATTATTTCAGATACTCGATGCTACACAGAGATGCCTTTAGCTTTTTTTAATATTTGGTGTAAAAAATAATTTGAGCACTAGCATTCACTTCAAATATCCAGAAAATATATGCATTTCATATGTATTTTTGTATATTTTTACAATACAATTGCTGGTTATTTCTTCATGAGGTTTTCTATGTTCTCTTCTGACTTTTTTTTTTTTTTTTAAATAGTCTTTCCTCACCTTGATTTATCTCAGGGAATGAATAATGGGAAAGCATCAGCAAGCAACCACCAAGTAATTTCTTCTGTGAAAACACCTTTTTATTTCTATATTTATGCTTGTTTCCACTAATAGACGTATAACTTTGCTGACTGACAGTCACCCAACTTCCTTTACCCAACTGAAAGTGAGTTATAGATACAAATTTACAGCGTTGATTTACAGATTGTAAATTAGTATTTTAGGAATACCAGGAATTTTAGAAAAATATTTGCAGATACAGGTTTGAAATTTCCACTTACTCTTTTTTATTTTTACCCTAGTATAATTTGTTGCGATTTTATGCCGTTTGAAAAAAAGCAAATTCTATTTTAAAATTACAGTGCCTACCATTTAAAAAAAATTGAATGGCTTAAAATGTTTTCTTTAAAAATAAACCCCTTTTTTTCATTGGCTGGAAAAACCACTATTATTGTAAATTGTCCCCAGAAATTCAGATCAACAAATCCAAGTTACCAAAGCCAGTCAAAACCTAGACCACTTCCCAAACCGGTGGTCAGAACTCCAGGCTGGTCTAGGATTCCTCATATGTGACCAAAGTTTTGAAAACCCTGGGGTGCCTACCCCACCATGGAGCTTTCCAGGGGCAGAAGATGAGCATCTGAAGAGCGCCCCAAAGTGTGTTTTACCCTGTGAATTATGGGCTGATGGCAGATGCAAGTCTTTGTTGCAAGAGCTCTCTCAAAGGTCCCAGCCGGAAGCTACGGCCTGAAAACCACTAGGTTACAAAATGGATTAAATTTCTAAAAAAAAAATTTTAAAAAACAAAAAAAAATTAACACCTTTTTTTCAAACAGTGCCCTTAGGAATAACAGGCTTGCTTCTCCTTTTTAAGAGAAGTGCTTAACAAACCACTATTTATCTTAATTGACCAGCTAAATCTGATGCAGCAAAACTGTTCAGGACACACCAAAAAGAAAACTGTATAAAAAGGTCCCTGGTAATGGAGAATTCTTTCAAATATTTACAGTCATCAAATAATTTGTTTAAGTACTGAATATAAAGAGTTGATCTTTAACTAGGTAATGTATCAATAAAGCAAAATCCATTGTAGTGGTAGCTTCATTATTTTCAATAAAACTAAAGGCAACAACAAAAAGTACTCCTTAAGTTCACTTCAATTGATAGACAATGAGAAAAAGATAACATCATGAATTTCTCTCTTTTGTTTGTTTTTGTTTTGCTTTTTGTTTGTTTGGGTTTTTTTCATTTCTTTCTGTTGTTTTGGTGGGTTTTTTGTTGGGCTTTGGGTTTTTCGTTTGTTTTCTTTTGTTTGTTTTCTCTTTGGTTTTTTGGGTGGGTTTTTTGTTTGGTTTGGTTTTTTGTTGTTGGAGTTTTTTTTGTTTGTTTGTTTTGTTTTGAGGGGAGAGAGAGGGTGGTCAGCCCATTCCCTGTTTGATTCTTTTTCTTGTTTAGCTGGCAACAGATCAGTGTAAGGGCTGGTGGGACTCTCTGTTACTGCCTAACCTGCTGAAGAAGGAAGCAATGTCACATCGCATCAATAGGTCAGTAACAATTTCCTTATGGAAAACCGGGTTTCCAGTCCCACAGAATCAACCCAGGAGAATTCACCGACCACATGTCACACCAAGAGCTGCCACAAGTGCGTTCAGCAGTCCTTAATCCAAAGTATTTACTCAATTTCAAAATCAGTATTGATTTATTAGATTTCTCTTTTCATAACACAGAAATTTTTCATAAAGGCACTGCCTAGGTAACTACTTTAATATTGTATTAGGATCTGTATCTTTGGTGACTTGAAGTGGGTTTTTTTTGTTGTTGCTTTGTTTTGGGTTTTTTTGTTCTGTTGTTTACCTGAGGGTTTTATTTCTTTTTGTATTGTGAATGCAGGCGAGTACATACAGGCAGAGACAGACAATAATTATGTAGCATTTCATCGTGCTATTGATCTGTGCTCAGAACTCCTATTGATATGCAGGATCAGGCACATCTGTACCAGATGGGATTTCTCCAGACCAGCCCCTCAAAATTTCACAGTTCTGTGTGATGGCAATGCTTACCACCTTAATTGAAAAGGTAACAGTGAAATTTCATTGTAAGCTCAGATTTGTTGATCAATCCTCAACAAGACAGTCCAGGAGAGAATGTTACAAGATTCCTGTACACCATTATACACAAGACCCTCTCCCCATCCTAACACAATCAGAAAAATTACAGAGCAGTGTCTACCCACATGACATTGGCCTGACTCACCAAAACAAAGGAATATTTTACTTTCATTCCCATTTACTTTGCCTGTCAAACAGCAACCATCTGTGACTAGAAGGAAAACCAGTCCCCTGATCAAAGCACTGAAACACAGTGAGCAGAGAAATAGAAACATCAAAATGATGATCATGAAAGTCCCCATAATCTAACATGAACCACCTGTGAATTTTCTGGATTGAAATGAGAGTGAGAATAGTTCAGCAGCTGCCTTTAGACTGAGAGACCAGCATAGCTGACAAAAAATAATTGGTCCCTTTAAGTTCACATGACTCTAATCTTCCATTTAAACAGTGTTGTCATTTTCAGCATGTAGGTACCGAGATAAGCCTTTTTCTAAATTGTGATTCTGGTCTGCTGTGGTGACTGCAGTCCTGTCTCATCCTCAACATTATTTTCTACTAAATCCCAAAGATGCCAGGAAATAGGAACTCTTTCACCTTTCCATATGTTTCTGCTGCATCCAGAACAGACTTTGTGCTGAAACAAAAGACATTGGTTCCCACACAAATGTACAAATTGCCATTCCTGGTGTACAGATATTTTGCACTAGTAACACCAGGTGAGGTGCTCTGTAAATCAGCCCTGTTTGCGTTTCCTTCTGTAGCCTTCCTCTTTGTCTTTTGACAGCAATATCCTTTCCATATTCCCACTAAGAGACCTTTGCTTCCCATCATCCATGACTGGCAATGAAAAACCCAATAACTTATTCCACTGCATTAATGCCATGTGTTTATTGGAAAGCGATTTCTGTGTCCACCTAATAAATAATAATTGAAATAAAAACACCATCTGTTCAATCGAAATTCCTCAGCAGAGGGGCTGAGAATTCCTCTTCTAAGCTATGTTCGTACCACTTTTGGCAGACCTAAAGATATTTAGGGTCGGTGCTGTGGGGGAGCACAAATAAAGGAGTTACCCACATTGGATAAGACCTAGGTATGTTAAAAACACACGGTCCAGTGAAGACCCAGAAACACAAAGTTGGAAATAGCGCACGATACATCACCCCAGAACTGGCTACAAAACTCCCAGACCCAGACTGCCCCACTCAGAAACTGTCCTGCACGTTCAGTTTTGAGGATCTCTGCTCGGACACAAAGCCCTCTCTCCAGAGCAGCACAAATATTCAGTAACCCTGCCTTGGTAATTGCAAATCAGCGTTTCAAGTCCTATTATTTAGCCTTTTTCTCTGCTATAACCAGCTGCTTTCAAGCTCACAGGGCTAAGCACAACCTCATTGACTCCGGCACAAAGAGATCTTTTTACAGCCACTAATGATGGTTGGTACAACAGATAAACAGGAATTGGCTGAATAGATACCATTATGCCACTTTATACCTTATTTACTTGCATGTGTAAGCCCAAAAACAACATTTCTCCAGTAAAGGACAACCCAACCAATGCTTTTTTCCAGACAAAATAAACCAAACAAGGAAAACTTCTGCACACATTTGTGACCAAAATTAAATGTCACTCTGGAAAGGATAGTATGTGGAGACTAAATGTACATGGGTTTTTTTTTGTTTGTTAGTTTTTTTCCTGAGGCAAAGGACCTGGAAAATCAGCATTGGCATCTTTTTCTTGAATTCTCTAAACTGCAAATTCAGACTCTCGTGTTATCACCCTACTTGCTTTCTAATTTTCAGCTGCACAGAGTCAGAAATGTTTTCCCGGTTTTTCCTTTTTTCCTTTAGAACTGAGAACTTGTGTTGCAGAAATACTTGGGATCACGATTTTTATGAGATTGAATTGTCTTCTACAGTTAAAGTGTTCATTCTGAAGCCAGGATTAAGGTCTCAGACGGGACAAGATTCAAGGGATTCAGTGGTTGCGTATCATTCCAGGGTGGTTTTGTGCTGCTGATCAGATTTTAGTTGCCATTAAGACAGCCCATTTTTCCAGTTTGAACTCACAACTGGAAAGGCAGAAAAGTGAATGGGGGAAATGGAACTTCTTAAATGGGATTGCTAGGTTAAAAAGAAAGCTGGCTTGGTTACACCCACATGGAATTATGGATAGGGTGTTTATAATGAAAATACATTTATTATTCATAACACATTTTAAAAAAATCTTAAAGATCTTCAGTGGGTTGGGGTTTTTTTTAAATTATATAAAATCTCAGAGTCAAAAACGTATTCATAGGTGCAAGTTAGTGAGACACTATTTCACACTTGGCTAAAAGCCATTTCCTTTCATCATTCTGAATACCTTTTTAACCAGCACGGATCAAGTCTGCACTCAGCAGTGACACGGAAACACAGGCTAAAAGCTCTGGAATAAGAAATACCCTGGGTTAGCAAATGGCACTGAAACTTATATGACTGGAGAGTGCTCAAAAACCTCCACCTCTGACATGAAAATTGCGTGCTGTGCTATTAGCAGCCCGGGTCACCACCAGCTCCGAGGTGTAAACCTCGCCCAGTGAGGCAAACAAAACCCCAAAGACCCCACAACACGGAGGGGGCAGCAGGGCAGGGCAGCCCTAAAGGACATCCACGAGTTAGAAGCTCACTGGAGTATTTTCAGAACAGGATTGTGCATCTTTTCCTCCAAACTATGTTTTAGTGGAACACGACTGGTAATGGAAGGCTAAAATAATCAAGGGATCACTCTAATATTCTTGAGATACTATCAGTTTCCAGTCCCTCTCTCTGAGCAAACAGAGGCAGAGGGAGGGGGTTGCATGCCCAGGCTTTCTTTCCTGTCCATCACAGCCCTCTGGACAAGTACAGCTATGCCAGAAGAACAGACCAGCACAAAAACACTGCAGACTGAAAAAGGACCAAGCTGACTTTCCTGACGAGTTCCTCAGCTGACAGCTGCAGTTACAGCCCTGCAGTCTAAATTCCAGTATGTAACAACATCATCTTTGCTGTACACTGCTAATTAAGCTTCTTGCCCCCCCCCATTTTTTCACTCCACTTTAAAAATACACTCAGCATATTTAGCTTGTCTGAGTTTTTGGATGGTTGTGAGACATGGGCCTGTGTCCCACTGCAGCTTCCACAGCCTTACAAACCCTCTATGTTCTAATTTCAAAACATTATTATGCTTCTGTTACCGCATTCTTTCTATCCAGCACATACAGGTGTAGTATTGCTCATTCTCATGTGCTTCTGCAGAACCTCTGAAAAGTCTAAAAAATTTAAATGCAGAAAATTTGCTTTTTAATCCAATACTGTTAGTTAGTGGACAACTAAAATATTCAAGACACAATTAGCTGTGTAAAATTAAAAAAAAAATTATCTTAATATTTAATATGTGTCCTCAACCCATTCTAATTTCCAAATTACAAAGCTGAAGACTTCTGCTGCCGGTAATTAATTCTTTGCCTGTTACTAAGCCAAACACTGAGGCCCCATTCATTAGGTTACATAGGTGCAACTTCAGCGGCAGTTTGTCTGCATAAATAAATAAATTATATGTTTTGACATTACTGCGTATTTGGCCTCGATACCCATGGCTGAATGAAAGGCAGGGAAGAGCCCTGATCTCTCCCTGTCTGGAGAATACAAACAGATTGAGAAGTGCATCACCTGCACGTGTTCCTGCAGCAGCCTTCCCTTTGTTGTCAAACTCTGCTCAGATTCATTTCAAAATATCCAAGTCCAAACCTGATTTCTGGCAGGACCTACAGGATCAAATACATCTCCTTGGCATTCATTTGCTGCCAGAAAGGCTCGAAAGGACAATGAATGACAGCCAAACTGATTATCAGTTTCAGCGAGCGAAGGTCAGCGAGTGTAACATCTGCCTTGCCTACATATTCATGTGCCACGTTCTGCTCATGCAGAGGTCACAAAAACTCACGGAATGAACAAGATCCCACCGGAGCCCTCTGCTTCCATAGACACGCAGGCACATCATTTTCTACTCATTCAGTGAGATTTTTTTTTTTAAAAGACTGACTGAAGGAGCTACATAGGTCAAAATTACCCTGGTTTTAGTTTTTCTTCTTAGTTTTTCTTTTTCTTCATTTAAAAATGCAAAGATAGAAGAAATATACCTATATTCCCTCTTCTTTATCTACTCTATCCATAGGTATCTTCCTTATCTTTTATAACCCATGCTGATTCACTGAGACAAGAAAAATTACCATAATTTTAAAAATATTTTCCTGTGGAGAAAAAAGGACTACCTTAATTTTTTGGATTATCACGAGAAATAAAATAACATAGCTCTGTCACAGATTAATGGTGAATATACTTGTCCCCTATGTTTATAAAAAACTAAACTTAAAAATGCCAGTTGCAAGTCATAAAATTAAATAAGTAACTTCTACCAAAAAACCCTCAAATGCTGCAGGAAGTGCCCTGGTTCTTCAGCCATAATCTAAGAGAATATCCTATTCCCACCAAGTAGTACTGAAAAAAAAAAAACAAACCCAAATTCCAAAAGCATATTGGTATTGCACTACTTGAATGAATCCACACCTAAATTTTACAGCTTGAAAAGATAATTTTGAATTCACAGAGACCAAACAGAAACAAGACTCGAAACACATTTTACAAAGGTCAGACTCTTTGACCTGGAAATTTGGAAACACAGTAGGCATGGCATAATTTATAACTAAAAGAAACATGAACAAAACTGAGCATTCCTTCAGCTGACACCCATCGTGGTTATGTTTTGATTATTTTGGTTTCAAAAACCGTTTTCTTGTTTGGGACAATAATCCCGATGTTATATTACTATCATATTGTTATCCAGTATTACTATTAATACATGTTAATATCAATGTATTAATACTCCTATAAATTAATATCCTGAAGGGATATTCCTTAATAATATCCCTTTAATAAAAGATAAGGAAGTCATTCAGTGCACCGGTAAGTTCAACACACCTCAAGTAAATTTAAATTTCATTATTTAAAAGCCCAGACCGGGATTTCCACACCTCGGGCAGGGGAGCCCAAGTGTCCGAGTAAGAACTGCTCTGTCCAAAGGACATTTCCCCCCACAATCCTGGGAAGTGGCCGTGCATTTGCACAACCTCCCTCCTCAGCACCCCAGCCTGGCCAAGCAGCCCTCCATCACCGTGAAAAAAGATCACTGTTAAAAGCATGGAAGCTCCAGAATTCTTACCGCAGGTAGTTTTTCTCATAGCTTTTCTCTCTTTCTTGAGTTATCACCACACGTTCTCATTCCATATCTTGTCTTCCCAGCGTACGTCAAAATCAGGGAAATCTTTGTGCATTAATACAGGACATAAAATGCTTTAGGCTCTCAGTGAAGACTCTGGAAGAGGTAAGACAATACCATATGTTAATTAAACCTGAGACCTTAACTAGAAATGTCTCATGCTCAGATTTGACATAGTGAAACAACAGCAGGAGAACACCAAAGTGCAGTTAGAGCGTTACAGAAACAGGCTGTGAAAGACACTAGCAAAAGGAGGCAGAAGTAGTTGTGTAAGGTAATTCCAGTCAGTAGGCTGGAAAAATCCATTTCCTAGAGATGGGTGTCACTTAACTCAATCTGTGCCTGAGGCAACGACAAAAAAAAAAACAACTGAAATTCCCTTTCTCAGGCCATTTTATATTCTTGCAAGAGGTTGATATTTTCTATTTTTGTGCTATATTAGCCAAACACAACAGAACTGAGGGACATCAAGGTGAGACACGGAGATAAGGTCGCAGCTCCATTTGCCATAGACAAAGCACAAAAAGCACAGCAAGAAATATTGTTTCCATGCAGTCAGTGTGCAAAAGGGAATTTCTTTTCGTATTTGCCTAATGTAATTTCACACATACACCATACAGCTTCTGAGTGCTCTGACTGAGAATTAGATGAGGAAGTTTACTCATTAAACAGCTGTAGCTTTCCACCCACAAGGTCCTTAATGCAATATGCAAAGTTTCATGAAAATTTTAATCCCAAGACAAGATACTTTGGTTTTCATTTACAGTAAATTACATGAATGGCCTGTTTCTTTAATCTTTATCCTTCAAAGAAATTAATGAGCAGCTTTAATTAATTAGTAAATGCTAAATATTTGTTATTAATGATCATTCTCTTGTCATTGTCCTGGATTATATCAACAGTTTACCAGAGCAGGAAATAATGAAAGTCATGATTAATAGTTGTGTTTATTACAGTAAATTCTAATTAGTCTATAGATAGTGAGCTCCACTGTTGTAACTGCTTATATAAACATAGCATNTTTTTTTTTTTAAAAGACTGACTGAAGGAGCTACATAGGTCAAAATTACCCTGGTTTTAGTTTTTCTTCTTAGTTTTTCTTTTTCTTCATTTAAAAATGCAAAGATAGAAGAAATATACCTATATTCCCTCTTCTTTATCTACTCTATCCATAGGTATCTTCCTTATCTTTTATAACCCATGCTGATTCACTGAGACAAGAAAAATTACCATAATTTTTAAAGTATCTTTCCTGTGGAGAAAAAAGGACTACCTTAATTTTTTGGATTATCACGAGAAATAAAATAACATAGCTCTGTCACAGATTAATGGTGAATATACTTGTCCCCTATGTTTATAAAAAACTAAACTTAAAAATGCCAGTTGCAAGTCATAAAATTAAATAAGTAACTTCTACCAAAAAACCCTCAAATGCTGCAGGAAGTGCCCTGGTTCTTCAGCCATAATCTAAGAGAATATCCTATTCCCACCAAGTAATAATGAAAAAAAAAAAAACAAACCCAAATTCCAAAAGCATATTGGTATTGCACTACTTGAATGAATCCACACCTAAATTTTACAACTTGAAAAGATAATTTTGAATTCACAGAGACCAAACAGAAACAAGACTCGAAACACATTTTACAAAGGTCAGACTCTTTGACCTGGAAATTTGGAAACACAGTAGGCATGGCATAATTTATAACTAAAAGAAACATGAACAAAACTGAGCATTCCTTCAGCTGACACCCATCGTGGTTATGTTTTGATTATTTTGGTTTCAAAAACCGTTTTCTTGTTTGGGACAATAATCCCGATGTTATATTACTATCATATTGTTATCCAGTATTACTATTAATACATGTTAATATCAATGTATTAATACTCCTATAAATCAATATCCTGAAGCGATATTCCTTAATAATATCCCTTTAATAAAAGATAAGGAAGTCATTCAGTGCACCGGTATGTTCAACACACCTCAAGTAAATTTAAATTTCATTATTTAAAAGCTCAGACCGGGATTTCCACACCTCAGGCAGGGGAGCCCAAGTGTCCGAGTAAGAACTGCTCTGTCCAAAGGACATTTCCCCCCACAATCCTGGGAAGTGGCCGTGCATTTGCACAACCTCCCTCCTCAGCACCCCAGCCTGGCCAAGCAGCCCTCCATCACCGTGAAAAAAGATCACTGTTAAAAGCATGGAAGCTCCAGAATTCTTACTGCAGGTAGTTTTTCTCATAGCTTTTCTCTCTTTCTTGAGTTATCACCACACGTTCTCATTCCATATCTTGTCTTCCCAGCATACATCAAAATCAGGGAAAACTTTGTGCATTAGTACATGACGTAAAATGCTTTAGGCTCCCAGTGAAGACTCTGGAAGAGGTAAGACAATACCATATGTTAATTAAACCTGAGACCTTAACTAGAAATGTCTCATGCTCAGATTTGACATAGTGAAACAACAGCAGGAGAACACCAAAGTGCAGTTAGAGCATTACAGAAACAGGCTGTGAAAGACACTAGCAAAAGGAGGCAGAAGTAGTTGTGTAAGGTAATTCCAGTCAGTAGGCTGGAAAAATCCATTTCCTAGAGATGGGTGTCACTTAACTCAATCTGTGCCTGAGGCAACGACAAAAAAAAAAACAACTGAAATTCCCTTTCTCAGGCCATTTTATATTCTTGCAAGAGGTTGATATTTTCTGGTTTTGTGCTATATTAGCCAAACACAACAGAACTGAGGAACATCAAGGTGAGACACGGAGATAAGGTCGCAGCTCCATTTGCCGTAGACAAAGCACCAAAAGCACAGCAAGAAATATTGTTTCCATGCAGTCAGTGTGCAAAAGGGAATTTCTTNCCGGAGGAAACGAAAAAAAAAAAAAAAAAACAACTGAAATTCCCTTTCTCAGGCCATTTTATATTCTTGCAAGAAGTTAATATTTTCTGGTTTTGTGCTATATTAGCCAAACACAACAGAACTGAGGAACATCAAGGTGAGACACGGAGATAAGGTCGCAGCTCCATTTGCCATAGACAAAGCACAAAAAGCACAGCAAGAAATATTGTTTCCATGCAGTCAGTGTGCAAAAGGGAATTTCTTTTCCTATTTGCCTAATGTAATTTCACACATACACCATACAGCTTCTGAGTGCTCTGACTGAGAATTAGATGAGGAAGTTTACTCATTAAACAGCTGTAGCTTTCCACCCACAAGGTCCTTAATGCAATATGCAAAGTTTCATGAAAATTTTAATCCCAAGACAAGATACTTTGGTTTTCATTTACAGTAAATTACATGAATGGCCTGTTTCTTTAATCTTTATCCTTCAAAGAAATTAATGAGCAGCTTTAATTAATTAGTAAATGCTAAATATTTGTTATTAATGATCATTCTCTTGTCATTGTCCTGGATTATATCAACAGTTTACCAGAGCAGGAAATAATGAAAGTCATGATTAATAGTTGTGTTTATTACAGTAAATTCTAATTAGTCTATAGATAGTGAGCTCCACTGTTGTAACTGCTTATATAAACATAGCATAAGAGAAAGATCTATAACATAAATAAGTCAAAGAGTGCAATTCCAGGAGTCATCATGGCTCCACAATATTTCAGGAACATTCCATTTAGCAAGGATTAGCCAGCTGGGAAAACAACAAATGAAGAAATGATGACTACATCAGGGGAAGGGAGAGGTAGGAGGAGAAAAAAAGGTTTTGAAGTAGCATGAAGAACAGTCAGGTGAAGGACAGGAAGGAGAAACAGCAAGAAGCAGGAGAATTTTACACTGCAGAAGTGCCTTACACCTGCTGATTGCTGATGCCCACATCCCTAAAGCTGATTAACTCTTCCATCTGATGAATTCTGCTTGTTCCTATGCCAAATACTGTCTTAGTTTTTCGCTGGAAGTGAGTTTTCATAAAAAGGCCACATGAGGTTTAAGCAAGGCCCATTTTGTTATTTATTTGTGAGACAGGAAAAATTGACTTGATTCCTCTTTACCCACATCGTTGTGAGCAAAAGCACATCCAGTTTAGGCCGAGAGCTGACCTTCAAGAGCCCAAAAAAGGCTTCAGTTTAAATACAGGCACAGATAACACAGCTAGCCAGAGAGGTAGCTGAACATTTTCTACTAAAAATTTACGGAAAATGCTTTCTCCACCAATTCTTACAGTGAAAAATATTGCTTTCTACATGCCTCTAAAAAGAAAATAATTTTATATCACTGATAATCCATTGGGAAAAAGGCATTTTATCTCTTTTCATATAAATCCCCATTTTTCAATATTGCTGAAACAGTGTAACTTCTGAGTAACACAAGTAAAGGTGTGGAAGGTGTGCTCTTGAGAAATGGTCCATTGAAAAATGAAAAAGCAGATGAGTTCACCACTCTGTTAAATAAGAAAGCCCTCTCCTTCTGCCTGAGAGAAACTGAGGAATCACAGTCATTTGCCAGCTTTCAAAAAACAGTTCTCTTCCATTATTTGAAATTAGATTATTAAACATTTCTTTCCAGAATCGTAACTTCAGGGACCAGACTCTATATCCTTCAGCTTTAAGACTTTGTGCAATAGCTACTTTTACTTAAACACAGGCAAATTAAAATATTTGTTTGGTCACACATTTCTAGGAGTGGAAGCTTTATTTCAAAATGCTTTTATAAAAAAAACTTATATACTTTTTATGCTCCAGCCATTATTTTTTTACCACTGAAATGCTTTGGGAACGTCTTGCCTGGCATAGGCAGCCAGGGAGGAAATCTTCTTGGTGTCTCAAGAGTTTTGGGTCAGGTGTGCCTGTCCACAAGTTTGCCAAGCAAAACTCCAAGTCTTATTTGAGCACAGTTTTTTATTCTAAACCCCAAGACTCTTGGTCACATGCTTAACCTTAAATATTTCCCAGGAGCTGGGGAGATTCCTGGCAGCACGTGCTTACCTGCTAACTCATGACCAGCATAGGAATGAGGCCGTGGATCAGGTAAAGATATGCTGTGTACTTTTAGGAACGGGGTTTGGATTTCGATAAGGAACATTTTCAGACAATATGACTTATTTCTGAAGTTAACTCGAGGCAAAAAAAGCACACTTTAACTTTCTGCTAGATCATATATAAGAAAAAACTACTCCAAGCTGAGCATTCTGTTAAATCTAAAAGTCTCTAGTTGAGTCATTTATATGCAGTGCATTAGGTCAAACAATTTATTTTTTTATGGTTAATTACAACTTTTGAAGGAAACTGTAAGGCCTTCATATTGTGTGTCTGCTAATAATTACCAGTAATGTGATTAAATTCATGTTTAATGCTTATCTAAATTAGCTCATTAGCTTTATGGATGTTTGAAAACCTCCAAAGACTGAAAAATATTCAGTTTTCATTATAGTCCTGATACTGATCTCACAGACTGTGGCCACCATATTCATTACTCTCTGTATACATAGTACTGTATGGAATATCACTTGTTTCAAACCAATTATTATGCAAATCCCAAGACCTCGCTTGACACTCCCTGGTGACAATGAAACCTTGTTTGGCTTAAATAATCATTTGGGAGCCATTTATACTGAGTGAATACTACAGATTTTGTATAGCAAGGAACTATATTTTCTTTCGTCAGAGAATAACAGGAAATAGCCAACATCAATCAGAAGAATAATTTCAGTTTCCTTGCAAATAAATTCTGGTGCCTCAATACCTTTTTCTAGAGTATACGTTGATAAGTGAAAATAACAGACTGCTCTAAGTCTTGTTTAAGCATCCTATTTTTCTCAGAATGAGAAGCTTATCATGGACTGATTTCAGCACCAATAACTTACCTCAACTTTGTTGCATTCCATCCCCCTGAAAAGAGATTAAGAAAACAGAGAAATATTTTCTGAATGAATAATTATAAAAAAAATAATTAATTCATAAAACAACTTGCATCTTGTAAAACCCTAGAAGATACATAGCTACATAACTATTATAAAACTGTTTTTATAAGGGTGTGTTATTAAATATCTATGCAAGTAAAATTGTTAATGATATACAAAATGTATTGATTTTATTTTGTCTGTTTCTTTTAATGTAGTAATTTGGGTGTTATTCTCCCTGAATTTTTGTAGATCTGATGGTTTTTCTCAACTGAACATGGCCAAAGTCTAATCTGCTTATGAAACCCAATCTTTAACCACAAACTCCTTAGAGTTTCTGTAGAGAAGTTGTTTAAAGCGTAGATTTAGGATCATACATTATTTTCCAACATATTCATTTTTTTAAAAAGAAGCTTATTATCATGCACATTGTAACTTGATCTTTTTAGAATGTACTGAGTACTGTCTTACAAACAACAATAAAAAAAAAAAAGCAGCAACCTCATGACATTCTTTAAAGCTACAAATTAAGATAAAATTAAGTCAATTCCTGCTGGCAAAGCACTGTGACAGATTGATAGAGGAAAGCTTTTTCCTTTAAGTTCTCCATAGCGAGGAGAACATTAGCTGTATTAATAGTGCAACATTAAAATATCGAGTTGTGTAAAGCTGTCATCATTCAGAACTGCTGACACATGAGTTTGTTATTCGATAAGCCTCTAAACTTTAAACTATTTGCTCATTCTCTCCTCCAGCCAGTTCTACTCATTCAATAAAATTTAGTAACCAGTTCTGAAATCCTTATTGAAGTAAAAAGAATTGCTAAATCTCTTCCTCTTTATTATCACTGCTTTCCACATTTCAACATTTTTTCTTCAGAATAGATACCATAGGTTGGATTTATTTAATAGCCTGAATGATTTCAGAGCCAAAACACAAAACCAAAAAACCCTGTAGTTAAGCAGAACAGATTCTGTTGTCTAGTAACCACCATAATTCCAGCCATCATAATTCAAATGTGATTGACATAACCAAGGGGTGGGGGGGAAATCAATCAAAATTTATGACAATCCTCTATCTGATGAAGGCAATTTGTCTTCAACATCCAAATTTCAAATCCAGGACCACATTCACTCTATGAGAATCCTCTTTCCCAAGTGATCATTAAACCCAAGGCTCCCTATTGTTGCTGTGTAGGACACCAGCACTTCTAACTGGGGACGCCTCACCCTTGGCAACCAGGAGCAGCTTCTTAACCTTCTTTGAAACACTTCAGTTTGGAGGCTGTGATTATTTCAAGAACCAGTGAAATTCACATCAGTATCTTCTTGCCCCTCCCTGCAATATGGAGTTTTATAAAATGTGAAATATGAAATCTTATGATGCTTCCCTGGCAAGGATAATTTCTATCTCTAGTAAAATATTCTCAAGCAGTAGAGCATTCATGGGACCCAAACCTCTCCCTGAGGAGAAGAGTCCATCTATTATATTTCCATTTTCACTGCAAGTGGCTTGGTTTTTGCTATGTGTACAATGTAATCATTTATAAATTAGAAACAGTATATATATGTTAGCCTTCAAATAAATTATTCCAAGCTGCTCCATTTGTATGGTTATGCAGCCAGGAAAACACATAAATAAAAATAATGTGTTCTACACAGGATATGAAGTATATTGCTCACACTAAAGTCTGTATCCATATTTGGATGGAATCACAGAATGTTTTGGGTTGGAAGGGACTTTTAGAGGTCATCTCATCCAACACCCTGCAATGAGCAGGGACATTTCCTCAGAGCCACATCCAGCCTGACCTTGAATTTTTCCAGGAACAGGGCATCTATGATATTCTTGGTCAACTTGTGCCAGATTCTTCACCCTCATTGTAAAAAAAAAAAATTCTTCCTCATATCTAGTCTAAATCAACCCACTATTAGTTTGAAAACATTACATCTTGTCCCATTCCAACAGGCCCTGCTAAAACACCTATTCCCATCTTTCTTTTAAGTCCCATTTAAAGATTTAAAGCCCACAATGTATGGTAGGTTGAAGAATAATTTCAGCCAAAACCAGATATCTAATTTTTCACTAATCTACTACAGCATTTTTTCAAAAAAGAATATTCGGCTTCCTCTTGGCTGAAGTACAGATATCATGGTGTCTAGGAAAATTCCTTGATCTGTGTGAGGGGAGAAAGTCAGCAATGACATATATTGGGAAGTCTACTTGGATTGAGCATAGCCCACAAAGATGCTCAATCTAAGTTGTGAAATACCAGGAAAATACATGGAGACACAGGTTCAATATTACAATAGAGAAAACCAAAGTCTTCCAACCCATTTTATGAATCTGACATAAAAAAAAAATTGTATATCTGTTGGTTTTAAATGCTCTACCACAAGAACAATATTAATGAACTATTAATAGTTTTAATAAATCCTTAGATTTTTCTGAAAAATGTGGGTCTTCATTTCTTGTCTCCTCTGAAAACTGTATTTTTTAAAAAAATTAGTTTCTGGATAGATTGCAATTTCATTATTCAAAAATCTCAAGGGCTTTTGCCTTTAAAGACAAATATTTCTTCCAGAAAGGTCTTACTAGGATTTTCTGAAAATTATTCATTGTACACACTGGTAATACAAGATTGGGTAGTCAGACTTCTTTCCTTGTTTATAAAAAGCCGTATTTCTATTGCCAAAACAGCATTGTAAGGAGATATGTTTCCGAAGCTGACTCCTCTAGTTAGATTTCAATTCTGTCAGCATTCATGATAGGCCCATTTGTTCTGAACTGCCAGGGAACACATCAAAGAGCATTTCCTGCTGTTACCAGCAAGAATATTTATCTTATCACCATACTGAAGCCTCGAGTTTACCTATTGACTAGAACACCTGTTCTCACTTCTAAAGCTTAGTCACCCACTATACACCTTCATTACCAAATAAGACTTCAGGATCTCATTTCAATAATGAATATGCAGTAATTAATATACATAATTGTTTCTAGCCATAGCAATAGATACATATACTTGAACAGCAGAGAAAGGATTAAGTTATTTTGAACTATGTCTGAAAGTAACAATTTTCATTTACAATTAACTTTTTAAAAAAAATCTGTCATAACACCANAATTAACTTTTTAAAAAAAAAATCTGTCATAACACCAATATGTTAAACACCAAGTAACTTCTTTTTTCCCCAGGAACTCATTACATGTTCTGTGAAAATAAGCAGATTTGGGGAGGAAACGTGATTTTTTTATCCAAATCACACACCAGTAAATGCTAAGAAAAGGGTTGAATCATAGATGGGAGCAACATATAGAATAAGCACATAAAAAGTATAAGTACATAAAAACCACCTGAATTTTGGATCATTATATAGGTGTAATATATACATTTTGCTCAACTTCATTTGAAAATTAGGAAAAACATTTATGCCTATAATAAAAAGGGTTTCAGTACAGCTGACAAAACCATTAAGAAAAATGTTTGCTGTGTTAACTGCTTTTTCTTCTGCAAATATGATTGTAGGAGAAAACAAGAGGATTCAGAAACGTCACACTCTATCTGTGTAGCTGGTGGCTCTTTGGCTCTGAGCTGGAATGCATTAACAGATCCCAAAGATGTGCAGCTACTCATTTGAAATTCAAAACTCCTGCATAATCCTCTCACTCTGCAAGAAATACAATCTGTTATAATAAAAATATCATTCAAGAATGACTTTGTTAGTTTAGGAGTGTTGATTAATGGCCCCTCTGTCTAAAAAATAAAATCAAATTGTAATAGTAAATAATTTACAGAAATTATAAGAGACTGTGAGTACAGCATTTAACCCTTCTTTATCAGTAACAGGAATCAATATTTTCGTTTATTGATCTTCAAGGTAGGGGAGGTACCATCAATTCTGATACCTCAGCACAATTTATTCTTGTATTTATATGAATAACACTGCACAACAAGCACATCAATAATAGATGTGCCAAGCAAAAAAGAATCCAGTCTGCTGTGGTAGCTATAGAAGCAGTCATTTCATCTGCTTTGACTCCTAGGATCTCACTATTTTGCCAGTGTGTGCACAGGTTTTCTTTTTGATTTTCAAAAAGAGTCATGGGATCTTCTGCTGGGAAGGAGCACCTGCTGGATTGCACTGTACATTTTGAACATTTTTGAGTGTATGCATGGATTAAAGGCAACAGGCAAGTTCTGTCTAGCTCTGGATCTGAAGTACAGACAAGCATTTTCTTTTCCATCTGTAGAAGAGAAAATACCACAATCCTACGGTGCACTTCATGTGTTATCCTGCCACAGAGAGACAACCTGCTGGGATTAATTGGAAATGCACAGGAAAGCTGCCTCAGCCTCCTGGCACTGCTGAGCCTGTCGTCCTAATGCCAGCAAATATGGAGCTGATACTGGCAATCCTCCACATTTAGCAAAAGGAAAAAAAGAGATACCCTCTGGATGCTGACACAGTGTGATACGAAACAGAGCAGCAGAAACAAACCACACAACTTACACCAGTTGCTTCAAACTTGTCAAGCTGTTACTTTCTCCACGAGCAATATCACTTTATCTAGCAGAAGTAGAATAAATGGGTTAGAAGACAACAACATTATAATTACCAGGGATTTTTTAAAATTATCTGCATCTCCAAGGCATTTGAGAAACTAATATCCTAGTGCAAGGGAGAATAACAGCCTCGTTTGGAAAAGCTGAATTTTGCAAAAGGTTCCACAGCCCGTTGGGTGATAAGAGCCAAAAGTGGCTGTTATAAACAAATAAAAAGGGGTTTTGGATGGGAGCTATCAGAAGAAAAATAGGATTGGTGACTGGTGTGAAAAAAACGGAGCTAACACTGAAAAGATCTATGGATTGGTAAATACAGGAAATTGGGGGGGGGAAAGAGTAGTAATTCAGAAACCAGAAAGTTAAATTCATGTCTGAAGTCTCAAACAATACTTGAACAAGGTCATAAGGCATGAAAGAAAGAGCAATAAAAATAAAATGCCTTACAAGACAAGCAGACTGTGCAAAAATCTTGAACAAGCACTGACACGAAGAACCATAGACAGAAGAGTACAAAAAAAGGACATTGTCATTTCATCCTTGTGAACACAGAGCTGCAGAAGCCACCAGGGAAGTCATGGAAACAGAAGGAGGCTGGAATAAACAGAGACACAACTAATTTAATTTATCGTGGATGGCAGAAGTAGGTGGCCACCACAGCACAATCCATTCAAGTGCTTGGAATGAAACCCTGAACTTCCCACATGCATTAAAATTGTGACACCCAGAATTGGTTTCTTAATCCTGGGATCGTTTGTGCAATCCAGATACATCCCAGCCAGTCCCTGGACCAGGGTGCCATGCAGAGGAAAGTACAGGGCAGCACAAGGGCTGCTACCATGGGATGCACAGGAGAGAGCAGCAATCCTGCCTCAGCTTCTCGGCATGGAAAGCCCAAGGAACACAGGACCCTGTACAAAATCACTGCAGAGCACTCCGGTAAGCAAAGTTACATAAAAGAGGAGTAAAAAATTTATGAACACACCAATTTTCTATGCAATACATTTTAGCTTTATTACAGGATTTGAGATGTGCAGCCACCAGAACATCCACTTAAAATGCTTCAAAGTGATACTTACTGTAGCATTTGCCTAAAGCTATCAGCAAATATTTATGAAATGCACCAGCTGAGTAGGTCCTGTAACAGTTTGTACACAAAAAGGATAAGCTGCTACTTTCATTAGTTACCCTGTTAGATCTGGTAGTAAACATCAATATAATGGCTTGAGAATGTTCCAGCAGTAGGTGACCTATGAAATGTCACTTCTTGGTTTTCATTTGCTTTTTTAATAGACTCGTGAAATTGAACCCTCTCCGTAATATTTAGTTAGGTTTGTGGGTTTTATTTTTTAAATGGAGAAGTGTTGTGGTTTGACCTAACCAGCACCCCAGCTACTCGCTCACCCTCCATGCTGGGATGGGGAAAAGGCTCAGAAGAGTAAAAGTGAGAACACCCATGGTCTGAGGTAAACGCAGTTTAACAAGTCAAGCAAAATCCAGGCATGCAAGGAAAGCAAAACAAGGAATTCACTCCCCACATCCCATGGGCAGGAAGGTGTTCAGCCATGCACAGGAACATGGCGCTCCATCACACACAACTGAGACTTGGGAAGACAAACAACGTCACTCCCAACATTCTTTCCTTCCTTCTTCCCCCTGCTTCAGACCCTGAGCATGTCACAGGGTGTGGATTATCGCTTTGGAAAACACCACCCCCTTTCTACTCATAAATCCCTGTTCACAAGAACAATTCCAGGCATGTAATTCACTCTAAGCATAGTATTCCAGTGGGACAGGTCTCATGCAGAAATTTATTCACGTACATATTTTCAGGATCAGACACTAAAAATGCAGGTGCTTCTGAACAAATTCTCGCTGATACCAGAGGAGTGAAAGGTGGCAAACAAAGCTGCTGCATGGACAGCAGCTTTTCAGCTAAGAAACTCCCACCTGAATAAACTTCCCTCCTCTTTCCTCCCTATTGGTGCAACCAAGCTGCTCCAGCCCTGGTAATTTCACCAGCATACCTTCCTTTTTCAGCAATTATTTAAAATATCAATTATCTATTTTTTAAAAAATTGTTACAGTCTGGTTTGGGGATTTTTTACTGGATAGGTTATTCCAAGTAGTTATGATGTGTAATTGGCAGGGCACTTGGTGTCGTGTGGACTCATTAAGAAACACGTGACCCCACAGAATCTACCAGAATTATTTAGTTACAGATGTCTATAATCTGAAGAACTGAAAAGTCTGATTTAAGCGAAGCAAAACCCAATAATATAAAGAAGGTACAACTGCATTAACTCATCAGAAAGGGTGAGCTTCCTTACAGCTATCAACAGATGCAGTCAGATGTAATAAATAACAAGATTAACAGAGAAGGAAAATGAAAACTCTTTTTTTCCCAATAACATATAAGTATTAAATTTTAGTTGGTCATTCATTTTTTTTTAAATTCTAAACCCAGGGTTTAAAGATGATTTACATTAGATTTAAAATAAAATTTTTATACCATAAGTAGCCTAAACATTTTTTCTCATGGTAATAAAATATCAATATCAAACACTTTGATATTATTGAATTTGGTATGTCAATATAAAAATAACTTTTTCCACTTCTCCTCCACTGACTCTCTCATGTTTTACCTGCTTCTGTTTTTCCTTTCTTATTGAATGTCAGGGGCCACCCAGGGGTAGAAACAAAT
>VZTX01006346.1:143813-159557 GCA_013400915.1 Pardalotus punctatus | reverse complement strand
TGAGTGCCATGTCCAGTTGTTCCATGGATGCCTCCAGGGATGAGGACTCTACCACCCCCCTGGGCAGCCCCAACCACCCTTTTAGTGAAGAAATGCCTGCAAGCAGAAACTTCAGATTTCTTTGGCTGTACCTGCTGACAAAAGGCTAATGAGACCTTAACTCACCATGCAAAATACCTGCTCCTGCTTTCTGTCCTGAAGTGCACAGTATGTCCTTTGCTTAACCTCCACATCTTAATCTTATTGTTCCACAGTCAAAGAAGAAGAGAAGCGAAAGTTGTTAAAGAGAAGCAGTGAGCTGAAGAGTGAGCATAGACAGTTAGAAGAAAAAGATCGACTCCTCAACAATGCAGTGAAGGTAGGACACCTAACTGGGGACACAAAGTCTCCTGAAGAGATGTTTATAAAGAATTTAAGCCCCAAGAACTGGTATTTTGTGGCTAGAAAATGATTTAAGCTCCCAAGCTACAGATTTTTGAGTGTGAATGTGTTTCTTTCTGAGGAAGTACATGTGCATTTCCTTTATGCACAAAAGCAAGCCGTTCTGGCAGGCTGAGGAGGAGGAATCACTGTAATTCCTGGGGCACACACGCACACGAACTCCCCAAACAGCCATGGCTGCCTTCCTTGTGGTTTCATCCATAGTTCGGAGCTGCCCTTCAAGGCACTTCCATCCTCCAGGTGAAAAGTTTTGTCACAACCATGTCCTCTGGTGGTAGCTGCTTGTCCATTAGCTCAAACCTCTTGATATTAAGAAGGAATAACCATCTTTACTGAATGTTGTAACATCTCTCCATGACTGGAAATGGATTCACAACCATTTTGTCTTTCCAAACTCATTTTAAAGCCAAATGTTTTCTGGAGGTGACTCTCAAATATACTGTGCTATGAGGAGCAGTCTCTGGCTGAATGAGCTGAATTCAAAGCTGTAATTCCTACCCTTCAGGGCTGAAGGAACTGAACTGGGGCTAACTCCCTCCTAAGAGGAGGAAGCTGTTAGTTTGCATGGCAGTCTCAATAAATATTTGACACTTCCTCACCCTGGAAAAATCAAAGTGGCAGCTGCAGGAGTAACTGGTCACTGCTTGTTTTACCATTGCAGTTATCCAGAGGAGGCATGTTAAAATTTTTATCACATAAAACAGAGTGGAAGGAAAAGAAATAACTTATTAAAAGACATCACTGTGGGGAGTATTTCCTGAACATGTGTATGGCACTGAGGGAGCCACTCATGTATACGGTAGGTAGGAGAGTGCAGTGGGCTGAGGAATTTGGAAAAAGAAAAGCCATCATCTATCAGGTGTGTGTCAGGACTCTCAAAATCAGTAAGATTTCTACTGAAGCAGAAGCAAGTTCTTTCAGTGGGCAACACTGTCTTATTTAAATGCTAATATCAGCCAATGATTATATTTATTAGAAATGTATACACTTGAAAGGAGAAAATAAATTAAAGATGTCCCAGCAGAGCACAGTTTCATTCTGACATTTTAACAGCAATTTTTGTGAAAAAGAACACTCTCATACACCCCACAGGTGCAATGGTAAAAACAGAACATGATTTGTCCATCATCTGAAATTTCATCTCTTTAAATCAAACTCTGAACAGCTCCACACTGTTGCTTTCCAAACAAGCTGACTTTCAACTTGCATTTCCCAATTCACCAGGACTGGAGAATCCCCAGCCCTGGGCAATCTGGACCATAGCCAAAGAGGAGCAATCTGCAGACAAGTAATCAGTGTGGTCAGAATCCTGGGGAAAAGAAAATAGGTTTCAGGTATTAGAGGCCACTGCCCCCTTCCATCTCACAGACAGGTTCAGGGTTTGGGTCTGTCCCTCACAGAAGAATGGGGTGCTGCCTGCAGCAGTCCATGGTCAGGGTGCGAAAAGAGAATTGCTTATTCTTCCTATCTTTTCTTGGAGAAATGGAAGATTTGGGATGCCTTTGTTTAGCTCCTGCTCTCATGCCCATTTGCATGGAGGTTTATATGGGACATTTCAAGTGATCACAGGGTGCAGTTTGGCCACCCTGAGGGACAAAAGTTTTCTTGTGACTGCTCTGGTGTAACAGTTGTGTCTTGTAGCAAAGTTTTCTGCCTGAAAAATATCGGTAAGTTCAGTGAGATCAATGTATCTCCACAGTGCCTACTCCCTCCAATGTGTGGCCCATATGAAATGTGTCCATCAAGCATTTATCAGTGTCCTTTGGTAAGAGTGAGAGAGCCGAGTGGTGCCTGCTGTACTGTCAGTAACACAGCTCTTGCACTCCCGTGCCAGACATCTCTGTGGAGTGCAGAAGGCATTCCTGCCAGGCTGTACACAGCATGGAGTCAGAAACGTCCTCCAAATGTGTTCTGCCTGGGAAGAATATTGTTCCCTCAGCCAGCTGCTGCAGTGTGTGCAGCACTGGTGATTACTCCATTTGTTAACCTGTGGTTTTGCTTTCCCCAAAGGAGAATATACTTCATTTGAGCAGAATGCACGCTCAAGGCACCAGAGGATGTTTGGAGAGATGTTTGACACCACTTTGAATGTATTCTCAGTCTTTCCTTCTCTCTTCCCTTCTCTTTATTTGACAGAAATGCTTAGAGCTAAAAACCAGCCTTTTGGCCCAGCAGAAAGGGACTCAGTCATCACTGGAACGTCTCAAAACCCTCATTAGACTGATACAAAACGAGCAGATGATTCAGGTTACCATGACGACCACCACCACCTCCTCCCTGCTATCCGTGCCCTGGATCAAACCCTCCCCTGCCTCCGCTGCCATGCACAAAGCCTTGCAGCCATCACAGGGCAACAACTGACAGCAGTCATCCGTGTGAGACCTAAGGAAGGAGGGACACGAAACTTTGTGCACGTGAGAGATGAAACTGGAACAAAGGAGAGGAGAGATCTCAGTTTTGATACACTTAGAGACTTGCAGACCAGTCAGCCCAGTCTGTAGGTCGCTGTGGCAGCAGGTTCCCACAGAGCAGGTTGTGCTGCGGTTTTGTATTTGCCAAGACCTTCAGTGCTTATGGCATTTTGTTACGTTGGCCTTAATGTATTTATGCCTGAGGATGAGCAGGAAAAGCATGGCCGATAGGAAGTGGGGTAGCGTTCTGTGGGCAGCAGACAGGATTTCTGTTCTGCTCCATGGGGAAAGGAGGTAGTGAGGGATTAGAGAAGTAGTTGAGCTGAAAGCTGTGTGTGGGAGGGGAATCTGTGAGATAACCAGAAACTGAGCTTCTTAGTACTTGACATGGATTGTTTTCAGAGGAACAGATTTGGCCCCATTGATACAGGTGAACTGGAGATGGGGTCATTGTGAGCAGAACAGCATCACGGACACTCACAGAGCCTTCAAAACAAAAGATCATTTTTTTCAGTATTATTAGACTTGAGAATTGCAGATATTTAAATAAAGAAACTGTATGAAGTTAGCATTTCTAGTAAAATATTGAAGTATTTTCATGCTGATGCTTCTGTATATGCGTTCTGAAGTATTTAAAAAATACGACTGTAAAACTCCTTTTGCAGGTCCTTTTTACTTATTTTGCTATCAGTGTATTTTTCTCATGGAGTTTTTGTGCAAGGTTTAGCATAAACCATAATAGTAGATATCTTTGGCAGTTTGGGTTTAATTTTTTTAAGAGATTATTTTGTGGTCTTCTTTCTTTTTGTTAATTTTGGATTCTTTTTTTAAAGAAAAAAGCAAATAAATATTCTGGGTTTTGTTTCTTGACAGTACAGATAATATGCCAAAAAGATAACTTTACATTTTTGTACTGCATTTTTATTGTTAAAAATACATCACGTGATTTTTTTAAATTATTATTATTATTATTATCTTGTAGAAATATCTGCTGAAATGGTACAGGAAAAAAAAACTGCCTCAAGGGGTTGTTTCTTGAACTGGAGACTCGAATTCAAGACTTCTGGGGGAGGGACAGGGCATGGAAAATTAAAAGGGTTTGAGGGGGTGTTTTTGGAAACTTGATTCCTTTTTAACATTTTGTTGGATTTCAGGAAATTTGGGAAATGTTTAGCATTAGCCTGAGAAAATCCCAGTACTCCTGCTTGTTTCACTAGCTGGTCTTCCTGATTCTGCAAGGTCCTGCCTGGCCCCCAGAGCCCGTTCCCTGTGGCTGCCTGGGAAGGTGCTGATGGACACATTGGTTTTCTCAGCTCACACCCCCAGTGCCATCGTCTCTGTCCTTATGAGTTCTCCATCGATCACCACAACAGGTACTTATGGAAAGCCACCAGAGCAGGACACAAGAAAAGTCTCTCACATCAGCATATCACATGGTGCCGAATAGCTTTTTTTGTTTTTAATTTAAAAAAAAAACAAAAACAAAAACAAACAAAAAAATCAACAAAAAACCAAAACAAAAAAACAAACAAAAAAAACCCCAAACCCACCCACACAAAAAAACCCCACAAACACATGAGGGACTGGTTTTTTCTGTCACCCTTCACTAGGCAGCACATGGTCCCTTCAACCATTTTCACAACTCCGGGAGAAACTGTGCAGTACTATACAAATCTATTTTAATACACAACATTCAATTGAACAAGATTTTTATATTCTTTTATTGATGAACAAAGTGAACTAAGTAGAACACAGTTGTTATACATTGGTTAATTGGTATGCCAATTATGCATTCTGAGTGGCTTGCAATGTAAATGTTTTCAGGTTTAATGATTTCTTTTTCCTTCTCAGACAAATTTTAAAAAAGTGTGGAAGGTTGAATATGTGAAGAATTTCTGAAGAACTGTCTTCAACTGTTAAAAGTAGTTATTTTGAAAAGGGGACTGTCCAGTGGATAGTGTGCATAGGAAAAAAAAAAAAAAGTGTTTGTCTTAAATATGCCAATGTAGTTTTACTTCTTTATGATGCATTAAAGTTGACTGACGATTTCCTGGCATTGTCGTGGTGGTCTCTGCTGATGAGGGCACAGCCAGGCCAATGGAGGGACCCCCTCCCTGTGGGGCTGGGGGGTGTGGGCAGGGCAGGGGAAGCGACCACTGCGCATTTCTCCACCACTCTCTTCGATTTTCAAACTTCAGCACTGCAAGAATGACCACAGCACTCTCTGCTTTCTTTCTAGCAGGAATCTGGCCTCTTCCTCGAGGCCACTGCGTCTCCCAGGCCTGTCCAGCCCCTTGCTTAGCTTCCCACCTTTTGGAATAATTTCCTGTCTGCCACACCCCTGGGCTTTGCTTTCATACCTGCACTTTCAGGTGCTCTTCAAATGTGTGGTGAGCCAATGTTGTGAAGTTATTTATAAATCACTCTATAACTGCAGTAAGAAACAGAGAGAGGGCCCTTGCAGGGGCTGGCCGGTTTCTGGATGGTGGAAGGGACGGAACTTCCTTCCCCATAAAATTAATCCAGGGAAAGCAAAGCACTGTCACAGCTGCATCAAGCCTGCCACAGTGGCTAGTGCTGTGCAGAGCAGAAACAGGCTTGGGTTCTTCATGTCAGGGGAAAGGCTGGTTTTTTTGTCTGGCAGTGTTTTGCCTTGTCTTCAGAAACAGGATGGGGTTCTTCATGTCAGGGGAAAGGCTGGTTTTTTTGTCTGGCAGTGTGTTACCTTGTCTTCAGAAACAGGATTGGGTTCTTCATGTCAGGGGAAAGGCTGTTTTTTTTGTCTGGCAGTGTTTTGCCTTGTCTTCACCTCCTGGCAGCATCACCGTTTAATTTCAGGCTGCAATGGGCAGGGGAGCTCAGCACTGCACTCTTTCTTCCCCTACAGCTCACCTGGCCCCTCCTCCCTCCCAGCCTACATGGAAGGCAGGCTGATTTTTCCTAACATTGCTTCCAGTATTAGAAGACACCTCTCCCCCACGCCAGAAAACTTCAAAAATTGTATGTAATCATCATCATCACCATCATCATCCGTCTGCCACCAACCTAACCTTTAAACTCAGTGCTGTGCTAACAGACTGAAGCCATTTACAGAGCTCTGCATGTTGCCTTAATAATTAATGCAGTTGCAAGAGAGTGTAGCCTTTAATCTTTGATAGTAATTTAAATTGAGGTTTTGGTGGAGATTTGCAGGAGCCACAGTAGCCTCTGTGTTCCTTGCTGTGGCATGGGCATTGTCTTCGAAAAGAAAGGGGAGCTGCAGGTTTCCCAGCCTCCCCTCCCAAGTGAAAGTTACAGCAATGCCAGACTTACAGCTTCAGGGCTCTTTATTTCACCGTGACAGACTGCTTTCTGTGCACAGGACCTCTGCAGATGCCATGAGTTATCTTGCAGAGGAGCTGCTCTGCAAATAGCCATTTGAATGAAGCGTGTTGTCTCCAAGCCTGTGGGTTTTGTATTTGCACCTCTACAAATGTAATTTCACCTATTCTTCCTCCTCACTGCCTCTTGTTTCTCAGAAATGAGAGGTGAAGTAACACAGAGCAATGCCAGAATGGGCAGTTTTTGTATCAGGATCTCAGATGTTTCCAGGCTTCATACTCTTTAGGGGGAGAAGCCACAATGGATCTACTCGGACCTAAGTGCTCAGAAGTCAAGAAGCAAAGTCAAGACCCCTCAATTTTTTTAGTATTTAGTTTGCAATCACAGCAGCAATTTTTGCAAGATGGATTTCATGATAACGTCAGCCCAGCAAGCGGCTTCTCTTCATGCAAGTGTAAGGACAGCAACACAAACTACAGCACCCACATCAGGAGTGTATTCCACATGCCAACCTAGGTAGTTTTCTAGGAGTTTGATGGCCTATTAGGATCACTTAAACTTCTAGAAGAATGCATTATAAACTGATACATACTTTTTGTTCTGTGTTTAGAATGTCATGCATGTCATCTGTAGTTGGAAAGAAAGTCATTATGCTGAAATGAGTGGCAACAGTCATGTCAGGTAAAACTCCACTCACTTTATTCAGGTTTTTCCAGCTGCAACTTATTTTGCTTAGAAAATGAAGCCTGGCTTCTCAGATCAATCACAAGCAAGTAACTGGTGCAAACAAAAAATGCCAGTCTCCCTAGCTGTAAGCCACTTTTAAGTTCACCATTGTGAAGATCATTAAAGCAAGAGTTAGGGTTTTTTTCCTCCCTTAAGAAGCAAACAAAAAATTGTCATTTTAGGAAAAAATACTACAAAGTGTACATAAGTTTGCTATAATACATTCTAGCCAGGGAAAAGGAAAAACAAACAAAAAAAATGTTGTTGCCCTTTGAAGATCTTGTTTGCATTTGCACTGGCAAATTGCAGATTATTCTTTGTTGATTAAATGCAGCAGAAATACCACACTCGAACCTTTGATTGAGCAGTTACCACAGAAATTTTAATTCACTTTTGCATTTCATCTTTGGGCTGAAAATGCTGCAATAAATCACCTCTCCCCTCAATATTCATGCTGGAAACACAGCTGACTGGCAGCCCAGTTGCAGTTGGCACTCTTCCAGTTGCCAAGGTGGAAGCTTGGACCATCCCAGCACTGGTGCTAGGTTGGTTCCACACACTGCATGGTACGGTTTCACTGCTGCTGTGTGTCCCTGTCCCTGCTGTGGCTCTGGTGACCCTGCTGAGCAGGGCTGCTGGCACGATGGCAGCTCAGGGAGAGGCTGCTCTGGCTCACTCCTTGCACTCTGGAACTCTGCACGCTTCTCTGACCTCCCTGAGTCAAAGGTGTGCCAAGCCACAGCCACAGTCAAGGCCCTGAAAATCAGTGATGCCAGATTCATTATTTTCAATTGGAGGAGGATTGAAATAATAATTTAATGAGTGAGTCCAATGTCTCCTTAAATACTACATTCCTTTCCCCCTCTCATTTTCCAAATTGTGGTGTGTTGCTGCAGCAGCACCAGGGACAACAAGAGACAGGCTCAGGAAGGGATTTTGTGTCCCTGCATAAGGTGAGCAAAAGCTCCAAGCCTGAAGCAACAAGTGCCTGTGACCAGCCCCTCTCCTTCTGCAGCAGCACCAAAGGAGTTGGGAAAACTTTACAATCTCTCCCTAACATGAGGGTCCTGCTGCCAATGTGCTCCATGTTATTGAAAACCCAGGGTTGTGGTTGAAGCTGTAGCTGCTGAAAAAGAAATGATGCATCCTTCACCCTGCTTGGCTTTTGTGTCCCTTCACTCAAGACCTTCACAATTGTCTTCATCTGCATCCTGGGGCCACTTCTGCTTTGCTTGGCTATGGAACTATTGTTTTAGTTACACCTCCAGGGAGAATTAAGAAGGGGTGGTGTTAGAAATAAGTTCACAAAGCAATTAATTGAGAAAAATGAAATTCTGGTGTAGATATTATGTTATGGTTTAAAGTGCATTTGCATAACTAAGCAATTTTCTAGTGGTTTGAAACTGCATCATAAAAAAATGTGCTGAGCCACTGACTTTGTGTTTCATCCTTTTTATCTTCCTCCATTACGTCACAACTGCAAAACAGAAACCAAAAAATAAACCAAATCCCAAATTCCACCCACACAGTTGGGTGTCATTTAATCTGGGGTCTCATGCATCTAACCTTGCTCAACTTTCGAGGTCTCAGGCTGAAGGAAATGGCTGATTTCAAGGACTTTTCACACAATATATTTCCCTTTTTTTTTTTTTTAAAATCCTCCCATTGTTCTCAGGGCACCTGGCCTGGATCAGGACCAGAGTAGTGAATGTCCCCTGTGCTGGGCACTGCTGAGTCCCCACCTTGAGTGCAGTGTCAGTTCTGGGCCCCTCCTGACAAGACAGACACTAAAGCGCTGGAGCGTGTTCAGAGAAGGAATTGGTGCTAGGGAAAGGTCTGGAACA
This sequence comes from Pardalotus punctatus, assembly GCA_013400915.1. NCBI lineage: Eukaryota > Metazoa > Chordata > Aves > Passeriformes > Pardalotidae > Pardalotus > Pardalotus punctatus. Next base: position 150,814 of record VZTX01006346.1, on the reverse strand, counting down.
CCAGGAGCAGCTGAGGGATCTGGGGGGACTCAGCCTGGAAAAAAGGAAGCTTAGGGGGACCTTCCTGCTCTCTACATTTCCCAGACAGGATGGTGCAGCCAGGTGGAGGTCAGGCTTTGCTCCCAGTAAACAACTGACATCATCTCTGAAAATACTTAAAAGACTTGTAGATGTGGCACTTGGGGACATGGTATAGCGGTGGACTTGGTATTTTTAGGTCAGTCATTGCACTCAAAGGTCTTTTCAAATTTAAATGATTCTGGGATTCTCTCATCACCTCTCTGTGTGCCCTGGGCATTTGGGGCTGCCATGGTATTGCCTCAAAAAGGGCTGCCTCAGGTTCTGGGGTCAGAGGGTCACTTTCTTTCAAGCAGTTCTGCTCTGTGTGTGTCTGTCACCTGTTTCATGTAAGTGGGCTCAGGCTGGAGCCGGGGGTAAGTCCTGGCAGTGCCAGTCACATGCTGGTGGCTGCCAGGTCCTGCCCTGTGCTGGAGCAGTAACTAAAAACTGCAGCCTAATGAAGAACTGAGAGGCACATGTAAAGGACTCAGAGTGAAATTAAGAGCTTTGATCTGTTTTTTTGTTTCATCATTATTTCATGTCTAAGTACTTTCACTCTCAGAAATTCTTATCAAAGACAGGCAGATGTCACTGCCTCCAGGGGTCTCAACTCAGAGCTTCCCAATTTGCAATTACTTCACAAATTTGCCTTCAACACCAGAGACCAAAGATATAAAAGCAGTGGTGGGGTTTGCTGTGGCAAAGCCACACACTGAAATTTATTAGCACTGCAGAGCTGAGTAAGGCTTTCCAGTGCCCATTAGGTGCTGTACAATTGTCAACACAAATAAATCCCTGCACAAATGCCACCAAGCTGCTGCATATTGGTAAGATGAATTACTATCAGGTAATACTAACATTTGTTTCCATGGCAAAATTCTAGCAGCATAAGCCTTCCATTTCAGGATCTATATCAGGCAGGATAGGGTTTACAAAGTTTCTCAATAAATTGGGCTCCCAGTCACACCAAGCCATGGGCTGGGCTCCCACTCCTGTGGAGCTCAGCCTGTGTGAGTCTCCCTTCTCTGCAGATGAAGGTGGGGATTGCTGGGCTTTCATGTGAGGTGCTTTGCCTGGTTTTCTTTACCACCTCTCTGGTCATCAAACTGCTTTCCTCAGTCAAAAGCTCTCTTAACGAGTGACACGAGTAATCAGTTCATTGTAAATAGCACTGCAAGGGCCAGCAGGAGCAGGGCAGGGTCCACAGGGTGGTGGGAATCCCTGCCATCAAAGCTGCAAGGGGCCAAGGATGCAGCAGAGACTACTGTGCTCGTGAATTTTGGCAGATGAGGTTGCACAGGGCAGTGCTGGCTCGTGTGGATAACTCCTCAGCTGCCAGCAGAGGTCCAGCTGTGTTCTTTTCTGCAGCAATGCTGACAGAGCCCCCCGGTGCCAGCCCAAAGGGGCAGGTTGGACAGACTTTGTTACTGAGCTCAGCTAACAGCCTAGAAAAATTAATTAAACTCCAAGTCTTCTTGGAGAGAATAAAGTAACTTCCCATGCGTTATGGCCCAATAATAATTCTAGTAATGCCACAGAAATGCATCCAAAGAAAACAGTGCAGAAAATAACTGAGTCCTAACCTAAAGCCTGGGGTGCTGCTCCCTTGCTTTGGCAGTGCTTCCAAGGGTTGCCCCAGGGCCTTGCTGCCTTAAGCTCATGATGAACACGAAGTTGACTCCCTTTGAACCATCCTGACCCGTTCACCAGCTGTTAGCACAGCAGGAGGGGTACAGAGCACCCAGCCGTGCACTGGAGGAGACCACAAGAGCTTTACACCTCTCCTTCAGCGGCTCAGGGCAAACACTTGGACTTTTGCTATGCTGGAAAGGGAATAGACTCGTTTTTCTCTGCCCAGGCAGAAAGAAATCACTGCCCCCAAATCATCATGGCTGTCCAGGGCAGGGGGGAGTCCCCTTTGTGGTGCTGCACAGATGTGGAGATGTGGCACCTGGGGATGTGGGGACATGGGTTAGTGGTGCCTTGGCAGTGCTGGGGGAATGGCTGGAGGTCTTTTCCAAGCTAAACAATTCTGTGATTCTATTTTAATCAGGGAGCTTCAGTTCCCTTATCTGAATCATCCTTTCCTGCACTTCGCTGGTGTTGTCCATCACAACTCCTGCAGGGAGAAGGCACCACCTCTCCATCTCTGCACTATCCATCATCTTCAGTGCCTTGGTACAGCGGGGTTTCCTATAGGGAAATCACCTGATTTCTAAGGCAGCCTCAAACAACCCATTCTCCAAGACGGTGCTTCCACAGCCAAGTGTGCAATGACAGCCATGGATGCAGCACATGCCATGACNGGTCCACAGGGTGGTGGGAATCCCTGCCATCAAAGCTGCAAGGGGCCAAGGATGCAGCAGAGACTACTGTGCTCGTGAATTTTGGCAGATGAGGTTGCACAGGGCAGTGCTGGCTCGTGTGGATAACTCCTCAGCTGCCAGCAGAGGTCCAGCTGTGTTCTTTTCTGCAGCAATGCTGACAGAGCCCCCCGGTGCCAGCCCAAAGGGGCAGGTTGGACAGACTTTGTTACTGAGCTCAGCTAACAGCCTAGAAAAATTAATTAAACTCCAAGTCTTCTTGGAGAGAATAAAGTAACTTCCCATGCGTTATGGCCCAATAATAATTCTAGTAATGCCACAGAAATGCATCCAAAGAAAACAGTGCAGAAAATAACTGAGTCCTAACCTAAAGCCTGGGGTGCTGCTCCCTTGCTTTGGCAGTGCTTCCAAGGGTTGCCCCAGGGCCTTGCTGCCTTAAGCTCATGATGAACACGAAGTTGACTCCCTTTGAACCATCCTGACCCGTTCACCAGCTGTTAGCACAGCAGGAGGGGTACAGAGCACCCAGCCGTGCACTGGAGGAGACCACAAGAGCTTTACACCTCTCCTTCAGCGGCTCAGGGCAAACACTTGGACTTTTGCTATGCTGGAAAGGGAATAGACTCGTTTTTCTCTGCCCAGGCAGAAAGAAATCACTGCCCCCAAATCATCATGGCTGTCCAGGGCAGGGGGGAGTCCCCTTTGTGGTGCTGCACAGATGTGGAGATGTGGCACCTGGGGATGTGGGGACATGGGTTAGTGGTGCCTTGGCAGTGCTGGGGGAATGGCTGGAGGTCTTTTCCAAGCTAAACAATTCTGTGATTCTATTTTAATCAGGGAGCTTCAGTTCCCTTATCTGAATCATCCTTTCCTGCACTTCGCTGGTGTTGTCCATCACAACTCCTGCAGGGAGAAGGCACCACCTCTCCATCTCTGCACTATCCATCATCTTCAGTGCCTTGGTACAGCGGGGTTTCCTATAGGGAAATCACCTGATTTCTAAGGCAGCCTCAAACAACCCATTCTCCAAGACGGTGCTTCCACAGCCAAGTGTGCAATGACAGCCATGGATGCAGCACATGCCATGACTACAGAAAATACAGCTGTCATGCTGGGAGCAGAGTCCTATTAACCTTCAAGTAGTAATTATATGGAGAAGCTGTGATACTGTGACATGGAGAGAATGGGGTGTTTATTGCCCTCCAGGCTGGGTGTCAGGGCTTGTGAGAGAGCTCTACAAAGCATCTCATCATTTTCATCCTCTCATTTATATTAGTTCATAAAATCTCTTTTTGTGCATAAGGCAGTATTTTAAGTTATTTTGTAAAGGAGTAAGTTTGTTTTGTCCTTGTGCTGTAGCCACTTATCCATCAGGGGTTGGCAGCACTCGGACCCTGGAAGGCTTTTGCTGCAGCATTGCCTGAGAGATCAGGCAAAAGCCAAAGAAAAGAAAATCAAAATTTAGTCAAGCTTCAGAATAGAGTGTGAGGATAAGAATAGAATGTAGGCCTTCTGCAGTGTGAAAGCCATTTGTGATAGTTCAACATCTTGCTTGTTTTTCTGCAGCAGTATTAAGTACCCCATGCAGGTGAGACTGAATGCGTTTGGTGGCCCATGGCTGCTGGTGTTTCACAGCTCAGTAAGTGTGAAGGAGCTCCTGTGCCGGGAGGAAAAGGGGGAAGGGGAAGTAAGACCCCTCTACAGCCCTCAANGTGTTGTCCATCACAACTCCTGCAGGGAGGAGGCACCACCTCTCCATCTCTGCACTATCCATCATCTTCAGTGCCTTGGTACAGCGGGGTTTCCTATAGGGAAATCACCTGATTTCTAAGGCAGCCTCAAACAACCCATTCTCCAAGACGGTGCTTCCACAGCCAAGTGTGCAATGACAGCCATGGATGCAGCACATGCCATGACTACAGAAAATACAGCTGTCATGCTGGGAGCAGAGTCCTATTAACCTTCAAGTAGTAATTATATGGAGAAGCTGTGATACTGTGACATGGAGAGAATGGGGTGTTTATTGCCCTCCAGGCTGGGTGTCAGGGCTTGTGAGAGAGCTCTACAAAGCATCTCATCATTTTCATCCTCTCATTTATATTAGTTCATAAAATCTCTTTTTGTGCATAAGGCAGTATTTTAAGTTATTTTGTAAAGGAGTAAGTTTGTTTTGTCCTTGTGCTGTAGCCACTTATCCATCAGGGGTTGGCAGCACTCGGACCCTGGAAGGCTTTTGCTGCAGCATTGCCTGAGAGATCAGGCAAAAGCCAAAGAAAAGAAAATCAAAATTTAGTCAAGCTTCAGAATAGAGTGTGAGGATAAGAATAGAATGTAGGCCTTCTGCAGTGTGAAAGCCATTTGTGATAGTTCAACATCTTGCTTGTTTTTCTGCAGCAGTATTAAGTACCCCATGCAGGTGAGACTGAATGCGTTTGGTGGCCCATGGCTGCTGGTGTTTCACAGCTCAGTAAGTGTGAAGGAGCTCCTGTGCCGGGAGGAAAAGGGGGAAGGGGAAGTAAGACCCCTCTACAGCCCTCAACATAGAGCAAGGCAGCCACAGACAGCAGCCTGTGCCTTGCTCAGCTCTGTGCATGTACTCAGAGTGGAGAGCAATGCAGCCTGATGTGATACTGTGTCTATTCTGGGCATAGTTATTAAATACAGAATTAGTTTTACTGGACATCAACTGGGGCTGCATTTCATCATGCACCAGTATAGCAGGTTTTTCAAAGGACACAGGCTGATGAGGAAGGCTTGGGAGCACTGGGACATGTGGGAAAAAAAAGATCATTCTAACTTCTTTTCCCCTTCATCACAACAAATGTTGGGTTATGAAGATATAAGAGCTCAATCTAGTTATCAAAAGCACAACCATCTTTCTGCTTCAGACACAAGGGAAAACCAATCTGGGCAATTCCACTCACTCATACACTGTAATTTGAAACTTACCTGCAAACCCAAACCTCCTGCAGTTTCAGTTCAGTTTATTCAGCTGCAGAATATCCCCGAGAGCCTTAGATCATTCCTATCCCCACATAACCCAGTGGGATTGTGTGCATAGGCTGCTGACAGGCTGCAGATGAAGGATGCAATGGGCAATAGACAGAGGATGAAGCTTTGAAGGAGTGGGAAATATGTAGGAAAAGAAAAGAGACAACACTGACAGGTGAAATGGGGAAGAACATGTTTCTTTGGATGTTTCTGAAACAGAAAAGCTAAATACCTTACTACAGCCATTATTATTTTTAGAGCTTTGGGTCAAGAAATTCTTGGGTGAAGTGTCAAATATCCACCCATCCAAAGACTCTTCCATGACTTGCTGCAGAAATCTAGTTCAGACACTGAAGATGATGCAGTTTGGTGGGTTTTACAGTTGCTTTTCATTGTTCCACTGATTAAGGGGATAATTTTCATGACAGATGAGTAAAAGGCTGTAAACTTTGAAGTGCAGAATTAACTTGAGAGTACAACTCAGTATTGGGGAATACAATCCATGCAATAAAGAAAAAGAAAATAGAAATCCTGACTTCCTGATTTTATGTAAGACTTGAGCATCTTGGCATTAGTATCTGGCCTGGCAGCAGCTTCAATCAGTCTGTTTTTAAGGATAGAAGCAAAAGAAAATGAAGCAGGCAGCAGACCAAGCTGTGCTTCAGAGAAGCACATTTCCATGCTGCAGTTTTGCCCCACCAAGTATTTGGGTCAGGCATCAGTTCACAAGCTCTAACCTGTGAGTGACAAGCTAGTGCTCTGGGGACTGGAGAGACTGCCAGGCAGGAGAGAAGTTACTGCATCAAGATTGCACCACGGAGGAATCAAGGCCACACCAAAAAAGTCGGCATTAATGATCAGCCAGCTGTGTGTGTCACCTCCCCCATTTCTAGTAGAATTCCCCCCTTACCCCACAATAACTGCAACAGCATGTGTGGAAAGGTGATGCCATCTCAGAAGTCCAGGAATGGGAAGCAGTGGGACTTTTGTCTCCCTGGCTCTGGAGCACGGCAGAGGCTGGCAGGGGCAGAGCTGGGCCCTTGATGAGCCTGGAATTCTGTGGCTCAGAGGGAGACAGGCAGCTTTCTAGAACGTTACAATTTCTGAAAGAACTGCACCAAAACTAGCCTTTTAAGAAAACACTCATATTTTTTGTTGTCATGTTCCAGCAGAAATAATTTTCAGCCAGCTATTTTTAAAATTTTTTTTTTGCCAGTGTCCTAGGTTACAATGGAGATGTATTTAAGTACTCTATTACCACCAGCTGTGGGGCATTAGCTGTTATCTCCTGCTATGACTCACCCATGATAACAGACAATGGGCCATCAAGAACCCCATGACTCATGGACTTATCCTATTGTGAGATGCTCCACCCAGGAGGGAGGAGCCAACATTCCCACCTGGATAGAACCTGGCCTTGAACTGCCCAAGTTAGCCCTGTCTACTGGGTTCCCAGAGGACAAGAGTGTTGAAGGTTGGGAGTTGGCTGGAATTTTTCCCTCATTTCTGTTACTAATGGCTGGATACTTAAGGACTATTAACTCTTTTTGTAAGAGACAAAGAGCTGGCTGGGTGTGGGGAGGGGAGAGCAGATGTGGTCAGCAGAGAAGCCACCGGCAAGGGGAG
>VZTX01006346.1:132443-143673 GCA_013400915.1 Pardalotus punctatus | reverse complement strand
TGCACCAAACGAGAAAAGCATTTGACAGCTCAGAGACTTTTGTTACCACATCTTCTGGTTTTTGATTGTTTGTTGGTTTGTTATTGCTACTGTTGTTATTGATTGTTTGCCTTGCCATAGATACTAGTAAAGAACTGTTATTCCTTTCCCCATATCTTTGTCTGAAAGCCCTTGATTCCAAAGTTATAATAATTTGGAGGGAAGGGGGTTCACATTTGTGGGTTCTTAGGGAGGTTCCCACCCTCCTTAGCAGACACCTGTCTTCAAACCAAGACTAAGAGCTACCACTGGACCTTGAGGAGGAGACCAGACCTTCCACAGGATCACCGCTTCAACTGAACCACCTCATTTGGGCTGCTACCACCACCCTAACAGGGTGTCAGGTTGAATCTGACTTTGTCAGTGCTTTTTCCTTGAATTATTACACTTACTTTTAATTTTCCTATTACATTTTAATCCTGATTTGCAATCTCCCATTGGTTTGCTTTCAAACTAATACAGCAAACCGTTCTAGAGAGGAACAGATGGGTTAATAGGTCTACAGTGTACAATTGTGTACAGTTGTACACAGTCTATTGTGTACAATTACCACAGCTTTCCTTGCACTAAAGACCCCAGTTAGGAAGAAACATGAGAATTCATGTACCAAATAAAAGACTTGCCTCAGAGTGGCAATTCTGGGTAACAGTTCCTGGGTGCCGATCAGCCCATTGTGGAAAAGAGCTTTTTTCCTGGTTGTATTTGAGTTTCCTTCCTAGTCTCCAGCCAAGTTCATGGTTACAAATCACCACCATAACCATCATCAAGAAAGACAGAAAAGAGCATTTGCAGCACCTCACTATGATCTTCCATTGCTCTCAGATGATGCTGCAGGACACTGGAATCCTTTGCAACATTCCATACACTAAAATGGCTATCCAGGATGTGCATGGATAAAGACAAAAATCAAACCCCAGCTTGTGCAAATGAGTATGCCACCAGGGAAGGCAGAACACCTTTCATACCCCAGCCATGTCTATTGAACACAGGATTTACACACTTCTCACAGTCATATTTTTGACTTCAATGGAGATGTTCCTGCTCAAAACAGGGCACGTTTGCTTCAGACTTCTCTTTGTAATTGAAAACATGTTAGAAATGAAGACAGTATGAACAGGAACACTAGTGGTCAATAGAGCTTTGACTGAACCTGAGTTTCTTACTTCATAAATTTCAGGTGCTGGCAGTAACTCTGCCTCACTTTCTTTCCCCATGTCCCAACACCCCCATGGCCTCTCAAAAAGCCAGAGTGTTGGCAAATCTATATTTCCCACAGCTGGGAAGACAAACTAGTCAGGAAACAAAAGGGGGGGTGATTGTACCAGCAATCCCATTAAAAGCTCAACTTGCTACCTAAGTACATATTGAGCATGCAAATAAACTATCTGGAGCTTTTCTCTTATTAGTCTCCTCACAGGTGGATGAATATATTAAAGATTATACAGCTCTGAGAGATTCTGTGATGGATGCCACTCAAGGATTGCAGCACACCGAGACAGATCATCTGCAGACATGTTAGTGATATTCATTTATGGAAGTTTTTTGTAAGAACTGCAAAGACCCCCCCTTGGTTAATGACATTGTTCAATGTTCTTACATTTCTTCATAGATTCAGGGTAGAAAAGTATTCCTTTTCCCCATCGGTCCTTGTTGCTAGAGGTGTCCTGATAATCAGACCAATAATCTTGGGACCAATTTTCAACTCCTAACAGCTCAGTAAACTAAAATGCTTAGGCAATTTATTCTCTATATATTGTCAGTTCAGTAACACTTGATTTCTCATTCCATGACTGCATTTTATTATTTTAAACTGAAATCCAGCATGTGTGTTTTCAACAGATTATCTCCATAATCACTTTCGTTTTGCTATGGAAATGATCTGAAAATTGTTCTTTGATATGAGAGAAGAGTTCACAAGGCCACACTGTACAAAAGCTCGAATCGTGCAATTATCATTTGTAAAGAGAAACTGTTATCAAAGTAACTGCAGGGGACACCTCCAGGACTCCTCTTAGAGGCTGGAAATTTGAAACATATATTTCTCTTACACGAATTTCACTCCAAACCCTTCTGAATAATTCATGTGAGCTGATTTAATGCCACAGTTAAGTCTGGCACTCAGAACAGAGACTGGGGGGTTCTGTTACAGATGTAGGATTTCACCAGTTCCTCTGGGGCTGGGGGCCAGAGCTGGGATCTCATCACTAAGGATTTGTAGCCAGGTGCCTTTAGTTTGGGAGAGTCCTTTCCTCGTGATGGGCAGCCTTGTAGGGAAAGGCCTGGGTGGAGCTGAGTCACTTCCTTGCTTCCACCCAGACTGCCTGCTGGGGAGGCAGGAGGGCAAAGGGGAGCAGGAGCCCTGGTCCCCCATCACTGCCCCCACCAACGCAAATGACAATCAGAACCAGAGCTTCTGGTTTTCTTAAGCAGCATCAAATGACCCACACTGGGATTAACACGTGTTATCTGTTCTTTAAAGAAAGAAGGCAGCTTGATGAGAGAACACCATTTTCTTCATTCACTAGAAGAGAGGAGATACAAATCGCTCGGAAATGGTAGTTTACAAAGCACTAAAAGGAAGACCTGGCATTTGGCGTGTGACCAATACTGAAAGATTCTGGATTTAACTATCATCTCAGGCGTCCACAGGCAGGCAAATCAGCTGAAGGGATGCTTGTGGCTTGTAGCTTTTCCTTGTAAAAATAAAGGGGTCGGAGGCAATTGTGTTCTGTCAACTGTGGCTGGGAAACTCCTGTTGTCTCCCTACCTAGGATGAGAACTAAATCTACGTGGGAGCCCACTCCCTACCTCTGGGGACTTTTTGAGCAAAGCTGACTTCCATGAACTCTGGATTTCAAACCACAGGGTTCTGGTCTGTTACTGTGCTAAATCTGTTTAGGACTCTCATTCCCATTATGCAACACAGCCTGCACACCAAATGGCATCTGGTGTTGCTGGATTTTTAAAAGAGGACACGGAGAAATGGAAAACAACCATTTTATAGGATTTACCTGTATTTAATCCCAAGGCACTTTGCTAATATCAGGTGCTCCTTTATTTTTTTTACAGACAGCAAAACTAATGCATACATATTTTGACCAAGGTCAGAGGGTGGCAAAATACTGTGGTTTAGTTAATTCCCAGAGGCCAAATTCCTCCCCTATCAAAACAGGGTGCTGAGCCACAGACCCACATTGCCGAGCAGTGCTGAGCATAACTATGTTTGGTTTTCAATACAACAAGGCTAGCAGGCTCTCATTCAGATGTAAAGCTGATAAGCTGCAATACAAAACTATGACAGTTCTGTCCTTGGCAATCTCATTTTGTTGAACTGCAACAGTCCTGAAGACTTGTTAATTATTCTCTTCATATTATGCCAAACTTTGTATGTGAATGGGAGTCGTAGGTGGTTATTACTTACAGATATTCAAAAGCCACATGTTGTCCTTAAGACACTTGAGGAACTGGAGAAAACACAGAGCTGGTGCCATCAGAAGTTGGTCCTAACACACCTTGTTCTAAAGCCTCTATTTTTCAAATTTTAATCACTGCCTAATGCTGTAGATGACACCTACTGGGCAAATGAAGGCCTGGCACATCCAGCATTCCACAGCCCCTGAATACCTGGTTACTTCCCGAGGCAAGAACAAATCCTCTTCACCCTCTGTGACAAGATTTTGTTGCACTCTTCACACAGTCTGGCAGTTCCCAACTGCCAAGAGCGATGACAGAAGCACAACTCCTCCACTCACTAAAACCCGTGGGATAAAAAGTGGCTGTGTTTGCAGAGGTCATCCTGAGATTATTACTTTTACTGAAATCTAAATCGTCCCTCCATTTCATTACCCCTGTGCAAAAGCAGGAAGACCAGAGCATTAGGGAAAATACCACTTAAGGTTTTTAACACTGGTTAATTTTCTTTTGCTCTACAGGCAGCTATGATGATAATTTGTTTAAAACGTGCCCTTGCCAATCAGTGTTTAACAATGAGTAAGCAGGGTGTTAGAGTTCATCAAATACAAGCAGTATTAATGGTATAGTTAGAAAGAAAATACTGAAAATTCTCCCTTTATGTTGGCTAATTATTCTCATTGGGACTAATAACAGACTTTCAATGTGTAAAACTTATATTAGCTATATTATCCAAGTTGTTGTTCTTATTGATTTCTAAAGCAACTAATTTGACATTTCTATCAACTCAATTTGCAAAAGCAATGCAGCCCAAACACTGAGGGTACTCAAAGTTAGTCTATATTCTGTATTATGCACTCATCAATATAAGTCCAGTGATTAAAATTCCAAGAATTTAGAGAAAAACTCCAAGAATTTAAAGGATTGTTGATCCTCATTTGAACTTATAAGAAAAAAAAACTTCTACACACTTTGCATGTGGGGCTACAGTGATTAACTGCATATATTAGCTATTTGGAAACATAATTACTTAGCCATCTGCAGAATTCAAATTACACAGGAAACATTTTATTCTTCATGGTACATGTCAAACTGATGTGCCACAACTGCCTACACCTTTTTGTGTAAAAGAAGATGCTTAAGTATACAGAAAAATAGTTTAAAAATGTTTGTATCTTAAAAACTGATTTCACCTTTATTAACCTAATAGGGTAATTCCTAATAAATTTGTATTCAAATAAAAAGTAGAAAAGAAAAAAAGTAAAATAAATATGTACAGTCAGGAGAGGTCCAGAAATTAGCTCTGCCCAGGCAGAAAATAATGTCACATAATAAGGTCTTCAGATCCTCAAGGAAATGACAGACTGGCATGTAGTGTCATGGGTATTTCTAACATATCAGTTTTTGTCAGCTGCTCAAGTAAGGGTATTCACTTTGACCTATTTGGTCTTGGAATGTTCATATTTTGCCCATGTGATGGGAATATATGGGGCACCAGTCTTCTCCCAGCATCTTTGGTATTTGGAAAGATATACAAACTTTACTCTGTGTTGAAAATTTTTTTGCATGAGAGCTCTAAATATAAAGGTCTCAGCTGAGAGCCCTTTCCCTCAGGTAGCCTTATTCCATTTTCCCTTCTGAGAGCATTAAGGTACGATCTCACCAGGCACTGTTCGGGAGTTGAATATATTCGTGTAGAAATCTATCAGCAGCTCAGTGAAGAGATTCACAGGTACCAGAGCACTCAGGGAGGCAGTTCCTTTCGATGGCCAGACCAAATTCAAACCAAAGACACAGGCCAGGCTGGATGCTGTCATTCTGTTATAGATGCTCTCCTGTGAAACCTGGCAAAACATAAACATAAATAGATATATGCAGACAGGAGAAAGACACAATCATGTATTGATGAGGAACCAATGACAGGAGCAGACCCTGGCCACAGGTATATCACTGGGTTTTTAACCTCTTTTAACAAGACAGCCTAAGAGCTATGGGGGCACTGGAGGCTGTGTCCTTCAAGTATAACCCAAGATCAAGCAAAAAGGCTGAACTTTTTCCCTGTGATAGAAAATTAATTGTTTTCAATCCTTCTATCATAGAAACTATTGCTATCTTGGCTGGGATGGGGAAGAACAACATAAAGAAATTTAATCTGCTTCAGATGAGATCAGCTCAAAAAAGAACTCTATACCACAGCAATGTAGCAAAAGCTAAGCTAGTACCAAAATAACTGATGAGGGAAAACAATAAGAACAACAAGCTCCCTGTTAACAAGGAGACACAGAACTAGGTATTACCCTGAAAGTAGCTAGACAATGAACTGGATACTAAAAAATATTACAAGGTTGGGGGCTGCATTGTGGCTCTTGGGTGGCTTATACAGGCTGCATTCAGTCTGTAATATTGTACACTGGGGATCAAGGACAAATTATTTTTTGTTGTTTCTTTCAGTGGGAAGTCTCTGAAATATCATAAGAGCTATAGCCCATCACACTGTGTTTTCTATAGCACAAGAAAGTGCTGTACCCTAAGAAAAGTACCTTAGGAGCATCCAGGGCAGGTATTCTGGAATGGCCCAGGAGCACGTGGTACAGTACTGGAGGACAGTGGAGGCTGGAAGGAGCCAAACCTGTTGCAGTTGTATTCACCCTGGTTTTGGGAATGTTCCTGACACCTTCCACTCCTTTAAGCGCCACTTGAAACACACACACCTTAATCCAGGTGCTGCTTTGGAAGGCCAACATTTCAGCTCAAAGCAATACCACTGTGACTTGCTGTAGAGCTAGATTTAATTTTTCCTCTTCAGGTTAACTATTTCAAAGCATGCTCCCAACTCCAAGATTAAACCATGTTTTCCCACCTGCCACCACTCTGTAAAAATTTCAAGGAGACAGTTGACATTGAAATGATCAACAAAAATATACACAACACAACCTGTCCTCTTAGAGAAAATCCTGAAGATAAAATGAAACAGTGATTTTATCAACTGAGGCAGAGTTTCACTAAGCCTATCTGTGAGTCATTAATGGGGATGACTTAGGAGCTCAAGGGAGACATGGCAATGTTGCTTCATTCCAAAACACATAGCAATCCCTTCCTCAGCAGAGGCAAGATAGAGTGAGCAACAGAATCTGTCTCTACACAATAATCTTCACTGGCTCACCAGAAGCTGCAAGTGAGGAAACCTTGCCACGCTAGCGGTACTGGCTTTTTCCCTTTCCAGAGGGATCAGGCTTCCTACCATCTCAACCCCCTCACTGCTCCCAGAGCCAGATTTCCTTCTCAAAGGATATGAACAAATGCACTCAATCTACACCACCATGAGCAGCTCCTGTGCTCCCCAAGCACCAGATCCTGTAAGGATTCCACACAGTCAGCCAACCTCCTCACGGGCTATGCCTCTGACAAACTGCACCCCAAAGCTACGTGCTAGCTAAAAAATACGAAGGGCACATTCAGCATTTGGAACAAACCCCTTTGACTCCTTCTTTGATCACCTCACAAAGTCAGTAACCATCTCTTTCCATATTGAACATACATGCTGTGTCAGTTTGATGAGCTAATAAAAGAATTTTCCAAAGACCTAGATTATATCCTTGAAGGAATCATCTGAACATCACAGGAAAGGATTACTACAAAGAACTACACAGCTCCATTTTGCTGGGCTTCTCCCCCTTTCACTGAAACATGTACAGAAAAATCATTAAGTAACGACAGCCTATTTATAAAGAAGTAATTTATAAAAAGATAAAACCTGTACATTGCAAAAATCATCATTGGGAACAAACACTGAAGTTTTAGTGCCACATTGACAAATGCAAAAAATACACGTTCACTATCCCAGAATAAATATCCAGCTCCTCCTAGAAAAATCGTGATGATTTTTGTACTTTCATCCCAGCAGCCTCATGGATTCAGTTGGTGGCTGGTCACAAGTGGTGTCCCCCCAGGGCTCAGGATTGAGGACAGTGCTGTTTAATATCCTTATTGATGATCTGGATGAGGGCATTAAGTGCACACCCAGTAAGTTCAGAGAAGACACCAAGCTGGGCAGGAATGTTGACCTGCTGGAGGGCAGGAAGGTTCTGCAGAGGGATGGGCTGAGGCCAATGGGCTGAGGTTCAACATGGCCAAGTGTGGGGTCCTGCCCTTAGGTCACACCAAGCCCTGCAGCTCCAGGCTGGGGCATGGGCAGCTGGAAAGCTGGGAAAGGCCCTGGTTGTGCTGGGACTAACTGGACATGAGACCAGGGCTGCCCACGTGGGCAAGAGGCCAATGGCACCTGGGCTATCCCAGCCATGGTGTGGCCACAGGAGCAGAGCTGTGAGTGCCCCCTGTGCTGGCGTTGCTGAGGCCACGCCTGGAGTCCCAGGGGCAGCTCTGGGCCCTCATGACAAGAAAGACATTGAGGGGCTGGAGTGTGTCCAGAGAAGGGAACGGTGTTGGAGAAGGGTCTGGAGCACCAGCAGCAGCTGAGGGAGCTCAGTCTGGAGAAAAGGAGGCTCAGGGGCACTCGGGTTGTGGCACTAAGGACATAGTTTAGGGGTGATTATGGTAGTGCTGGGTTGATGGTGGGACTCAGTCCTAAAGGTCTCTTCCAACCTTGATGATTCTGTGATTCATGGATACCACAGGAGTGAAACAGTCACTATACTACCTAATGAACTTAAACTGTGAAACACAGAGTGTAGAAACAGCCAATTACAATTATGTTTTAAAAATATAACAACATCACCATTTCTTTGGTTGCTCAGTTACAATGCTGAAAGGAACTCTGCAAAACACTTCCAAAGAAAATTACTAGATATTAAAACACCCCCACCAACTGGTTGAAACTGAAGTTTCTACCACCCACTGTCAGCTACTTTGCAGACGTGCCAACTGCTTGTTGCACTAAGCTTCATGAGGCTTAGTCATCTAATCCTTCCCAATATGCCTCATCATCTCCAGCCACCCCCAAGCTTTACTGAAGGTAATTACACTTTTCAATTGGACAAGTGGTTGAGACAAAACATTAATTCAGAGCAATTTTTTCCAGCTTGCATTTGGTTTTAAATTTGCTCCTTCAGTTACTGATCTGAAGCACAGCTCATTGGCTCCAAACCTTGTCCACATTTTCTAGTTGGTCCAGGTTTGACAATTTGAATTTGGCACGTTTTTGCAACGGTTCTTTCAGGAAAGTCATCCACCCTTCCCCTGCATGAGGCATAACTTGAGGGACAGAAGTCAGCAGCAGGTAGGGAAAATGTGTCTTCAGACTCCCGTGCTTCTTTAGCCTTAGACTGAAAAAATACAATAGTTTTCTACTAAATGGTTTCTGGCTTCAGAACTGGCTACCTGTAGCCCTCAGAGTTCCTTGCCAAGTAATCTGCAAGAAGACTGCTTTGAGCCCTTTAAATTTGCATGTGCATTTATAAATCCACTCCACTGCCCGTGCAATGCAGGGCCTGTGCAACACAAGCACTTGTGCGTGCTCATCTCTCCCGCAATCAACTGAGCAAGAACAGATGTTTCACAGGCATTATTCAGGAACCAGCTTGTGAAAGTTGGTCTTTGTTTTTGCTCTTGCTCCTGGCTGCCCATTTCTGCCAAGAGACCTCAGTCCACTGCAGCTCCAAGAAAACCCTGCAAATCTTTCTCCAGCAGCTGGGTGCACTGAAAAGTAGAGATGGGCTGGTTTATACCTTTCACACTGGCCTCATTACTGGCACAATCACTGCTAATCTGAAGTGAAAGACGTTGCACCTGTACTTGAAATTCAAGTCTGTAACTTCTGTACAAGTTGTACTGTCTTGCTGTAAGCACTCTTGGACTAGAAGGAACTGTTTCATTAAGCAAGGGGGTTGAGACTGCAGAGAAAACAGGGAACATCCCTGTTTTCCTTCTTTCACAAGCCTGCATCAAACTTGGAGTGTTCAAAACCTGTATTTAGTGATTACAATTCATCCCACTTCATGAAATTGCTACAAGTGCCTCTTGCACTATTTAAGACTTAGCTCATGGAAGAATTAAATTGCCTCTTATATGTAAGCCAGAAGGTTGATGCATGCAGGTAAAAACTGGGATGATTGTTAAACTGTTAAAGTTTGAATTGTGGAAGCTTGTGCAGCACACCAATCTGCAATGAATAGAAATCTCTAGCTCTGAGATTGTTTCATGTTCCCTTGACCTTTCCAAATGCAAATATTCCCTGAGACATTAAGGAAGAAAACCCACAGATCAGCAAAAATTGCAGATCTGAGCACTAGTATCACTTGATGCTGTGCTTGACATAACAAGACCTACTTAAAAATAATGCTGTATTCTGTTGCCCAATTACAGAAAATACCGTGTGCTACTTTTGCACACCTCATTAATACATCAAGTGCACAGCTCTTAAGAAGTGCATTAAGATGATGCATCTATTACTGGAACAAATTCACTTACATGATTCATAACACTGAGGAGAGATATCAGTTGCTAAAATAATAGCAAATGGCATGAGGATTTCCTTAACAGCTTTAGAGTTCAGCTAAGCAGCAGTAAATGAACACGTGGGTATTATAGCAACTGCTGTCTGAGGGTTGTATCGATGTGTTTATCCTTTAATCTTGCTTTTCTCTAGTATTTTGACAGAAAAAGGGATTAAATGCACTTGTTTCTGAAATATACTCTTGGCTAGAATATGGCAAACATGACTGTAGCCCAAGAAGAGCTACTGAGGGCCAATTATGTCACTGGTGAAGATTAGCATCATTCCATAGACATGATTGCTGTAGTGGGCTCTGAGGGCTTCTGAAGGAGAGATCACTTACTTCAGGTGTCAGCTACACCATGAGCCTTTCTTTTAGTCACCTACATTTGAAAACCGCAGTCTGAAAAAGGCGATGCATTGGATAAGGGAAAAGGAAGGGAAATGTACGGTCCTGTGACCATCTTTTTCTGCACAGCCAAACAATGCCACAAGGCTGAATGTAGAACTATTCATAGTGGATGGTTCCCAAACCCTCACACTCACAGCTTTTCCAGAAATGGGTTCGAAGAATTCAGCAAGTCAAAAAGTAGGACATGATTTAATTTATCCTGGAACAAAACAATCCTTGCCAAATCCTTGCATTTTAAGTTTTTCATTTAACACTAGTAATGAATGGCTATTTTAAACTGGAAAATGCTATTTTAAAGATTCAATATTTTGCCGATGGTTGTTCTAAAGATTATTAATATTTATGTAATTTTCTAAAATGACACTAATTTATTTGGTGTTTTAGTTGCCCAAGATTTATATTTCAGGGAAAACAGGTGATTTCACCTATGTTTTCTCCAGCATCTACAATTATACAACCACTCTTTTCATGCTTTTTTTTTTTTTCCACTCCAAAATAGGAAAAAACCACCACAAAACTAATTCAATAAAAACATACATTGTGAATGTGGAGCGAAGGAACAGGAGTTGCAAATATACCACTGCTGGCACAGTTCATTTAACTGTTCTCATGACATCTAAAGAATTTCGTGGTGAAGGGGTGGCGCTACCACAGCTTAGCACCAACCCTCATCTGGAGGGTTCTTGTGGTGGTTTTACTTGGCCCAGTTTTTCTAGTGGGTAGGGAGGAGCACAAAGATGGCTCCGGTGTGTCCTGTGTGAAGGTTCTGGACGTTTTTCACCCTGTCCAGCAGAGCCACTCTCTGATGGCTCTGAAGATGATGGACATGCTGCTGGCCAAACCTGGGCCAAGTAGAAATGTTAGTTACGCCTCTGTGAAAACATATTTAACAAGAAATCAAAACAATAGGGGCATGA
>VZTX01006346.1:16992-132129 GCA_013400915.1 Pardalotus punctatus | reverse complement strand
GGGGGTGAGCTGAGAAATGGTGTCTTAAGAGGGAGAGGGGTGAGTAGAGAAACAGTGTTTGTAGCAGAAGAATTGTGGTGATGGACTGACTAAGGAAAAGCCCCATACCCTGACCCCACCCGGAGCTGCTGGTTGTGTGAAGGAGGGGAGGGGGTGAGCTGAGGAACGGTGTCTTAAGAGGGAAGGGGGGTGACTGAAGAAATGGCGTCTTAAAAGCTTATTTTTACTTCTCATTTATCCTCCAACTCTGTTAGGTTAATAAATCACTTTGCAACTTAAGTCCCTCACCTGTTTGCTCATGTTTTCGTGCGTCCCCTCCCCATCACTGCCTCATCTCAACTCACCAGTCCAGTGTGTTTGTGTTAGTTTGAGTCCTCTCCTCTGCACAGCTGCAGCAGGAGAGAGCAGAGAGCAGATGTTGTAGGTCCCTGGCATTTGGCCAGGGTCAAACCTCGACAGTTCTGCACCCCAAGTTCGGTCTACTGACAAGTACTGCAAACCACCTCACCAGACTATTTAAACAATTCAATTTTCCCTTCTATGGAGATGTTAAATTTTGAATTTACAAGAGCAGATTTAGAAATGAAACTATTTTGGGAATTTTGCCCATACTCACCATATGGAGAAAGCATATCAGATATTTCAGAACAACATAATTGTGTTCAGGAAGTCCTTGAATGATTTGTTTGCATCTGGTGACTCTTAAACAGCTCTCCACACCTGCAATGTCAAAGTCATTCTTAACTCTAAGTATCAAAATATTACCAAGAAATAATACCTTATTTATATCTGTTGGAATTACTCTATATCCATCTGTAAAACTGACTACAAAATTCATCTCTACTAACAACCACCACAGTGACAGTGAGGGTTATTCTTTGAATGCCTCTGTCATATTTTGGATTATCATGTGTCTGGCTAAGACTAATGTCCAGAGTGTTTTCTCAATGCAGCAAAATAGCCAATTTTTTTTTTTTCTACAGGGGACTTTCAAGGTCTTGATTTGAATCTCATTATCTCTCCATGCACTGAATTGAGACATCTACTTTTTATTCTCTGATTTTATTCTTGCTGAGACATAGACCTGCTCAAAATGCTATTTTGGTAATCTACTAACTTAAAAAAACCTCTCTTTTGTCACTCTGCAGGAAATTGTTTTGTCTTGGCAAAAAATGTATAAGAGCCATCTGAGTGGCTGAGAATATTCTAGAGATGAACCTAAGCAGGCTCATTTCTACAGATGGGCAAAACCAGAACTGGACCCCAAATTTCTTGCATCATCTAGACAGTCCAGGTGAGAATTACACTGACACTCACATTTCAGAAGCTGAACCAAGTGATTCTTTTTTCCCCCAGGATACTGTAATTATTTCAGTGCTGTAAGTTTAACACCAATTTGCAGAGAGGTCTGATGATGCCAATCATGCCTAACCTAAAGCAGCCCATTTTTGCTGACACTTTTTCTGCATCTGTTGCATTTCTCTCTCTCTCTCTCTCTCTCTCTCTGAGAATTCTGCACAAGGACGTGTGTGCATGCACAAAAATTTCAGCATATTAAGTGTTCTTAAAGCATTGAATTAAATGCATGAAGCTTTACTGTGATGAACTGTGGTGACATTTTTCCTACTGCAGAACTATCAGGTCCCATAAAACACACTAGTCTGTGTCCCAAGAAGTTGTTTTGTCAGCCTTCTGCAGAATAAATAATACAGGAAGTGTAGCAATTCTGGGTAAAAGAAATTTTGCTTGCATTTTTCATGACAAAAGGTGAAGTTCTTTCTATAAACGTCAAGGTTTAATTATTTTTTAAAGTCTGACACTCAGCTAATTTATTTCACAGCTCCCATCAAAAACACTTAAAAATTCAAATGAGACAGTAAAGAGGAAAGTTCTACTATCACTTCAGACCACTGTAAAGCAGAAATACTGTATTTCTGGGCTTTCAGGTTAAGGTATGTAATACATACATCACACACACACACACACACACACACTTCCAGAAGACAGAACAAGAATTTTGAAATCATCCCCAGACAGCTGGCTCTGATTACACCTCTTCAAAGCTTCCTTCTGCACTGTATTCATAGAGAAGGTGCCTTTGCTGGGGTCCAGTTTGGCTCTCAAGCTTAAGACCCTTTAAAATTGGATTATCACCACAGCATCAGTAAAAGACAGCAGACATCACACAGCATGCACACAAGAAAGCCCAAGGAGTAATTCTTTCAAACTCCATTTTTCAAAATATTCTGTCAAAATGGAAAACACAAGTAAACAACAGTAACATGGGATGAATGCTTCACAGGCACTTTGCTGAGCAAAACTTCCCAGTGTTCCTAGACAATGAACTGCCCTCAGATTATTTTCAGACTTGTTCACATATTTTACTTTCTCACAAAGTAATATCACATCCAGAAAGTCAGGACAAGATTAATTTAGTACAAATTAGCATTTATATGTCTGTTTTCCAAATTTCCCTTATTCTTTCCAGTGCTGAGGGACTGTCCTTACTCCCTCCATTTCTACTACCTTCCTGTGAACAGACCTGTTCTTCAGAATGCCCTGAGATTCTGTGTGAACAGATGAATCCTGGATTTGGAAAATGTGTGCTTGTGATTGGAAGCCCTCTGGGTTCCCTGCTAGGTGGGCTGTAGCCTGGATGGCAAAATCTCATTCTCCACAAGTACTGGGTACTAACTCCCAGATATTCTGGGATCTCAGGTGTTCCAGTCCCATGCATTAAAGGGCATTATAAACCAGCATTAGAAATTCCTACTCCCTGACAAAGGCTACAGAATTAAAACCCTATAATTCATAGCTTTAGATGCTTTATTCCCCAGGATGTTATCCTATGGGAATAGTTGTAATGTCTCTCTCAAACCAAACAAAACCAAAAAGCCCCCCAGAACCAAAACAAAATAAAAAACCACCATAAAAAAAAACCACTGAAAAAACCAAGCCCCTAAGAAGCATATAAATAACCATCTAACTTGCTGTTTCTGTTCTGCTGCTGAAACTACAGCTGCTTTGACACATCTTGTATCACTGAGCCTCCCTCATTGCTGTGCCATGACATACAAACAGAGCCCTGACTGTGAGAAGTCTGATGCAATGGTTAATAATACAATAGAATATATAATAAACAGCAAACTTTGTACAAAGCAAAGAGGGCCTTGGCACCCCTGACTATGATGCTCTGGTACACATGATCAGGATGAGGCTGTCCCTCCATGGCTGCAGCAAACATTAATAATATCGAAAACCCACAACTGCCCCTCGGTTAGCAAACAAACAGCAGTGATTTTGAATTAGCCAGGTTCACCTCAACCTGCTGTATAAATTTTTTTGAACATATATATACTCACTGGTGATTCCGAGGATATGATCATAACAGTCAAATGTTAGCAATGGCTGAGGGAGTTCCCTAAGGAAAGTCTTCAGGATAACAGCAGGAATATGGATATCGTGATAATCATCAAAATTCACAGACTTGCCTAAAAGGAGAAAAAGAAGCAAAAGGAGTGTTCAATGAGATGTTTTACTTTTTCCCTAAACTACTGCTTGAAAACTGTTTCACACAATATTTTGAACAGAAAATCCCTTGGCTTTCTGCTGCTGATAACTCCTGATATTTTATTTTTGTATTTTTCATTTGCATAGAGTTTTATGAATTTTGCTATAAGAGGCTCTTTCCATAAAGGCAGTTTATAAAATGATTTCAGAGAATTCAGTGACTTTCAAAATTACTTCACTACATCTCATAAATTATTAGGTAAAATTACATTTCTTTGCCATAAGCAGATGCAAGGTGACACAGAGACTCTGTAACTACAGTAAAGTGCACAGACACAATACAAATGTTTATGAAAAACATACCATTTTAGGCACAAACTTCATTAGCTCTTACAGATCTTGACAGGTGTGACATCAAGAGATGACTTGCTATTCAGTAAGCATTAAGTGCCTGTTGCTCTCTCAGGTTTTTGTACTAGTGCTTTGATTAATTTATGTTACAAATGGCTTTTATTAATTAATAGCAAGAAATCGCATTTCTGCTTCACCAACAATGATGAAGCCCTCAGGATGAACGAAGCCCTCACATTACTGCTGGCAATGGTGACAGTTTACCCTGATTGTAGAGTTTCTGCACATCTTTGATAGTCTGGATGCTGGCTGACCTCCTGAAGAGGCCCTCTACTCGTAGTCCTGAAAAAAAAGCATTTAAAAAATTAAACAACTATAGAACAAATTTTTTTAAAATCTGCTTTAAGGTATTTTGGTGCAGACCATTGCTCCTCCCATCTCTCTGGAAGTCAGCAGGACTTAACACTCTGCCTGACCATGATATTTTGAAATAACTGCTTCTAGTCTTGAGGCACTTCTGAATTATTTATCATGAATCTCCTGAAAGGTGTCTATCTAATGTTGTGGACTAACCGAAATCTGAGTTCATCTAGAGAAGAAAAATGTCAAAAAAGGATCTTGTTTGGACCACAGCTTTCAAGGTAAGTTATTTATCTGAATTACTAGAATGGGGGCAAAACAGGATGGGGGCAATAACTGCTGCTTTTCTTGAGACTTGTGGTACTTCTTGATTTTTGAGTTTAGTAAAACTCTCATTTCCCTCTCTCTTTCCTTCTTTGCAGTTTGTGCTGTTCCTCACAGGCAGCAGGTAATGTAATTTCACTCACGTTGTCTGAATTGGAAATTCCTACTGGAAGCAGAGTCATCTAAAATGTTAGCCTGTGCTGGTCTGACAAAACACAAAATTGCTGTTTTGAGAAAGTTGGCAGACTACCCACTGCCTTGGAGGCATTGCTGTATGTTTCTCTATGTGCGTGAGGAAGACCAGATTGACTTTTTTTATTTTTTCATGCTTTTTTTTATCAGGTAAGTAGCCAGACTGAAACGTTAGAAGTTCAACTAAAGTACACGTGGGTTTGTTTGCATGATCAAGAATCTTTACAGTGTTCTAGAAAAACTGAGTCGTATATTAATGAAGTTTGCTCAATCATTCTTTCAAATTCACCCAGGCTGCAGGTGTATTTTATACCCGAAAAATCAGTAAATAATAACAAAATTCCTTAATGAACTCATCATTTAGTATTGTTCACATAAATTTAGGTCAGTGTACTAAAAGAACTGATAACATACCACTGAAGTACATTTCCATAGACAAGTTTCAGAGACTTTTGCCAAGAACCTCAAGCTCTGCTTGAAGGATCTCCACTGACTAGATTTAGAGGTTCGGCTGGAGTTCAGCTGAATACAGCTCCTAATTACTTCCTAGGAATATATGCCCTTGCCTATTGAATTGAATATTAAAATTTTAGCCCGTGCACTCAGCTCTGGAAGACACACGAGATCTCAAACTACCATATCTAAGCCTTCTTAACATGTGTGGTTACCGAAGGAACCAAGGAACTCTGATCTGTTTGACCCTTGTTGGAGTGGTTTCTACCATTTCAGAGAATCTGAGAAGTCCCAAGCCAGCAGAAGCACGCTGGTGGGACAGTTAAAACCCCTTGGATGTTTCTTGTATGGTTTGTCCCAAAGCCATGGTAACCCTTGTATGTGAATCCCTCTGTGTTGGTTGGTTTCAACATGATCCCTCACTCCTTCCCTCCCTCCTTCCCATGGGATGGTTGTATGTCCCTGACTTCCCTTCTGCCCTATTGGCCAAAAACGGCTATATCCGTGTGCCCCCAGCCTGCCGTCTTTCTCTTTCGCCTCTGGATTTGTTCGAGAATGAAACCATCGGAATTCTGTGCGACTGAGCCCTCTGTGCTTCATTATCCTGAGGATGCGTGAGCTGTCCGGCTCTCGGGTGTGTGTGTTTGTGCTTTCCAGCAGCACAGTGAGAAACAGCTCTCCTTGCACAGTACCAGACGGTGCTGGCTGGAGTGGTCCGAGATCAGAGACCGCTCGGGATACGCAGGGACCTATTCCACCCCACCAGTGCCCCAACGTGGCAACTGCTGGCTTTACTCTCCTTCAAATTGTGTTTCAGTTAAATAAAGTTACAGCAAATAACATCACTGTAGTAAAGCTGTTCCATTAGATTTATAGTACAACCTGTTTAAAGGCACAGTTTGGAAAGTGGCAGCTAGGAACTGCTTGCTCGTCAAGGCGCTGTCCTCAGCAAACAAGAAATACAATAATTTCCTGAGAATTTGTGGAATTTTATGCTGGCTGTCAGTGGACTAGAGGTGTTCTGTACAAACAACTCTTTCAGCAAATGGATATCCATAAACACTTCCAATTTGGTTTGCAGGAATTGCTTTAATAATTAATGTTTCTATCTGATGTGAATATCGCTGTAAGGACTACAATGTAATAAATATCAATTTTTAACAGGTTTATGCCTTTATTGGCTAAGCTTTCAAGAGTCTAATTAAAGACATTTATCCGTAGCACAGACAACAGCTGTACTTGTGTGGCCCTGCATGCCATCAACGTTACTGTAATGGCACATAACACTGTGCTCTTGCTGGTTATGTTTTTGGAGGGGGAAAAGCAACTTTTATCTTCATCTGCAAAAAGCTGGGATACAGGCACTATCTGTGCTTTTTCCAGAGCTCATTTACCAGGTCAGCTGAAACTGAATCAATACATAGCAATTTGTTTGATCACAGGTGGCAACAAGCCAGCTACCAAAGTAAATATCCCCAGTGCTTTTTACATTTGTGGGCAACTCAGCCAAATGACAGGACACATAGTGAAGTGTAGGCTAGTGCAATTCTTAGAGAAAAAGCAAAAGCCATATTCTCCTTCTACAGTGAATGAACCGGAAATCAGAGCAATTCTTAAATCAATCTAGGGTTCTAGCTTCAGTCTCTGTTACATAGAAATACGAGTCAGCAGCAATTATGCTCTTGATGGGGAAAAAATGAGCCTGGGTACACTGGGATATACATGAATTGAAAAGGACACTGCCTTAGAAGTTTGTAAATCTATTAATTGCTCTCAGTGCTCTCTGTGTTTAGGCCAGGCAGGGGAAAGCCACCTAAACCCATGATTTGAAGGATGGTATTTGCCATGCCACACAACCTGAACAGCGTTAGCATGTGCCCCCAACAAGGGTCTCATAACAAGGGATGGGAAGGAAGAAAGAGACTGAGGCCTCTCATTGGCTCTTCCACTGTGATGGGTAAGTACACAGCCTTGTACAACCTGGAAATACCTTGTCCAATCCCGAATCTTCCTTTTCAGGCACTGGGGGAAAACATCCCAGATCTATAGAACTACCATAATTAACCCAACACAAGTTACACACACTAAACTAAAATTAATCCCTGTGTTTTCATTTTTGCAGACAAAACACACACCAGAGCCACCTGAATTATACAATGAGAAAACAAAATTGACTGAAGGTAATCCTGATCATTACAGCTCAAAGCATTAATTTTTGTCCTATTGAGAAATAATTTTGAAGCAGTCTATTTAATGTTTGTTAGCAGTGTTCTTCGATCAAATCCTGTTTACAGCATGACTCCTTTCAGCAGTCTCTGTAAAAAGACTTTTTCCTGTGTGTAAAAACCACCATATTTTGCCATGACAAAACAATAACAATAGCATGAATAACACGGTCCATATGGAATATCCACCCTGGAGTAGCAGTGCCAGAGCACTGCGAGGGGATGAGGGACCTGAGCCTGGACTCCCCAGCTCTGATGAACACTGCATGTCACTCGATTCTATCACCACTGCAGAGCCTGTGGTGAGGTAATTCAGCACAAACTGCTCCCTGCCCTTCCCTAGAAAAATACAGATACAGAGATCAATGGACTTT
Source organism: Pardalotus punctatus (assembly GCA_013400915.1). Lineage (NCBI taxonomy): Eukaryota > Metazoa > Chordata > Aves > Passeriformes > Pardalotidae > Pardalotus > Pardalotus punctatus. Next base: position 124,340 of record VZTX01006346.1, on the reverse strand, counting down.
TGCTACCCTGCACTAAGATCCTCAGATCAAAAAGAGTGAATTTTTTTTCTAAATATTAAGGGCTATACAGAAAAATGTAGTATATAACTAGCGAAGAAGCCATCTATATTCAATAAAAAATGATGCGACTGAGAATGCAACTGAGTAATTATTTAAATGTCAGTAATCATAAATGAAAACAGGTAGGCACTTCATTCCACATTGAAATAAGATGGTTTTCACCAGAGCAGACAAAATTTCACAGTTGCATGACACAACTGTGTCACATTCCACATTAATAAACTGCTGCTAAAAATACTTAGTCGCCTTCCTACTTGCCTCCATCAGTTGTCCCACAGGAAAGACACAGAAAATCAAAACTGATAAAGATAAATTAAAGCAACACATACTGTCACATTGCTGGAAACCTGTCAAAGAAAGACAAGAAAATTACATTCTTCTTCTTTCAATCATCCTTCATTCGAGGGTTGCTGGCATCAAAAACCATTGTTAATTTGTCTGCTTTCAGAAGAGAAATGGGAAAGAGTGAGCATCTGAATTCCTTCTGTCCCAAACTGAGTTTGGAAATGTTTCTTATGACTGGGGTACTGCCAAGTCTTACGAAGTGTCCATCCTGATTTGGAAGTGGTTTTCATTCTCACTAATACCTGTCTAAACCAAGACATCTTCTTTCAGATTTTGTAATTCTAGTAAGATTCATTTTTTAAAATCAGAACTAATTTATTTCTAATACAAGGACTGCTGAGTTTATACCACATTTTAATTGTCACTGTAACCTCTTAATTGCCCAAAGCGGCATTACCTTTCCCATTTAAGACAAGTTCAAGTTTTTTTGAATTTTCTTTTTAAGATAGGATAACAGTGCAAGTTTGAGGAGGAGATTGCATATCCTTCCTTTTCCTTGCATTCTGTGCAATGAATACAAAGCAAGTGAGTGGGATGTGTGCAGCCCGTAAAGGTGATTTGCACTGCAGGGAGGCGCATGGCAGAGCAAGAGCAGAGGGCAAGAGAAGAGACAGGCCCAGCCCTAGGGAAAAGCTGAGCAGCAGCACAATCCAAAGTGTATTTGTGTCCTTGCAGATTTAAACCACAGTCTATAGCCTTTGCATGTATGAATGAATGCCCTCAGTTTACACTTGGCAGCATGAGAATGATTTACTTGTAATGCCTGAGCACCAGAAATACAAACTGTGCTTATTACAAAGTTCAGTTTTATTTGATGGCACACAAACCAGTCTTGGGATTTATCTCATCTCCATGAACCCTATGTAAAAACATTCACATGAAAACAAAAGAACCAAGAACTTGGAATATTCAAGCGGCCAATGTCAAGTTTTCCCAGTGTTGCATTTTTAAAAGATACTTGATTGATCACAAGAAGTGGAGGCCAGGAGGCAAAGCTGAAGCAATCCAAACGTATTCAGAATGTGTAACCATCCATCTCTACCCATTCTGACTACCACCACAAGGATGTATTCATTCACTGTAAGAAATGGAACCAAGAATTTCTCCATCAGCAAGATTTGTTGTGATTCACGGAAGGGAGGAGGAGGAAAGATTAATCACCATGTACCACTGTTTCTTCTATTGAATAGATAAAGGATAGCTTTAGTTGTCACTATAATCACACAATACAACATTTATTACTTTATCATTAAACTTCTATTGCATGGTTATTACTATTTCATTTAGAAGTTTGAGTCATTGCCCAGGACGGTTCCGTGGTACCAGAAGACAACAGAGAACAAAAACTTTATGCTGCAAAGCATTTCCAGTCAACAAAACAGGTGGGGTAAGAGAAAGACTTGGCCATGGGGGCTACTGTGAGATAATTTTCTTTTTTGACATTTTTGACATTGAAAACCAGTTTTCTTTTCTGCTTTACAATTCCCTAGTTCAATTCTTTCACCATGAGTTTATTGTTCCATCACTTTTGAGCTGCTGCTGATCTTGCATGGGCTCTTTAGTAATCAGTTCTCCATGCAATTTTCCTGTAGCTGTTTCCTTATATGGCCACTCTATAGAACACAAACGTTATCAAATTTTGGAAATTTTAGTAATAATCATACCAGGTTAGCTTTATTTTAAAATTTTTTAAGCATGAATGAGCATGCTGTTTATACCTTTGAAGACAGTCTCTAAAGCATAAAATACATTAACAATAGTAATGCTACCTACATTTTTCAGAGTTGTATTTTGCATAAAACCAGCACAAATTACAGAGTATTGATGTCTGAAATAGGCTTGAGCAACATCCCTGCCCTTTGTAACCTATTTGACATCTTCATGCAGGTCTGAACAGTGCAGTTTATACATGTATTGAATAAAATAAAAATTCCCTCAAAAGCTGATGCCTGACCTCCAGATGCTGGGTGTTTGCAAACAAAATACAGATTTTGTCGTGCACTTTTATCCCCCATAGCATGCCATTACTCATGTCATTGGGTACCATAAGAGCTGGCCCTAAGGGGCAGCCCCCTTTTACAGCCTCCCTTTGGCCTGGAAGCGATTGTGAGAACACGTGCAGACATATTAACCAGAGAAAATGAGCACCCTGTGGCTAAGCTGGGCTTCCTGGAGAACAGGCCCTGTGAGTAAAGCATCAGGATTGTCCCTGCCAAAGGAGTGACACCAGTAGAAACACCTGAGAACTGTTCTGACTAGAGAGTGGATATTCAATTAAGCAATGTAATTTCTCAGGGCATAGTAGTGATAAGGTAGTACACACACACAAAAAAAAATCCTATTTAGTGCAAGTCAAGCCTTGCATTTATAAAGTAGACAGTTTTGAGGCTGTGCAAGGAAAAAAAAAGTCCTGTGGTTTGCTGGATACTATGAAGATCAAGTTACAAATGAGCTATTAAACCTGTTTGGCCTAACAAAATCATCACATTAGTTCAGGATGATACCACACCCTTCCTTCCGACATTAAGAGCACTTCTCTGGTTTGCTCCAGAAGATTAACTCTGAGGTTTAGTCTTAATGAGCTGATGATTTTTTCAGATACTCAGACCTCATTTTAGGAAACCAGTTCTTCTCTGTGAAGGTTACAAAAGCTGAAATCGGGGATTTTAGAATTTAGTATTAAAAACATTTTTCACTCTAAAGTGGAGCTAGAATTAAAGTGGTGAAATGGCTACATTTCATTCCCTTCTTGAAAAAAACCTGAAAATTACAGAAATTAAGGAACTTCAGCTTATTGTGTTTATTGTAACAGTGTCTGAGGCATGAGCTATAATAGTTCGTGTTTCTAAAATACAAACAGATGTACATGAATCTCTGCAAACAGCAAATTTTTTAGTCGCTGTAAAAGTACTGAGTGGCTTACTACCTGGATTCAGTGAGAGCCATCTTGCTCAGAAAAAGCTATCTAACTATGCATTCAGATAAATGTAAACCCCACATAAATGTAAACTGGGTCCAAGAAGGGGAGTTTTGGCTCATTTGTACAGGTGACAGTGCCTCCACACCGAGAGGAGCTGCTGCAAACAAGAGGTGTCTAGAAATGAGGCACAACATTTAAACATCCAAGAGGAAGACCGTGACCCCAACAATCTGTCAAAGGGACTGTGATCAGTAAGGTGGAAAAGGCTGGGTCAGCTTTAAGGACTGAGAGCTTCCTTAGCCTGGACACACCACTGGTAGGTGCTTAGTCTGAATGGCAGCACAGCTCCTGCACCAGAGCTGCTCGAGAAATAGGAGTCTGAGCAGTGCAGAAGGGACTTAAGGGATGTCACAGGGTCACTGATATTTCAAGAAATCCCAACTCTCCTGATGAAGTGGGATTTTGCAGAAGATTCTGTGATCTAACTCAGTTTCCAAAACTGATTTCAAGGACGTAGATATGAAAATGTAGCAATGGAAGAAAGAGTGGAACTACTGCACCTTGGGTGAAAACCAAAGCCCACTCCATGCTAATTCTGCAAGGCTGAAAACTCTGCCAAAATCAAATGAAACAGGACAATGACAGTGAATTTTTGTCACTTCCAGAAGATGAGCTGAAGCTTTCACTCTGCTTATGGGCACGTCTGGAGTGCAAAGAATGCTGCCAGTCACCCTCCCGGGGTTGTCAGCAACCCACAGGGCTGGCATTGCTGGAGATGGCACAACCGAGATATTCCAGATTTATAGAAAGAGTTAACATCACAGCTGACAGCAGGTACAACAGATACCTGCACACTTACAATCAAGTGCAAAAAAATGCATGTCTATCACTTACCACTTAACAGCCTTGACATGGCAGGTACTTGGCTTTCGAGCGCCAGCTGGCTGAGAGTGTCAAAAAACACTCTACCTAACAAGGCATCTCTCTTTAGAAATCTGGTTTGTGGAAATCTCTTTATGATGGGGAATATGACAGCTCTGAGCAAACCTGGGCTTGGCTGGAAAACAATGATGCTGACAGAGCCCTGGACCCTCCTTCCTGAGCACAAAAAAGAAAGAGAGCTGGGGAAAAAAATTCGATAGTTCAGCTAAAAAGTGCTTGGACTTGACTGTGTATCGGTGACCAGCACTACTACGCCACTGACTTCTGAAAATGCACAAAGCAGGACTAAGTCTCATCACATCAGAGTCCATTCCTTACAAGCTGTGCTCATACTGCACTGAACAGACGAAATTTGAGCCAAAAGTGGACAAGGTTTGGAGAAAGCTCAAGGAGGATTACTGCTTTCAGAATGACAAACATTTCATCTAGGAGAAATTCTGCAGTGACAAAGATGAGCCAACCCTGGGGGTTTTTTTAACCATAACCGTCATAACTTGCTTTTTTCCCCCCTCTACTGCACATTTGGTGCTGCTGCTTCAGAAAACTGTGGGTATTTGAGCTGACTCAGTAATTGCTGAGGGAGAAGAATATGAAATTGGTGCAGCAGTGATGAGACAAAACACCCAGAAAGAACAAACGCAAGACGTAGAGCTTTTGTGCCAGATCAGTGCAACAATAACGAGTTAGTGGTCACTAACACAACATAATGATGGCCATAAGCCACCTATTTCTTTAAAAACTTATAAAAAGCCCAAGAAAGTACCAGATATGCAAAACCTTCCTCCTATGCCCAGGCAAAAGTTTAACTTAATTAACATTTTAGTGGCTTTATTCTCACTCAATTTGTAAGCAATAACAGCTGTAAGAGGTAATAACGATAGTGCCACACTCATCCTCATTTTAGGTCTCTTGACACCTGTGATTAGTGAGGAAGAGGTATTTGCCTATTAAGATAAGCTAAGTGTATGGAAAGATGATTGTTTCATAACAATTTAAAACATAAAAAAATATGGCTTTCATCTGCAGATGGGGCATACACTGACATACTACACAAGCTCTAATTATCCACTTATGATTATAATCATAATTACAGGAATGCTGCTCACTTGCATTCAGCATTCTTAGTAGTGAACTATTTACATTCCCTGTATTCAACCATAATATTTGGTACAAGCTACACCTGAAAAGTTTTCATAATCAGCAACACTTTGGAAACAGCACATCCAAAGACCTTTGTGGGTCTGAGTGGCAATCCTGAATTTGGACCATGAGGCGTTTAAAAATTAATTATTAGAAACTCTTCACTTCCTGCAGAACTCTTCACCTTTAATAGCAAAACTGGCCCCAGTGCAGCACTCGGCCTTGGCTGCTGCTAAATCAGCAATTTTTAGGGGCAAGGAGTCAGCTGTTTTGTACACAAGCATCCCCACAGATGCTCCACTATTTGCACACTCTAAGGTGCAATGGATATCTTTCTTATTCCCCCACACCCATCATTAATCAGGTTCATTTAAGGTATGAAATACGCCTCAAAATAATGCAGTCAGTTATTTAATGTTCTTATTTACCCTGAGATAAACGAAAATATGAAGGGGCACAGCAATGAGGGCAAATGTAAATCTAGTCTGTCCTCAATTAAATACATATTATCTTGCACTAACCTAAATGAGGCCAGGACTTCCCTTGAAAGAAGCACTGTTTTTCTAGCCTGTCTCCTTCTGTCTTCACAATTGTGAAGCCTATTCAGTGCAAGCTTTTTAAAATGTTTGTAATTTATCAGTTAGGGTTTAAATAAACTCAAACTCAGACCAAACCCTGGTGGAAATAGTTAAAATGAACCCATATTATGACACACATAATTATGACACACTGTTAGAATACTGAAAGCAAAATTTACCTTGCTGACAAGGTAAATTGAATGACAGCTGAAGGACACAAATTAGGAATTAGGAATCTTGTGGGATACAGATTTCTTTCTACAGAAGAATATAATTTGCTCAGAATTTACGTTTTGTATCTTTTGTGTGCTGTCAGTACAAATAGCTCTTTAAATGAGGAAAATTTCAGATAAAACTCAAGTTGCAGCAACAAAGAGATCTGAATCCTGTTTTTGCCTTAGAAATCACGCTGCTCCTCAAAATTTATTCTAACCTTAACCAAACCAGTAATGATTCTTTTTTTGTTTTGTTTTTTAATAACTGAAGACGTTCTAATTTTCTTCACATGCCATATCTATGAAAAATTCACATCCTTTCTTCAGAGATCTTAGAAATCATTCCCAGTTCTCCCACTGTGTAATGTGGTGCCAGTTCTGCTCTATTTCTATTCTGTCACCTGACCCCAAGCTATAGATTCACCAAACGTGAAACTCTGAAGCCTTGGAGCACAAAGGGCTATGGAAATGTTGTTGTGACTGCCTTAAAAACCAGGTATCAAAACCTAAAATCACACCACACTTGGAAAAGGAATTTCCCATTTTAAATATGAGTACATTTGTAATCACTATCTCTCTATAATGTAACTACAGACACAAACTGCAGTCAAAGGGTCTGTATATGCCAGCATAAATAACTTCTGAAGAGAGGGCTTTAGGCTTCCTCCTGTATTTTTTCAAGTGAGTTTTACTGGCAACTGGTCCTATAAAACTAGTATACATAGATTTTTATTGGGCAATATACTTAATTCAAACACTGTTTTGCGGGTTTATGATGCATATTTCAAGACACTCCTCAGATCTGCTGTTTCCTAAGCAATCCTAAGAGAAAAAATCTTGTTTGGTGTTTGGTTTGGGGTTTTTTTGTTGTTTTTTTTTTATAGTGAGACAATAAGCTGATAATAATAGTTTTCTATCCTCTCATGGCAGCACCCAATCACCACTCCAATTCTCAGGACATAAACATATCCTGTGTAGTCGTAATCTTTGCTGTATCAGACACTGAATGTAAAATAGTTTCATACTGGTGTTCTTGTTCAGAAAAACATATCCTCTTGACACAGAACTCACCTTTACTTTTTAGATAGGATACCGTTTCCTTCATTACTGGGGGGATTAGTTCGCCTTTGTTTTTGTCCTTGATACTGTGAGGGAGGAAAACAAAAAACAAAACAAAACCAAAAAGGAAAAAACAAACAAACAAACAAGCAAACAAACAAAACAAACAAAAAACCAAACAAAAAACCAACAAAAAAAAAGAAAAATAAAAGGTAACATCCTTTAAATGGCATTCATAGACAGACTCAAAAGTAAGACAACAGTCTGAGCAAAAATCTGAGAGTACAGACACATTAAATTTCGCAAATGAAGACACCTGTACCAAAGAAGAGATTCCTCCAGAACCCTAATAGGCATTGAATGAAAAACTGGAACAAGTGACTTGGGTTTCTATTCAAAGAGCCATTCCCAAACACTTATTCCTTGCTGGAAAAGCTGTAAAACTGCCCCAGTGCCCAGAAATGAAGAAGCGCTAGGTGCTGGGCTGACAGGGAAGGAAGGACAGAGCGACAGAACGATGTTCCAAGCGAACTTCCTCCCTCCTTGAGACTGCTTTGCTCTGGTTTTGTTCCCTCCCTTGGCAGCTCCCAGCTGGGCTGTGTTCAATCCCAACAGGCTGACGGTGGCAGCTCCCATCGGATTTGCTTGGTGCTGTTAGTGGACATGGTTTCCAGGCAGCTTAAAGGCAGGCAAGGAAGGAGTTTGCAGCAAATGCTTTGCAGTAAGTCTTGATCAAGGGATGCTGCAAATTTAGGAGCCTTTTATCATGCAGATTTTTCTTTGTCATTTGTTTCTTTCTAAGCCACAGTGTATGTATAATTTATTTTGAAGGCAAAGCAATGCAGTGAGGTTATTAATGCTTTGAATGATTTCCATGAAATTAGATTTCTTTCTCTTTCATGAGTGAACAGATGAAGCAAAAAATCAGATTTTTTCTTTTTTAATCTAGACAGAACAGAAAATTCTGTAATTATCTTCCTTATTTTAAAAAAAAAATGTTTTGGCAGCTTGGCAAAAAAGATGGTCAGTATCTGCTGAGCATTTTGCTACACTTTATAGTAATCAACAACAAAATAACAGATTTTAAAGCAGACTTAGTGCTACCAGGTGAAGTTGCACCTGCAGAAGAGAATGATTCTTAAGGCCTTTTTCTTTTCCAAGTACTGTGATTTCTTCTCATTCTGTCTAGGCTTACTTATTACTTTATCAGTATAAACTAACTGATAATAACTGGAGCTGTATTTGATACAACTCCTGTATCATTGCATGGAAAGAGCAATCCAGTACTACATTTTGTGTTTACACTGCACATAAAAACTACTTCAAAAGGAATGTTACAGCAACATAAGTCAGCATGGAGGGATAGAGAAATTGTCAAACCTCTGCCCCCAGATTTGTTTTCCCTATGTTTGTCACAGGAGGTATTAGATCATAAGTAGACTGGTTAACTTTGGCTCTCCGTGCTCGAGGTTGGTCGCTCCCAGCTCCACATACAGGGACAGTGCAGGGATCCTCCAACAGGAAGACTCAGACAGGATCACAACTTCGCTACTGAATCACCCTGTAGTTTTGCCTCTCTTCCTTGTAAACTGACATGGGAATTCACTTCACGCTATTTGGTTTTTCAACCACCAAACATTTTGATTCCATTCCCCACTCCAGGGACACAACGCTGTCCCTGACCGGAGCAGTCTCTCGAGTCCCAGTTTCATTGCCCACCCAGCCCTATTCTTCTTCTTTCCTACTTTCACCATCCAGCCTCTTCCCAGGCACTGAAGTCTGCATCTCTATTATGTTATCCAGATTCTCCCACACTACAGTTCGTGCACCAATTCCCCATGTGCTCTAGAAAACGCTCCAAGTTGCTGTGTGATTGCTATAAACACGTGGATGCACCCCCCAGAGCTCTCTCTACTATTTCAAGTACTCGACCAATCTGCTGTTCAAATTGAAGCTACAGAACGAATGAAGTTGCTCTCCTACGGATTTCTATCCTATGTCCTACTTCTTTCCTCATCATGATAATCCAAGATTATTTCCTTGTATCATCTACAACCTCACTTCCCTGACAGAGTATTTTCATTTCCTCCCCTCACCACTTTGTCTCGTATTTCCTCATAAGGTAAGGAGTCGCTCATAACAAATCACCATCTAAACACTAACTGATGCACCAGCATACCAAAGACAAGAGAAAACTGTATTCCTGCTACAGTTTCTATCCTTTCAAGCAATGATTTTTAAAAGCTTGCAGTATTTGGGAGAGCTCTACTCTGTCAAGTTTGGTTGACATAAGCCCAAAACTCTTCTGTGAGCCTTACTAAAATCCAATCTGCTGACTGTTCTCTTTCAACAGAATACCCATCCCAGAATCCGAAGTGTATAAAATTCAATAATGCTCTATGTGTGGGTTAATACCACTTTGTGGACACTGCTGTATCTACATGTAACATGAACTGTTTAGGAAAGGGGAATTCTCCTTGCTGTAAACACAGAAATTTTGCTTAAAAAATATAGCCAAATTTCACCAACCATGTTCACAATGTGACAATCTCAGACATTTGGCCAAAAAAATTCTACAATGTATGCAACACACTTGCAGGAAAGATTAATGTATGTAAGCTGTTACAGCAAGGAATGAATTTAATTCAGATAATCCTGAAGTATGATCTTTTATATGTTAGAAATTCTCATTATTTGCTGCTGCTTGCAAGTATGATCTTTAGATGAAACTGTCCGACTTCTTGTTCTTACACATTGGCAAGGCACCATTAATTTCAATACAAAACAGTACCAGGCCTGCTGGAGGGCTGATTCTCTGTAGCACCATAATGACATGATAATGGCCAGAAGAAAGATTTATGACCTGACTTGTTGACCAAGTCCTACCTCAATGTTTCCTATTACCACAGACCTCTGAGAGCTAAATCAGAGGCTCTGAGTGCTCCACGAACAAAACTCACTCGTGAGAGAAGCTCCTGCCATCAGGACAAAGCTCATGACCTGGTCCTCAGAGCAGCAACACAGAACAAAACAAGCAGTGACTGTGCAGCCTCATAATAAATTAGTCTTGCTAATAAACCATAACAGGAAGGAAATTCTAGGGCTTCTTTGCACAAGCAAAGTAGAAATCCCCAGTGAAATTACATCTCCTAGTAAGGGACTAAAGAAGAAAAGGGGTTGGGAGATGAGGTCAGTACTGAGGCCAACATTCTGGATGCCCATGAGGAAAAGCCTGCAGCAAATCAAGGTGAGCAGAAAAAAACACACATTAATTTTAGCTTTTCTAATAGGAGAGTTCTAACATACTCCTTGTGTGTCAAAGGATTTTATTTCATGTATTTAAATCAGTACCCTAAACACTTAGGGCAGTGTTTATTAAAATTAGTCAAAAGCCTAACTCACTTAAATGGGAACATCATCAAGACTTTAATGTGCTTGGAAGCAGTTGCATCTTTATTATTGACACTTTAAGCTCATGGAACCCATTCTCAGCCTCTCTAAAGTTGCACTGATTGCATTTGCTTTCTTACAGCTCCTCACTCCAGAGGCATCAAATAGAAACCCAGCAGCTTTTTTTAAATGTTCTCTAATTATTATTGTTACCCATAAATGTGTTTCCTAATTCAGTGTATAAAAAGCAACCTGATTATTTACAGCACTTGCTCATGTTGAGAACTAGTATATCTGTCAGAGAAGTAAGACAAATAACTGGGCTATAATTTGTAATAATAAATCCTACACATCACATTTCTTTTTTCTAGGAAAAACAGTACAGTTGTACAGCTTCTGCACTTCTACCATTTTCTACAGGATTCCAGTTTCCCTTGAAGGAAAGGTTCTGTTCTCAGTCAAATGAACGAGGTTGTCAAGAAAAATGATGTTTTAAAATAGTGTAGGATATTCCCTGACAGCCACATGCAATCCTGTTTCTGCAGCTCTGAGGCAAGCTGGGATGTGTATTTTCAGAGCATTTCACATTGTGGGACACAGCTTTCCCTTCACTGCACCTAAAGTGACATCAAATGACCAGGGCATTACTTCAGCTAATGTAAATCAGAGCAGCTCAAAGGCCAATGAAACGGCATCTCTGTCCTCTCTGCTGGGATCCTGCCAAGCAATCCGTGTTTCTCCTGCCACGTTCAGGATGGTGGATGAGCAGCCCCATGATGGACAACACAAACTATCACTGGGGATGAGGTAGTGCTATGGGCAATTTGAAATGAGACATTTTCTTACTCTTTCTGCTTAAGTGACAAGCAGAACAGAGCATTTCTACAGTGCTCAGTACAGCTTCTGGAAATGATTGACAGACCTCAGTCGTATTGCAGCTGGAATGTCAGATTCCAGAGAGATCTATTCAAACATGGTGTCAAGAAAAAGAACTTCTCCCTGTAGGATACATCATCAGGTACTGCAACGTTACACACCCAGCGACTCATTTCTAGACAGCAGCTTCCCACGCCAGGCCTTCACACGTTGTACTGAAATGTCATTGAGTATTAGCTGATAATCCTTCTCTCTCTTTGCTTTTCCTCTCCCTATCATTTTCTCCCTGCTGAGGCACGTGGAGGTTTGGTTTGAAATGCATTCCTCCTTCCTGGTCACTCACACACACCACATGTCTGTAGCATGGACAAGCAGAAAGATTAGGACCAAAAGGAAAGCACCCTGTAATGTTTATGATAACAATTCAACAAGCAAAAGCTGTACAGTTGTGGCAATTTTGAACATTTTCTCTGTCCCCTTTCCCTATCCATGGCATTAGATAGAAAAAGAAAACATTTCCTCTCTTCTCACGAAAGATATTTAATTTTAGACTTAAAAACCAATTGGATAAAACAGAACAATGTCAAGAGCTGGTCAAGGTCAGCTCTGTCCCCTGCGTTGGAGCTCAGCTGTGACCTTCCTTGATGACAGGGACAATCAGGCACAGCAACAGGGGTTTATCAGAGCTTACTGAACACACAGCACAGGCCAATGATGGCCCACAGAGCCAATTATTAATTCCTTCATTGGAATTTAGAACAGTTCATTCCTGCATTTTAACTGTACTTATCTGACTAATAAAAGCAGAGTGTCCCCTAAACTTTTCCTTGCCTTTTTAATCATAAAATCTTTAGTAATGGCTTTTAGAAGAAAAATCCTATTTTTCACCCTGACTTGCAGAGCCAACTGAAATGTAGATAAATGACGAATAGCTAATCCCTCCTGCTCTAAATTTTTTTGTGTGAAATCAACACTGTTGAAAGATCAGGAAACCAGTCTTGCTGTAGCAACACAATGCATAAACACTGTTTGAAATGTTAGGGTTTATGAAAGCAATAGCTACTGATGAGTAACAGAAAGTCATTTCCATACTGCTGTATGGAATAATTGCAAAATACTGTAGTATTCTGCCCTGAAAGTCTCTGATCACTACAAGCTGGGACTTAGAGCCAGGGAGGGACCCCTCTGTGCCTTCCCTGTTTCAATGCTGTTCTCTGCTACTTCCCTCTGTTGAAGACTTGAGGTGAGGCTTGATTTCTGCTACCTCACTGTGGTTATTGCTCTCCTCACTCCATCTGCACATAAGAAGCTTGAATCAGCCAGTTAGAGCAGGACACAATAAACTGCAAATGTGCAAAGCCATCCCAGCCACTCTGTGTGACAAATTCATCAGCAAATATGAAACCTGAACATGGATTCCCATTACACTGTAACCAAAAAATTAAGTGTGGGCAAAACCTCCTCAGGAGGATTGTTTTGTCTAATATTCCCATGAAGATGAACATAAATTTCAGTTGTCTTAATTTATATATCTAAGAAAATCCCACTGTTTTTACCTTCAAAGGTACAATTTGCCAACCAGGCAAGCCACTCAGAAATGCTATAGAAAGACTGTCATTCAGCAAACCAGGCAAGTCTGCTCTATACCTGTAGGCATCAAGCATTAAAACAGCATAACAGGTAACCTGTTTTGGTCCCCCACACTTTGTTTGGAAGATGTTCTGTAATGCAACTTTGGATGATTTAACTGCTTTTGCTAAACTCACTGTTGTTGGAACTAGTGTAGTGTCAGTGGGAACTTCAGGACAACTTGTTATCCCATTCAAATTCAAGCGGCAAAGACCAAATTATTGAGCCCTCAGAGGAGCTCACAATGAGGAAGGCTTTCCACTTCACATCTGTGCCTAATATAAAGTATGTGTTTAAATCCCAGACAAGAAAATGTAAGTAAAGTTGGATAGACACATAAGAGGAAATCAGTTTGGTGTGTTTGTATTTTTCCCTCTCCACAAAGAGCTTAGGGTGACACTGAGGTTTTAAAAAGAGCAAATGCAGCCATTTTAAATTTAGATTTTGCATCCTGAATGGATGGGGTTAACATAGGAAAGAAAAGTTTTGAATTAACCTGATAGTAAGCCCTTCCGTTCACTCATAAATTAAACCAAATTCTGTATAGATTACACTTCAAAGAATTATACTCGCAGTTCTCACAGACCCTCCATGATTTTTAAATGCCCAGCTGGCTTACATAATTTTGAAAATGCAACTCTACAAGGTTAAAAATGTGATTGTGAGTTAAAAGATTCCTCCAAGGCAAGGTATCGGTTTTGGACACAGTGATTTATCACTGTCTAAACGGAAACTTCCTTCAGCTTCACTTTGCTGTCCTAACAAAACAGGATTTCTCCCTCCCTTGTGTTGGACAAAAGTGAGATATTTTGAACCAATGTTTAGGCACTTTCTGTTCTTCTAGTTTTTAATTACAGGTCTTGAAAACAAATGCATTTACCAATATAAACTGATAACAAGGTTACAACAGGGAGTGTTAGCAGAGAGAGCACTGCCTGCTGCTTCTAGGGATGCATGCTCTAAAGGGGGTGCTTTTACCCCTTCCAGCACCAGACATCACTGGGATCCCACCATCAAACACCTCTGCAAAATCAGGCCACCTAGAAGGGCTTTGGATGAAGTCCATTCACAAATTTTTACTGACTGAATAAAAATCATCATCCCAGAAGTACTGAATATGATGATATCTCAGGCCCACGTGCCTTATAATTTCTACTCTTTAACTAAAGACTCCACAGAGAAACTAGTCCTTTAGTGACAGTGGCTTTATCTGGGCAGCTTTCCTGATAGTGCACTTTTTACTAAATGTAATGAAATTCTCATAAACTAATATAAAAATAAAATCAGTCCTCCTGCAGATCTCTTCAGGGAATGAGAAGAGCCTCTCAATGAGAAGAAGCTTTCAAACCTGCCCCTTTGCCACACAGGTGGGACACCACTGCAGCTTTGCCATCATAGTCTATAGAAATCTTAAAAGGAGAGGGAATAAACAAAAGCAATCCATTCCTCAAGATGAAAGTTGATCTTTTATTTTGTTTCAGATTTTAGAAGCTTCCAACACGTATCACTCCCTCTACTCCACTTTTACCTTTCTTCACAAACATAGTCCAAAGTAATTCATTTATTTCTCATTTAGAAGTTGCAGGGGATTTGTTTATTTGTAATTTTAAGTGGTGATGCCACACAAGCTCTTCTGCAAGAGTGAATAAAACATGGCATAAACAATGTCCTTCTTAATGGCCCAGTGGAGCCCCCGTAAAAGACATCCTCTGAATTAGGGAAGTGAGTTAGCCATGTTTCAAGTATTAGGCTGAACTGTAAAGAGTTCATAAACATGAAAGTTAATCTCATAGTCACTCTTACACCATAGACATTGATTGTACTAATTTCAGGCCTTCTAGAAAGGACTAATGCTTAACATTGAATGAGAGAAAAATTCTATTTTATATCTCATTTACAGCTGAATCATTAGAACCAGAAAAGTAGACTGGGGGTAGAAGGAGGTTTGACAAAACTCCATGTACCAGACAGCCTAAACTGCTTTTGCTGAATGTGAACAATATTCTTCAGTTGTTTTTGTGAAGAATAGAAAGATGACAGAAATTACTGTGGGGAGGAAACTAGAAGGTTCTGTAGTCGTTGTTGTTTTTTACTAAAATTGAATCTTGCAAGTCCTATTGCCATCCCATTCCTCATGTAAAGTAAGCAATTTTTTACACCACATGCAGTGCTGCAATCTATGCAAACAGCTATCAGGGCAATTTTGGAAGGGAATGATTTTATTAATTTCATAAAACCTCAGGACAATGTGTGAGCAACAAAACAATAATGTATAAAGGCTCAGGCATCCATTGTAGCTTTATGCAGCCGCTGCAGAGCCTGAAGCTCTGTTTTGGCTTGGCTATCCATAATCTAAACATCTCCAAAACACTTTCAGACTGCCAGCAGCCACCAGCAACATATCAGTTTGGAGCTCTGGCACATATGGGCAAACTTTTGACCACCAGGAAAAATAGTGCAACCATTATAGCATTGACTACCCTAAAGATACTGGAACATGAAAATCAGGAAGGTCACTGGGACTGTGAGACTTGCCCTGAATTCATAAAACCTATTCTCTGGCCTCACAGTTTAGTGGCTTTCAAAGAGAAGGAGAAACTAAACAGAAAACAAAAAAATTATTTGCAGGCAGTCTGTCTGGTGAATATGCACATTACAGAAAGCTGCAGGGTATAGAAATCTCATATTTTAGGAAGCTCATGGCTTACTATTGCAGGCTGACTCCAAACTGCTGGGTAGGCAGAGGTGGCCGTGGTGGAGGAACCTTAACCACAGGTGGAAGTTTTCCCTTCTGTTTCCTCTGAAGATTTTCATCGTGTCTGCAAAAGAATCAAGATTTCATTAATTTTCTGTGCATCTCAGATAACAGACTATATATGTGAACAGCTACAAATATTGCTCATGATGCTGACAACAGTGTATATGCTGCAGTTCTTACAGAGCCTTAATTTTAGCATGAGTTATTTTTTAAGTAGCAGTATTTGTGGTGGAATATTTAAGTAAGACATAGAAGAGCCTTTTGCTTCAGCCAGTGGAGCATAGTAATAAATGTGTCCAAAAAATAGAATCACACTATAATTTAACAGCAAAATTCAAACCTATTTACTACTCAAAGTACAACTCCCTTTTCTTTGGCAACCGTGCAATCCAATTTATAACCTCAGAGCTCTAAGGTATTTTCTGTTATCCCATATTTACACAAAAGGTGTGTAAAAAGCCACCAGGCATCAGTAACAGCCATAATCAAAGCTTCCAGTTACTTTCATTCAGCAGTGACATAAAATCACTTTCTGTCAGTACATCAAAGCATTTCCATGTGAAGCACCATGTTAGAAAGAATTATTGATACTAATACTGGTGCTTGACTATCCCAGCCCTGTGCAGTTCTTTTCATCTCACATCTGCTCTCCAGCTCTTCTCCTTAACTCACAGACACACACCACACAAACATAATGCATCCACTAACAGTAGACAGGTCCATAAAGTTTCAAATCAATCAACACTTTGCTGACTGGGAATGCTCTTCATGAAGGGAAGTCGTTTAATTTGTTGCAATGTGTAAGGAAAGAGGTCAGGATTATAGTTTTTCCCAAGAAAATTACACGATACTCATAAGCAGCAATGACATATAGATTGGTTTTGCTAACACTCACACAGAAGTAGCAATCATATCAAGAAACTGCTCCATGACAGAGCTGGAGTTTTTCCAAATCTGTAGAAAACTAAACACTTGATGCACTTCAGCATGTGTATGATGGCAATGCAGCTTTCAGAATTCATCTCACCAAGCACAAACAGGTAAATCACAATTTTAATCACTGAAGAAAGAGATTCTTCTTGGAATACAGTGACCAGGATGCAACTCTACATGAGAAAAAAGTGAGACAATGTATATTAAATTTGCCACATACCGGATGACTTCTTGAGGGATATTTAACTGGTCATATTTAAGATGTTCTCCCAGGTCACTTAAACAGTTCACATACGTGATCTTTTTCCCAAACTTGTGGCTAAAAAATAAAAATAATAAAAACAAAAATCACAAAGTAGTATAAAAATTAGCATGGGAGGAACATTTATAAAGGGTTTAGTTTCTCTTACAAAAATGTAAGTGCTGATACAACTCAAAATTAGACTGTAATTGAAGCAGCAGGAGACATAAGATGTATTTGATTTCATATGATCAAACATACAGTGCATGCCTCAGAGTCTGATTTGAATAAAAATAACTGACTTCCATCTGAATGTTTTGTGATTTGCATAGATATGGAAAACATCTCTTTAAAAGGCACTGAAAACTAGGTTTCACAGAGCATTATAAAGCTCACTAGAAGAACTGTTAACCTTGGAGAGGATGTTACCCAGCCAACAGAACAACGTTTGTGTTATGTAGGTATTCCACTCTGCAAAAAGAAAAAATAATGGGGCTGTAGAAATAAACTATCGAATAGTTAAGCAACAGGTGAAATTTTCAAAGCATTGGTAGTGTACACCCTTGAAGTGCTGGGCTATCAGCTTTACCCCTTTTGAAAAGGGCTGGATGGCTTCCAGAAAACACCAGGAATAATAATTCTGTTCTACAAGTTGTACAAAACAGATTTCCGAATTTGAAGCCCCATGTATCATTAGTTAGGTCTTAAGTTTTAGCCAGAATACATGACTATACAGGCAAGGTGTTCAAACAAGGGTCAGGGACATGTCTATACATATGATCTGAAATAATGTCTTATTTTTCAACAACGCGAAATATCTGGCCTGTAATGAAGTGTCAAGAAAAACAGTAGGTGCTGATGATAAAAAGTGTACTTTGCTGCTACTAACTTTCATGAAAAAACCTTTTTTGGGGAAAAACACCGGCAGGGTTGAGTTTATCCCCGGATTGTCCAATCCATATGCACATGCTCCCTCTAGCGGTACACGGGGCAAACAGTCACTGCCCCGAATTGCGCTAACAGGAATTTTGGGACACTCCAGGAATATCCCTCTGTGCATGCACAGTTTCACAGCTCCCCAGAGTGTCTTTCATGCAGAAGAGCCCGAACTTCCAGCACCTCTGAGCCGCAGGTGAGCACACAGCTCTAACCAACCACCTCTGGTAACACAGCCCATGCCAGAGCCCGCAGCGTGGGAAAAAGGCACGGGAAATCAAGAATTAGTGCTGCTCCTTAAAAATGCCACATCACCACTGCCACCTAAATGTATATTATTTTCATAACAGGTTCTGTTAGCTCACACACAGAAATGTGGTCTTCCTACAGTCATCTTGCACTTTGGAGAAAATACTCTTGACTTAACACATTACGTTCTTGCTCATTTCTTTTGGGACTGGAAAGAAGATCAATCAACTTCAGGAACTTGAAAAATTTCAAGTATTTAGATTTTCTTAAATACTATCAAATAAAAGAATGCTAAAATACTAATTTTAACCTTCACTCTAATCATTGTGTAATTTGTCCAGTTGTTAGCAAATACTTTCTCACGTAAAAGTACTTAGGCCAGGTGCTAACAAGTACCAAATGTACTCACAGACCACTGAAAAATAAATACATGTCTCTTAATAATTAAATCTATTTTACATCTGCTGTTTTTATTGGCAACACTATCTACAAATGACTCTGGGCTATAATTCAGCAGCGCTAGGAAACAGAAAGTCTGGAGGATTTTTCTCCCTTATTTTTGTGAACTAGATTAATATTGACACTTAAATTAACAGCATGATTTGCCAAGATAAGATTAGTATAAACTGGAAGGAAAAGGTAGTATGAAAATATTTTTAATTCTACTACTCTAGTAAATTAACAATGTTAATAAGTTTTTAGTCCTTGATGAAAGTATAATTTGCCAAATTGTACATGGGCCCTTTCACACTTAGTAACCCAAACTTTTTTGACAAACCCAAACTAGAGTCAACTTGAAAAGCAAAATGCATGGTTGGCTATTAAACCATTTTAAGCAGTAAAGAGGTTTTTTCTCTAGCTTCAGCTGATTCCTGCCTTCTGGCTTGTGGACCTTTTCAGAGTTTACTCATATTTTCAATTATTTTCTCAGTCCCAGTGTATAAACAGCTTTGTTACTGTTGGTAGCAGATGAATAAAACAGAGAGTAGAGTGTTACTAAATTACACTCAAAACAAGTTTCCAGGTACACCAGTGGTAGAGTACAAACAGAAACAACTGTGATGAAAACAGGGTGATCAGAAGGTTAAGATGAGGATGCATCTAAGATGACAGGCCCTGGTTTGAATTATTTATATGAATGCTTAAGTTTATCAGGATCACCCATTTTTCAATTGCCAGTGTGTCACACTTTCCAAGAAAAAAAATACTTAGACATAGTGAGATCCAGGGAAACGGAGTATTTGCAATGGGTACCTGTAAACTCAGATTTTTTTAGAATTAGCAGGCAATTGCTGCTGTAAGTCAAATAACAGTGCTGTTGTCCACCTGTGGCTCCACTGAGGGCTAATATTACCATACACAGGCTGAAAATCACTGCTGTCCCCAAAACCGTTTGTTGGAGCTGCTCCCGAGGAGCTCCCAGCTGCCTCTGAGAAACAAGGTGGTTTTACCAGAGTATTGTAATGCCCATCATGAATTTTTCTCGGTTTATTGTTGGGCTTTGGTTATTGTTTTGTATTGTTTGGGTTTTTTTCCTCGAAGGTTTACATGCCCATCCTAATTAGGAACAAACAAACCAACACCAAAAATAAATCCATCTCCATTCCTGAGACACCATCAGGAAGTGGACATCCTGCTTCTGTCACACTTTTCCTGCCACTGCTCTGTGTCCTGGATCACTGATATTTACTTTACTGCCAGTTAAAGATCTAGAGTTAGTCCTCTTGTTTCAAGAAGAGCATATTCAGGAATGATTTTTAGCTATAACTACTTTTAAAGAAAAATTTCACACACACCTCAGTTGTCCTGATCTGTCTAGAAGCTAAATTCCCCTTTTCTAATTGATTATCTTTCTAGCACTCAGAAACTGAATCAACTGTGAGTTACTGTAGTGGACATTTCTGGTTGGTTCATTATGGCATCTCAAGATAAGCTGTTTCCATCCTGCAGGCCCAAGGACATTCATAATATAATCTGCAAAATGTCAGAATTTCTTTGAAAGTGACAGAAGTTCAGAAGCAGAAGCTGAGCAAGCCCCACCATTCTTGAACTTAGCAGCGTCTGCCTGTTGCTGGTGGTTCCTTGGATACAGCACCAATTTTTACCACACAAAGGAAAAGAACACACAGTAAAATACATCCCCTTCACCATTATATCCTCCTTTTCAAATTCCTATGGGCACTTCAGGGATTATCCATTAACCTTGAGAACATAAATAGTGTCATTCCTGTTCATTCCAACACTTCAGATCAGCCCAAAGGCTGATCGTCCACTTTACTGAACCACCCAGTAGCTCCAGTCACGCACCCAGTTCCATTTTCCTAAGTGCTGTCAAACATGACAAAAAAGTCATTCATGGTCCACAGAATAACCGTGTTTTAAAAGTGATATTTACTTTAACATACCAGTAAAACTACTAGGAACTGAGACTCTCTTTTCTCAGAAAACAAACAACTCTACCCTATTATTCATACCCAAGCTTAAGCTCACTTTACTCATTAGCTCAAGACAGTTTAAACAGGTATTGTGCTGTTACCTGACATATTTTATTTCAAGCCTTTTTAAAAGCAGCTTTTTAGAGAACAAACCATCCTTGAACTAAATGGGAATAATGTGTTTAATGAACTGCCAAATACCTTATAAGAGGTTTAAAGATATTCCACAGAATTTTTATGAAGTTGGTTGGATGGACAACATAGAGTGCTTTAAGGTTTTTCTTATACCTAGGAAAAGAAAATGAAATTGTTAGAAGAATGTTAAATGCCAGATATGGTAGAACTGAATTACTACAACTGAATGGAAGATTATTATTACAGGCATATTACACATTGCTCTTTTCAAATATATTGGAAATACCTAATTCAGAAGAAAAGGAATGTAAAATAGAAAAAAAAACCAAAAAAATGAACAAAAGGCAATCTTAAAAAGTGGTCAGTTTTGACAATAGGCCAAATTAACTTTTATGTTCCTATCCAATGTCTCCTGTCTCATAGATTTAATACCAGAGAGACAGAAGGGAAATTAGGCATTTTGAAAAAAAATATTCATAGGAGAATGAAGGAGCTATAAAGAAATCTTTGATAAAAAAATTACTTCTTTCATATCCCTTTATTTTCTGCTTGCAGGACTTTCATGTTGGAAAAAGTTTTTTATTTTCAGATACAGAATTTATACCTAATTGTTCAAGTTTACCACTCATTTTGTCCTGCTCTGGTAGTAATTACTAAAGGTGAAGCCAACTGCTAGTTGTTTGATATTGCATTGTCCCTTTTCTTTTCCTTCATTATAGCTTTCCTTGATTCTACAGTGTTATTTCATGATATCTAAACAATAGATTCTAGTCAGCTGAAACTGAAATGGAAACCAGTCTGCACAAAAAGACTTTTCTCTTACTCAATATTATTGCAAAATTAAATTGAGACATGCATATTGAAATGTCCTGCTTTTGTATATAAATTTTTGCTTATTACTTTGCCAAGTTTGCTTCCCAGTAGGGACAATGATCAGGGAAAAATGTGATCATGAACTCCTAAGGAAAATCTTCTTGTAACTGGTTATGCTAAGAGGGGGAAAAGGGACCAACTCAGGATTATATGAGTTTTTCCTTCTGAGTTTTAATTGGGCTCGCACACCTGTGGATGGAACAGGCACCATGTGTGTTCACAAAGCCCCTGCCACACCCAAGCAAGAAACTACCCCTGTGCAAATGGCACTGCTGTGCCTAAGAGCCCAAAATCCACAATAAGAACTGACAAGCAAAACATCTGAGCTGCTTTACTAACATTTCCATTTTAACTTTGTTTTGCACCTTGAAGCAACAGCCATTAGCCGGTTTTTGTGTGGAAGTTTCTGTTCTTCAGTTTCCTAGATTACAATGTCCAAAAGACTTTACCTGGGCCTCTACTGTGAACCTTCAAAGCAAGATCTATTCTTTTGAAACTACTGCTGTTCAACATTTGCTTTCATGACGCTGGCTAATTACTCTTGTCCTTTGTACTCTCATCTGTCCTCACTTTCCTTTGACCCCAGAAGTCTGAAAAGGGCTCTTTTTACATTGGTTTTTTTTTTTTTCTTTTCCCCTCTGGCTAGTACAGTACCCCATATATGCTGGGCTGGGAATTTTGCTTTGAGTTGTCAATGACAGTGCGCCAAGAACTTCCAGCAGTGAATAAAACCATGGGTCCTGCCTGGTGACCTGAGCTTCTGTGTTTCCTTTGTTCTTCTGCCTTCTGTGTCAGGGTGGGGAAACAGAGACAGGTTTTTGGCATAAATGAGAGTCTCATCATGCACTTCTAGGCAACAAAAAAGCCAATAAAAAAGACACTGTCCTTGTACTGATTCTGCCCATAACACAATTCTAAATTTAGCTTAAGAATCTCCCAAAAGGTGAACAGTGTGGTGGTTTGTTCCAGAACTGTCAGTGCATGTCAAAACCCAATACTACAGTCCAAACCTCTTGTCAAAGACAAAACATAACAGACTTTTGCCTTTCCTCTCCTTGACCCAGTCCCAGAAATAACAGATACCTCGTACTAACCATATTCAGTCATGTAGCCTTCCTGAGGCAACCTTCAAACAAGTTACCAGTGCAGACAAGTGAAAGACTGACTTCAATAGCGACTGACGGCTCTGTTAGTAACTTGACACTTTCAGGGAACAAACATCACAATTCTGGTCTCCGCTATTAAAATGCAATTTATCCAGGACCTTTGGCCACAGCTACACCCTGACCAACTCCTCCATGAAGTCCTGAACTGTAGCCATCAGTCCTCCAAAGTTCAGGTACATCCAACCACAATCTTGGTTTTGTTCCCATGGCTTTTTTATACCTTTGGATAACCACTGCAGCACCCAGGCTGTTTCTCAGTACTGCACAGAAGACACTTAACAAAAGAACCAACAGCAATGACTTCCTTATAAGACTGCAGTGGCAAATTGAACTCAGTTAATTGGGGCTGGATCAGGACAGCTCCACCTAAATTCCCTCACAGAAATTATTTCCAGACATGACACAATCTGAAGAGTAAACCAAGTCTTTTGGAGACATACTTCCTGTCAAATTCCTTGTAGGCTGTTTGTAACCATTTCAGAGAGGGTTTATTCAGACTCTTCAGGCCATAGTGAAAGTAGACAACCGTATAATCGTTCTCTACATACTGGTCCAGAGTATATTTTAAGTACCTGAGGAGAGAGATAACATTTTTGTTTTAAGACAGTTTACTGGATGAGATTTTTGAAGCGGAAACTGGGAAAGAAAATGTGTTATTTTTGCACAGAATGCTAGTGACCGCAAATTCATGTTTCCTTCAAAATATTTATCTCAGAAGTTCATCATACTCTAGGGGCAAATAGTTCCACATCATTGTAAAGCCTGAAATTTTAGAAAACATATTCAGTTACAAAAACTGTGGTGCTTGTGCATCACTTAAAAATGAAAACAATACGGGACTCCATTTGCCAATAAATTTTTTAAGAGATGCATTTTAACTAAAAGCAACTTTTCTTTCTTTAGTCTTTGTAAAGTCCTTCCTTTTAGACAAGGAAACAATGTCATTTTGCATTTTCAAAACAATAAAGAATACATTTTGGGCTTTCGTCTCAATTTAAAAGTTTCTAAATCCTTGAAAAATCCATTACCCCAAATTAAGCTGCTCTTCTTGAATATATTTGCCTTTCCCTTGTTTGCATTGTGGGGACTGAGTTCATACATCATTTCCCTTAAAACTAATTTAAAGAACTACACCATCTATCCCATCTTGAAATAAAACTGCATGTCTTATAAGCAGATTGCTGGGTGTTCATTCTTTTACAGTATACTTTAAGGTGATTTTCATTCCCTTTCTCCTACAATTGAAAACACAGAATGGCCTATTACACAGCTCAATGACTCAAATAAAGCAATGATGAAGCAGTGCAATCTAGCCTCTTTTCTTGCTGTGACAGATTTCAAATTTCTCATGTTATTCTCAATGCTATCTTCTTATTCTGCAACAGAGTCCCAGCTTTTGCTCTTAATTGTATGTAAGTGATTTTCATTCAATAAAGCAGATAGTTCCATGTGCCATTTATGAGGCTGTGACTATCTGCAAGAAGACACGAAGATACAAAGAACACTTTGAGTATCTCCCTTTGCATGGAAAAGCCCTTCACTTCTTACCCTGTACTTCCACAGTCTCATTTATCTTATTCCCTCAGAGTACTGTAAATCTTAGACAGCAAGTATCTTGGGAAAAGGATTGCCATTGCAATTAATATAATGCTGTTTTGATCTCTGACTTAAGTATTAATGATACTTTAGTGGAAAAAGTAGTAGTGACAGTCAATTAAGACCTTTTTTTTAAGAGTTTGAAATTAAAATACATCTAAACAGATATCATTACAAACAGAGAGCCTCATGTTTTATTGTACAGCATGTAAATTCCTTGTTACACGGCATCCAGAAAACATGTATTTTTAAAAATAACTGAGAGTGTTTTGAGGGCATATAATAACCAGCATTTTTCTACTGTCAATTACTTGTTCCAAGACTGCAACAGAATCGCAGGGACATTATAAAAGCTTTACCAAATCAATTCTTTAAGTGATTTCATCACCAAACACCTAGTAAGCAGGGCCTACTCTTTTCCTACAGCTTTTTTTCTGAATTCAACATCTGAGTCTAATTACCTAAAACCAGATCACTTGATAGCTATATCTCTACCTTCACATTCAACATTTGTCTCCAGCTCTCTCTTAGGACAGATTTTCCAAGTGAATTTGATGTGGGCTCAGATACAGAAAAACGTGCTGTAAAGAGCATAAAAAATGAAGCAACATGCTCTCAAAATAATTTCTTAAGTAACCCGTCTTTTAATCCCTCTCCATTTCTGAGAAGATGAAACAACATTTCTGTCCTCTCCAATAGCGGTAGTTGAAAGGTACTCAAACATTTTGGCAATGGAGGCTGTAAAAGAACTCCAAATAGATTTAAAACATTTAATAAGGACAGGACTCTCAGGACAAAACAGATTTCTTGCAGTGACAAGCTACAAGGCAGAAACACGTCCTGGTACCTTGCTACAGCAAGTTTATATGGAAGAATGTTGTTAATTTACATATTTGCAACCCCTTTTAACACAACAAAACCCAAATGAGATACATATAAAAATGTTAAGTGTAATGTACTGAACAGAATGCAGATAATTTTATAAAACAGAAAACCCACTAAGATGTAAATAACTAAACAACATTCTTCCTGAGTGATTTAGGAGATAAAGTATAGTAAATTAAAGCAAACACAGCTATTCATGAGATCATAGGTATGCAGCACTAAATTACTAGAATTTCTCTTTCCTTGGTCCTCACCATGAATTATTTTTTTAAATATTATAAGAATTTGTCAATAAAATCAAGATGGCAAATACACAGTGAATTTCTCCCAGTAAAGGCTGCAGGTGAGGTAACTGGCAGTATCAACCACATCTCATTCACTTAATATTAACACTAGTGGGTCTTACATCTTTTTTCATTTTGCTCCCTGCCTACTGCTTCTCCTCCCTGAAAGCTCATTCCCCTGGAAGCTTAATAGAAGTTCTTATATAAAGTAGTCCATGCAGGAGATTAAAAGCAACTTACTCAAGCAACCTTGTGTGATTGAGCTGATGGGACGGGGGCATGCGGCAGCAACTGAATGTAATCACCTTCCTCCCAGAACTGTCATCACCTGGTGAACAAAACAGTTAATAAAGACAGTACTCAGTTACTTATGGGACCTCAGGTATCTGAAGCAATGGTGTGGATCTTCTGATATTTAATGTTACCTCTATCTTCCGTTATTACCCAGAACATCCTGTGAAACTACACTGCTCAGTCACATGTTACCTGCAGAAAGCTGGGCAAATGAGAAGGCAAACCTCAGAAAGTCATATGCAAATGGTGGTGGTGGTGCTCAGCTCCAGGCAGGGAACACTCAGATCCTCCTGGAGCATTCAGCTGTGGAAGAAAACAGGCCTGCTTTCCCTAGCAGTCTTGGTAATTACATGTTTTCAAACTCCTCATGCTTTGTTTCTGGAATTTATTAGAACACAAGCACTTTGGGCATCTGCTTTGTCACCCTTGTAAGTTGGGTGTTTTTAACCAACTTAAAGCTTTATTAGATACTCTCTTTCAGAAGCACTGCTACTCTAAGATCACATTAAAACACAAGCAAAGCATGTAAGAATGATTTTCCTAACCTGAAGATCTGTAGGTATGCATCCCTCAGTCCCTCTGACAAAGCACTTATTGCTGCACACAAGTTCATTTGTTCTTTGGCTCGTGACAGCTTCACCCACACTGTCTGTACCGACAAGGCTGGTGTTTGTGCCAAACCCACCCCACAGCCAGGTACCACTACATGGAAAGCCAAACACAGAGGTTATGTCATGCTCATACTGAAGGTCACTCGGCACTGAAGACTGTGAAGTGTTAAGATTTTAACTCATATCTACATGAATGATACAATTCCCTTTAAAGGAATACAGAAACATTCCAGAAAACAGATTGAATTCATCGCATTTGATACATTCTTGGTCTAATTTCCATGTTCCAATTAAACAATATTTAATATCTTCCTTCTATGACCACTAAAACATCAAAGTTTGGCTTTGATATCAGCAGGAGCACAATAAAGTCAAGAACTGGGGTTATTATTTGTAATTCTGTTATTCCCCTTTCACCCCCAATTAAGTAGCTGTAATGAATAAACAAATAAAAAAGAGTAAAATGGGGAAAGTTAAATCTGCAACAGAATCAAATAATGAATACATAAAATCACATGAGCATTTTAATGACAACTGGGTAGAACAGCTTCAGACACCTTAATCCATGCTGATTTGTATTACTGATCAAATTACTTGATCTGCACAAACAAAACCCTTCCCAGCGTTGCAAAGACGTGTTTTCCATGAAAACCCACCACTGATATCGTACACTTCCTTTCATTCAACTCAGGAAGGGGTGGCTGTCCTCACCTGACATATTTCACACCAAGAGAAAAAATCCTGTGTTTGTCTTGTCCAGTTCAACAGTCATGAAAGGACAGCATCTATTTAAACCCATTCCATTTTAGGTGCCAAAGGAGAAAAGAGAGAGAAGCGATGAGATTAGCAATTATTTTTCACATATGAACATGGACTGAGAGACAACTTCTGCATTGTCAACTCCAAGTCTGTGTCATCACAAGGAACTGCACCAGATAATCCTTCCATTGATTTGTCAAGTTTTATCTTAAAAACCAGTAAGGTTTGTTCTGTTTCATGCTCCTCCTGCTCACTGATTTGACAACTAGCAGCCCATTTTCTCAATTCCAGTCTCAATGTGATTTTCAATTTGTATGAATTTGTTCTTGTGACAGCATCACTCAGCTGAAGCAGTGCATCTCCTTCAGTACTATTTATTTTCCCAAAGGACTCGAGGCAATAACCACATTCCATCCCAGCCCCTGTTCGACTGCTTTTCAACAGCTCACACCTTCTATCTCCCCGGACATTGGTGTTCTCTACTCTGCTCCAACCCAGATGACAAGAGTTATGTGATAAATTTCAGATGAACACGACAGAGAGGACTTTAAAAGCTTTCCTAATCATACCCACATTATTGTCTTTACCAAGAAGACACAATGAAGCAGTAATGTAGCTTGACAACTACAGCTGGTTTATCTCTGACAGCCACCCCACTCTTATTTCACAGAAGACCACTTCTCTCTTTTTTTTTACATTTAAAAAACAAAGAACCTTTTCCTATTTGCTTTAACATCCTCTAAAGATCTATCTCAGACTGAATTTTGCTAATTATCATTTCAGTCCTACAGTTTTAGATAAAACACAGATTTCTCTGCTGGCTGACTCTTTCCTCCTGTTCTTTTTTTGGCTGGCTACTTATTTTTATTACCTTCCTCAAAGGGGTTTTTTTCATACCACAAGGCCTAATGGCCCTTCCCACATTAAAAATAACTCCTTTATTTAAATCCTGGGTTAAATAAGGTGCTTGAGCACCAGTAAAATGCATGCAACACCACAATTATATGTACTCAGGTATGTCAACATATTTTTCTTAAACAGATCATAATTTATTTCTTGAAGTTATTTAAGGGTCTTGTTTTATATTCTCAGAGTACTTATAATGGCATTATAATGTGACATGCATTAATATGAATGATGTATTAAAACTAAAACATTAATATCATTGCTTTCTAAATCATGGCTTGTTTTTGAAAAAGTTGCTGTGTTACAATGCACTCCAGATATTTTATCTGTTAGAAATAATACTTTTTATGAGCAAAGTAAAGCTCCCTCAGGAGGGCAGTGACATTGGAAAATGTCTATTGCATGTGCCAGAACATTTGCTTTCTAGTCCAATGCAGTTTACATCCTATGGATAGAACTTTTACCCAAAGACATAAAAGCATGAAAAGTAAAATGGGGAGTGGCAAATGCAAAGACTGTAACTGGAAGTATGTTGATTTCAGACCTGCACAGAGTGTATTTTTCTACCAGAAACAGCCTCCTCCCTGGGCTTGGTGAGCACAGACAGGTGTGGAGAGCAGGCTGTCTGCAAGGGGATTTACGTATATGAAAATAAAATCTATCTATTGCAGTTTTATTTGTCTGGATTTCACTGAAACAGATGTGAATTGTACATCACTTCTGATATCAAACTTGGCAGTGGGAAAAAAATATTGCAGTAAGACACTGGACAGGGCAAGAGGGGAAGGAGATGGTACTGTGTTTTAATTAAGAATTTGGATGGCACAGCACTTCCTCACTGCTTCTTGCAAATGGACAGATTGTTTTCTAATGAAAGAGCTCATTCCAACTTGCAAATGAGGTATTTCAAATGCTGTAATTTTAACATGACTTTTTCAAGACCTTTTGTTTTGATGATATTAAACATTATTATTTTACAAGTAAAAAGTGAAATATTTTACTTTACTGAAGCTTGTTATGATCACTTTACAGCAAAAGAAGATCCTCAAGTCAACAGAAGTTTTCTGACAGGTTTCACTGGAAGAAGGAGGGTCAAAATCCAGGGCACTTGCCCCGCCAGTGAAAACACCTGCTCTCATATTTGTTTCTTTAGTAGAATTTAATCTAGGGAAAATTAACTCACACCTCAAGTACACTTTGTTAAATGGTGAGACAAACTGTGCTTTCAAACTTCCTGCTCTCTACAATTCACGGAAATAAAAGGTCATCAAGAAGTCATTGTGAAACATCTGTGTTTCGCCTAGGCTGAGTAACGGTCAGTAAATACACCCACAACTAATCCATTGTGGGTCTCTGTCCATCATAATGGCAAACTTCTTAGCCAGTTAAGAAAAAAATGCCAAGACAAGACAGCTGAGTCTCAATATCAATAGGAGGAGCTTATAACTTTGGCTGTAGAGCTGAGTCCTCCTTCTCTGGCATTGTTCATCTCACCTGATGATATGAAAATGTAATGCACCACATTATCCAGCTTGAGGATGAAGTATTAAAATAGCCACTGTAATGTTTATTCTTTGAGACAGAAGACAAGAACCACCATCGAAATACAGAGAATGACACCAACTCTAAATTTCAAGTCAAATCATTTTAATTTCAGAAAGTTTCTTCTTTGCATTCATTCCTCTGGATTCTACTCATGTCCATGTGTACTTCGAAACCAATTTTCCTTGAGAGGATTGCACCTGTACTGCACCTAGCTAATTCTGGAAAGTGCTAAAACTGCAATTCAAATCAAGCACATGCTCAAGTGCATTCCAAAACAAGAATGACTATAAGCAAACTTTCAGGAGACTTCCACATCAGGAACCTCATTATTCCCCTCAGAAAGCCACGATTCCTCAAAAAACTGCTCCAAGATTTCTCCATGAGCAGTTTTTCTCTAAAATAAGTGTAAGGAAAATACTTTGCCATAAGACATTTTTTTCAGTTCAGATGAAAGCAAAGAGACAGCTTGGTTTCTGATGTAATTCATTATTTACACTTCATCTGTCCTTCTCTTAATGTATGTAAAGTAATTCGAAATGAGGATGAGTTAAAGTCATTCCTGAAGTTAGCCTCTCTAACGGCCATAAAGCTCTGTCTGGCTGACTCTCTGGACTGGTCTGAAAAGGGACACTGAACATCAAAACTACTTTCAGTGATGCAAAACCAACAATTTGATAATTCAGAGAAAGCATAAAAGAAAATTTAATGAAAGCAAAGTGTGGGAACTGCTAGCTTTGGGAACTGCTGGCTTGCAGTGAGAACTGTTAGTTTGCCTCAGTTCTTAGGCATCGATTCTAGCTCAAAACAAGCTCAAAACAAGCAGGAATTCCAAACAAGATATTAAAGGTATTTGCAGCTGGTGTTATTGCAAGGTGTTGTTCTCACTACAGGTAGCCAATGACATTGTGGGGTGGTGATTTGAGAACCAATGGACGTGTGATATGAATGTTAAAAAATAGCATAAAAGAGGGTTTGTAAAATAAAGCCAAGTTCCTTTCTTTGACTGGAAGCTGTTGTGGTGAGTCTTTATGTGTTGTGTCCATCTCAACAACAACAGCAAAGAAACAACAGAATCGTCAAATAGAAAGGAAATATAAATTCCATTTTCTTTGCAAAGGGGAAGTAGCATAGGCTGTTCTTTTACATGAGGTGTATTGGGGTGTAGAACAACTTGTGCTGTATCCTCAGGATACCCAAACCTAAAATGAGTTCACATTCACATCTGAATTTGGCACTTCAAGTCATCATTTACTTTAGCAAGCCTGTTGCTCAAGAAATTATGTTAAAAGCATTATATTTTTTCAAGTTCAGCAAGAAAGCATGTCCATATATTTTAATATAATTAACTCCGTTTTGTCTTTCAAAAAGACACCATAACTTATAGAGTGTGATGTTCAAAGAGAGAAATGCAGTAAATAAGGATTTACTTCCTTTCACATTCTGAGAAAAACACACGCAGAACTCAGAAAATCCAAATTCAATTTCTGCCTGAAGGATTTGAACCGATCTTTCTATCACCCAGAGAAGTTTCCTCTTCACTGGAGCACAAAACACTTCCATAGAGAGCAACCTTTACTTTAGAGCTTCTCTTGTAGCTCAGAGGAAAACACAATGACACCCAAATGGTTTGGACATGCTTTGTGAAGTGCAAAGACCACATTAAAATCTACTCTTGTACTACAGATAGGTCAGGAACCAGAGCCCTCAGCTTCCTTTGTGAAATGTGCCCAGGTCTCAGGTCTCTCCAGTTGATTTGTTGCTTTCCCCAAAAGGGTGCTCATGGAACAAAGTCAGAGATCCTGGTTTCAGGAATACACTTTGGAAATTCAAAAACTGAACAAAGTAAATCTTTTAAGAAGAAGGGGAAAAAAATCTTTAAACATAGTTCTTTCCTGTGGCACTGCAATTTACAGACCACAGATCTGCTCCTGAAGGTGCTGCAAGAAGTTGCAAAGCTGTCTCTGATATGACTGGAAATTATTAGAACTTGTGCCTTAGGCTTATTAGATAATTCACTACAATTTCGCCTTACATGTTAAAAAAATTAAATTACAACTTTACCTTTCACAGTCTGATTCACATTCTATTCTAATCAGTTTCTAATGCACTGGTTCAAAATAAAAAAGGGGCAGGAAATCAATTAGACCTTGAAAAAAATATGGACAGTCTCTAAAAAGACCTGGATACCTGATCTCTTTAAATATAAATAGAAAAGCAAGAAAAGTCTAAGAAGGAAAATAAATAATTAAAACAATGGTGGACTTAGATTCCATCAAAATTTTTGTTTAATACATACAAGGATGTCACTGGCAGTTTACAAAAGCTCAAGAATCAGAAACAGAGTCCTACAAAATAAGCACATATTCAAAATAAGGTACTGCAAAAATTGGTCAGCAGTCATATAATAGAAGCCAATCACAGAAAATAAGGAAGTTTGATGCATCTGGTATGTTATATGTCCCTTCCTTTTTGCCACAAAGAAAAATAATCTTGAGTTTGCTTTCAGGCAAAGAGATTGAAATTTCTCCCTCAAAATGGAAATAAAAAGAACCAGAACTACAGCACTCTTCCATTTACATATGCTTAGAATTGTCAGCAGCCCATTGGGATTTGTGACAGAACTAAGTCCATAATTAATAAACAATTAACAAAGATTACATATTTTTAATGTCCTCTATTTTTTTTAATATTATATTTTCACACTGTATGAATACAACTCAAAAAATATCCTTTCCATATAGTCAAAACTATTGTTATGGAAATCAGGTATAAGTAATTTTAATTTATGAAAAGCAAGAAGGAATTCTAGTGTGGGTTTGTTTTTTTTTAAATAATTGTTGGAAGCTAGATGACTGTAACAGATGGATAAATTACTGCAAATATTTTCACCTAAAATCTTTCTTTTCCTTCAGCCATTTCAAGCAATACATCTCATTGTCTGTCAATCACAGAATAAAAATGAATGAACAGCTTTCTGAATTGCTTTAACACAGCAATGATTCAAACACTGAACTCATACTTTCTCTTACTCAAATATATGAAAACCATTACAAAGTAGGTACAAATAATTTAAAAACTATTTGTTTCCAAAGGGACTGGCCTCTTCCAAGAAGGGAAGGAATTCTGAAGAACTCATCCTTTCCTTGCTTGAATGTAAATCCAGGAAACACTCAGACCTGACTCCATCCCAGTTAACACTGGGATGGGGATGTCTGGTTTTGTGGAGGTGAAGAACATCCTTGGGTACGATCTCGCCCTTCTCATGTTCTGCACTCCTTTGCACACCTCTGCCTTCTCCTCTCGCACCCCACCTTGGAGCCACCCTGGAGACTGCGGGCACAGGAGTCTGAAGCACAGCATGGCTCGTGCTTCGCGTTTAAATTGTCCAGTGGACTTTCAAAGCCCCACCAAGTATTTCTGGCTGAAATGGCAGGTAAGGTCATTCTTTTCTGGGCTTAAACATGTCCATGGAATTTCTTTCCTCTACAAAAGATTGCAGTGCTAAGGACAAAACCATCAGAGGTAATCCAACATTTCAGGCAAAATTTGCACCAGTGAATTTAAACCAGGAGTGCGCCAGAGGTTTGGACTTTATTCCAAGCAAACACTGATACAAAGCAAGTTCCGAGATCAAACTATAGAAGCTACAGTTAGGTCTCTTCAGAAAACACTTTCACTTCACTATACTGGAGCACATTCCCACTCTCTAACACAGAAATAAGTCATATGGCTAGGATGAAGCCAAGCAGGGCTGCTCAGGAACGGGCAGGGAATGTCTCCCTTGTCAGTTGAGGTTGGAAGATTGCCGGCTCGTCCCCTTCTCCCCCAGTCAGGAGGGACAGAGAAAAGGAGCTTTGTCTAAGCAGAGACTCAGGGGGTTCAGCTCAGCACCAGACAGCCCTGCCCATGCCTGCAATAGTAACAATGATTTCCACAAGGACCTTTTAGAATAACACCAGCGAAACCAGACAAATACAAAGTGCTGATGGCTTCGAGGGCAGCTTTATGCAAAAGAAGAACGAGGAGCAACAACAAACATTTACTAAATAGCTGTGCATTATTGACGTTGCAGGAGTAAATACATAGCCCACATAATTTGATGCTGAGTATATTAGCAGGAGAAAAAAGGCTTGAAGATCTCTTTTGAAATGTTATCATGCAGCACTGTCTAATAGAGCAGATGGAAGAGGTTCTCAGGTGAACAGTTACAGTTATGTGTGTTGACACACACGTATCTTGTACTTTCTCAGTTTGATTTCACTGGTTTCATTAATAACTTAAATATCTTGGTATTTCCCCCATCCAAAAACAGGCATTTGAGAGAGAAACATCCTCATGAGTTAGCAAGATTTTGAATCACAAGAATGTAAATCTGTTATTCCCCTGCTTATGGTTTTGAGCGTTATGTTGGGGGCTTAGTTTCAAAGAAGGTAAAAGGTGATTACCCTGTGTATAACAAGCTTCAAGAAGAGAAGTTATTATGGGTAAAATCCTCTTCCCATTCTCAGTAAGAAGTCAAATTACCATAGATTTCAGTGCCCTAGAGTACTGGTTTTGCCAGTTGATGTTTACCTGAGTCATCCTGTTTATGGCTCAAATTCAGGAAGGTATCTATGTATAACCTAAGTTCATCATTTTCTCGAAAAATCATAACCTAGGCTTATGTAAGTAAAGTATAAAATGCAAAAAGTGTACACAATATAACACAGTTTTAGACTTCATTAGGATGAAAATTAAATCTCACTATTTGTTTCTTATTGTATTCATTTCTTTAGTTTAGGATTGTGATTACTGATGCTATTTTATCAAGTACATTTATAGCAAAAATAAGCCAAAAGGAAAAAAATATATAGGCAATGCACACTTTAAAGATGTGCTTTTATATCATAAGTATGGCAGCATGTCTTATATGTTGCCAGAATATTTTAAAAATAAGTAACTGTAAACATTAAAAGATCCAATATTGAAATACACTACGTATCCACAACTTCTCTCCAAGTCACAAGAGAAATCCAGGTGATAAATGCAGTTAAAATTCATGTCAACTGCCTCCTTTCTGCCTTTTGTTAGTTTTTATATACTTAACCCACATCTCTTTGGTTGCACACCCTTTTCAGAGCAGACAAGAAAAATGATTATGTGTGGCTGCACAACATTTCAGGTGATTTAGCAAACAAAACTTCTTATCACAAATGAAGTGCAGATATGTTAGAGTCACAGTTAGTCATCAGACCATAAGATATTGTTATAGTTAAATTTTAAAGCAAGATTAATTTCAGATATTTGACTCATAATTCATCTACAGATGAGTGCACTAAGTTCACATATTACTATTCAGCTGTTTTCAGGATGGAGGCTGAAAGCATCAACATGATTCCTATGTATCACCTTGAGTACAGTAAGACAAATAATGATATATGACAAATAGTGATAATGTGTGTAGTAAGGTAAAGCCACAGGAGTTTCCAAACCTACCTGCCAGCTGGATGATGCCATGCCTCGCAACATCATAGTAGGGATGATTGATACTTAGCTCAGCATCCTCAAGTGGTGGAGGCAGAAATGTTTCTTCCTGTTCTGAGTGTGCATCAACCGCTTCATCTTTCTGCAGTTCTAAAGGAGCAAGCGAGAACACAGAAGTGCTCACGAACAGAGAAAACCTTCTGCCTCTAATACATTATTGAAGGGTTGAATTTTAGCTCAGTTTGACAAAACCACAGGCCTGTATCACTTTTCGCTGCAGTCACAGATCAGTTTCTTGTTCTTTATGGTTTCTCTTGTGTGGGAAAAGAAACCCTTCAATAGCCCAGATCTACCTTGACAAACTCCTTAAGATTAGTATCTCCTGTGATGTTCACAAAAATCTCCATGACTGGACAGCTGGCATGCTGGGACCTTGCTATTCATGACTGCTGGTGTTCTCTCATCATTTTTCACACTCCCTTAATCTGCCTGGATCCATCTACAACTTCCTGCCTTTTATTTCAAGGTTGCCCAAGCAGAGAAGCCAAAGTTTCAGCATGCTGCCACATGCATTGACAGCTATTACATTAACAGCTGATGTGAACACTCTGCAGAGCAGATTCACAGCTTGCACAGGGATAGCAAATTGCAAGCAAATCTCCATCTCACCTCCCCCAACATCCACTGTCCCCTTGAAATCCTTTACCCTTCTGAACCTGGAACAGGCAAGGCGGCCAAATGGCCATCCAGTACATACTGCAGCTACAAGCCAAGCAAGGGTGCAAATTTCTCCTCAGAAGCCCAGTAAAATCCCAGTAAAATGGGCAGCCTTCTCCCAGCTTCAGCAGATTCTGGACTAGATACTAGAATTAAAATCTACTCAATACTGAAAAGAGCAACACAGTGTTAATCAATCTTGTTCCAGGACTTTTTGGGTTTGTTTTGGATTTTTTCCCACTCAAGTTTTTCTAAACTGCTGTAAAGTTCAAAAAAAGCTCATACTAAGTACATATCCAAATGAACAGAATCTGGGACAATTAATAATGACTAAT
This sequence comes from Pardalotus punctatus, assembly GCA_013400915.1. Lineage (NCBI taxonomy): Eukaryota > Metazoa > Chordata > Aves > Passeriformes > Pardalotidae > Pardalotus > Pardalotus punctatus. Next base: position 88,065 of record VZTX01006346.1, on the reverse strand, counting down.
ACACAAATGTCTTGGTGGCTTAAGAGAAGACACAGGTAAAGAGAAAGCTAATGTTTTACAGTGCACCACCTGCTGTACATCATCCACCTCTTTTTATTCTGCAGGTTTTAATAAGGTAGAATTAACATTTTTATGTATCAATTTGGACACTTGGAAGATTCAGCTGGACATGGTGCTGGACCATTTTGTCTTAACTGTGCCTTTGCTAAGAAAGGTTGGACCACATTATCCTTAAGATCCCCTTCCAATCTGGTATTCCATTGTTCTATGATCTTTAACATTATTACTGTCACGTTAAAAAGTACTAGACCATTTTGTCTTATCATCTGCATATTTTCTTGACCAACATGCAAGGGACACTAGGGCAGAGAAAATATATTAAATAATGGTTTCTGCCAGATTCATGTGCCAACAGCTAGTAAGTGTTAGAGAAAAACTTGTATTAAATATTCTGGAATGCTTTCCATTCACTGTTTCTCAGTATCTTTCTATCCTGCAAATAGCTACATGAAAGCTTTACTGTCTCATTTTTAACATGATTTGTACCAAGAACGCATTTCACAAGGATGAAAAATGCCACTAGTGACTGGGCTTCTCCAAAACACAAAGGAATCAGCAACACGTGTACTACTTTTACATTTCTTTATGTCTGAATTCACATAAAAGCCTTCTCAGAAAATAAATCAGCAGTTCTATAGGAAAAAAAATCTGCCTTTAAAAATATACCATTAGAGTCCTCTTCATATACACAAAAAAGTTTAAACTCTTATTATCTCCAAAAAGTGTGTTTTCTACCTTTTAAAAGCTACACCGAACTTAACTGGGAAAGTATTCTTTCACTTTACTGAATTTTTTTTCCCAAGAGCTGGGAAGAATAATAATACAAACATAATGCAGTAGATAAACGCCACCATTTTTTTTCTGTTTAAAAATATCTAAGTCACGTTTTAAAGTTCAGAACAAGGAAAGCACTGTTTTGTTTATTAGGGGTTTTGTTTTTTTTCCCCCCATCATGTCTGGGCACCATAACCACCTAAAGCAAGAAAGTTTCCAAGGGGAAAGTGAAAAAGAAATAGTAGATGTTCATCTGTGGGGATGTGAAGTGGGAGCCGTGTCATTAAAAGTGGAATATATGTTCAAAAATACAAAAGAAACAATCAATCTGACTTTGAGATGTTCCAAAGACCCAGAGAAGCCAAGTAAATATGTACACCTATTTGTACTGCACTTATTCACAGGGTCTACAGAAATCCCAGTATTAACCATACTTGCTGAAAAGCTGGATAGCCCTAACCTAGTGAGATAATTCTTTATACATTCTTTTCCTTCCTTTTTTTTCCCCCCTGTTTGAACAAGGGGACTCGAGTTCAAAAGATTTTTCGTAATAAGCATAAATAAGAAAGCAGATTCAATGTTTCAAACCGAGGGAGCCCACAGCTCTATTTTTGACCCTGCAGGTGACAGAGGAGCTCATTGCTCCACGGGCTGTAGCAGAGGATCCTCTGTCCCTACTCCCACTGTTAGTGCTGTTTAATCCAGCCTAGAAGACAATGTGAGGAGCCCGAGCCAGAGTCTGGCAAGTTTGACGATGAAAATTGCTTTCCATAGATTTCGTATCAGTCTCTAGAAGCACGAAGGCCAGCGAGCTGCCCCTGGAAGTCACAATGTGTGAAATCAGAGCGAAGGGAAGGGACGGGGAAAGGGAGACTGAGATGGAGGCAGGCTGGGCAAGATCTAAAAGAGCCTTGCTCTGAGCTTCAGCCTGGCACCTTCAAAAACTCAAGGGGAAAAAAAGGTAATGCTGATCTTTCCAAATGATGAGCCCCTACGCCTTGGTCACATTGCTCCACTCAATTCACATCTTTAACATAATCAAATAACATGCAGTGCTCTGTGCTCATTCCATACTTGTCTGCTTGGATGAACAGCTCCCATCTATGCCACAACATGAGATGATGGTGATATTCCAATAGCCTAAATTGCAGTAGGAACATCTAGCAATAAGTCACAACAGCTGCATGTATGAAACTAACCTTCAACCCTAATGGCTTCAATAGGGTACACATAGTTACAGAGGCTGCAACTAATTCTGGATTGCCGCAATAAATATTACAGAATGGGGCCAAAGCCTCCCATTTACTGAAGATACTCTATTAAATCACTTGTAACTCTACACAGATGTAATCTGAAGTATTATAAAAAATATTTACCTATTTCAGCTAATTTCTCATAGTCAACCTCAGACATGTTTCCCCTTAGAGACAAGTCTATGCAAACTTTGCAAACAGAGTCTTGCAGGATGAAATGATCCTTGGGTCAGCCCTACAAAAATAAACGAAGGAAGCTATCATCACAATGAGGCACATTTTATGCAGTACACAAATATCAAAAGAAAACAAAAAACCCACCCCAGAAATCCTACTGCCCAGTTGTTGTAAAGGAAAAACCTCGCTGACATTTGGCTACCATGTTCTTACAACAGAGTGTTATAAAAGTATTTTAAAACCACAGTCCAAAAAAGAGAAAAGCTATGAATTAATAATAAACAGTTTGAACAAACTGACCTCTTTTATTTCTGGGGGGTTGTTCCTCAAAGTATTTATGTATTACATCTTTAATGACAAATATCAGAATTTCCAACTAATTCACTCCTGAAAACAACTTAAAACTTAATTTTTTCTTAAGTTAAATGATGATATATACACTCTGTACCCTCACACCAGGTCACTTTTCTATAGCAATTCTAAATTTTATTACAGGAAATATTCTGTACCTCACATTTCACATGAAAGTGTTTAATGAAAATTTCAAGAGAATTAACATATAAAAAACCTAAAAAACCCAGCAGTTCCTGTGTGTAATTACTGCTTTTTGTCAAAGTTCTGTGCTTTGCAAACAGAATACTAAGGAACACACTTGAAATTATCATCAGGACCAAAAAACAAGATTTAGAGAAATTGTTTCCACAAGGAGCTGCTCTATAAAGCAAAATAAGTACTTCTCTTACATTAAAAACCCAGACTCAGGTGTGGAGGTGAGAAAGAAATTGAGCTTTTAGGACACTCCTTTGAATTTAATTTACCCTCTCAGTTTACACCAGTCTGGTGCAACATGTTAAATAAAAACAAAATGGGCAAATTCATGGCCTGGTGGTTGCAAAAAGCCATACGCAAGCATGTTCTCCTCTGCCAAGACGTTAGATTTTGCATTGCTCCTTCAAATCACTGGAATTGGGAAATTATCTTCCACCAAAAAAAAGTCCAGTTTACCGACCTGCTGCAGGTTCTACCATTTAGAAAATTTTCATACACTCACCAATTATTTTGTAACAATCTTACTTGTTCTTCGTTGAAAACAATTAGCTCCACTTGCAGGAAACTCAGTTTAAAAGTTCACACACACAGGGGAAGTCCCATTAAGTTCAAAAAAGAAAATTATTCTGTTTCTCAATGAGCAATGATACTCTTTTTTAAAAAAAGCAATTCTGGGCCAGATTTGTATTACTATTAAAAATGCACAGAGATTGATATTCCAATGAGTACTTAATTTTTATTATTGATAGATATTGATACTCAGACATTTCTAAAACTAATAGTTAGTAATTGGTGTGATTAATGTATTTTTTTAGCAACTAATCTGTAGAAAGTTTTGTAGATGATTTAGTAAGTGAAATGGTTTGCTCACAAGTACTTGGTATATTATCTGTTTATCTGCACCTGTGATGGTCAGGAACAAATAAATATAATACATAAATATCTACTTTGTACATAAATATCTACTTTGAAAGAACAAAATTTAAAAGTGTTTAAGAAGCTACGCTGCAAAACAAGGGAATAAGGATAAAATAAGGAATGCTGATTTTTTCTATCTTATCTGAACATTTTCTCACAACATATTTTCCTAAACAAAATATTTACATTTTGTGGGAATGAAAGGACTTGGAGAAGTTTTCAAGCACCTGCAAATTCATACTTTGAGAACAAACAAAGCCAATGTTCAGTATATCTGAGCTTCATGGACTTCATCCCAACCAAGTATTTCCAAAAGCTCTTACAAGGAAATGGGGCTTCACCCTCCTTCTGAAGTACCCATTGACACCAGGCTTTTCTAGTCCATTGAATTTAAACCACAAACCATAAATGAAATCATAAGTCATAAAAATTCGGCTATATCTTTGACACTAGAATCCTTTTCAGATGATGTGAGTAGTGAAGGTCTCAATGAATTTATAAGAGGGAAAAAAAGCCATCTCCTTCAGCCCCTGCTTGAAGGAAAAAAATAAATACAATCCCTCAATACACAGCATGGGACAAAATACAATTTCTCCTTCATACTAATGGTACAGTTAGAAGTAGCGGCTCAGTCTAGAAAGGGCAGATTTAAATTTCCCCCAAAATCTGCTGAAAAACATCTGATTTTTGAACAGCAAAGTTACTGTACAAGTGAGAGTAACTCTGATAGCATTAAAACATTTACAAATGTTTACCACACAAAGTTCCTGGGAAGCTAGAAATTATTCAGATGGAATCAAAGAATAAGGGAAGTGGGGAAGAAGCATCTGCCTGGTTTGCAGCTTACAGTCCCACGGGGCAACAATTAGAAATTTGCCAGCTGGGAGGCAAACTCAGTGTTGCACCCTCAGACACCGATTTCCTGTTGCCCACAGCATTCTCTGCTCCTGGGAGACAACATCATCTCCTTAATAGTAATCCATGCCACAGAGCACTGCTTCCGGTAAAGCGTCAGATTTAGTTTGACATCCCCCACCTCTCCCCACCAGAAAGGTAATGTTTAAAAAAGCCCTGCAAAGAGCCAAACTACAAGCCTTTTATTAATAAGAAGAATTTGGAAGTATTTTACAGAATACTGCAGACTCTGTTCCTCCGGTTATTACCTACTGACATCCCTAACGGAGCATCACTTCAGTGCTAACGAAGGCAGGCACACACAGAACTGCCTGGTAATGAACTTGCATCTACAGAGAGTCCAAACAAAGGCAAGAGACTCCTCCAACATTTGTCGAGGCACAGGCATCTTTGATGCCTATTCTTTTTGTTCACTCAACTGTCAGGCATGTTCTTCAAATGTAAATAGCGTGGTTTCTCTTCATTTTTTGCCCGATGTTCTTGCCTTCCACTGATATTCTTTGTTACTTTTAAACGGCATGACACAGCTCACCATGTAACATCAGTCTGCAATTTACATTTTGATAGGATGAGAATTCTGTGCAAGGCAGTATCTGCTAAGGGCTATCAGATAGCAAACCAGGTAAAGGGCTTTCAGGAGACTATTTTATTATTTATAATACTGCAGGAAATTTCCCATGGAATCTATAAACACAGCAATACATGAGTTGAGTGCATAATGTACTTGTGAAAAATGTTTTCAAAACATTCTCCTTTTCTTCCCCTAGATTGTCTCCCCTAAATAGTATTTTTCCTCAGTGTATCTCCTACACAATGTCTACCAAACCCCAAGTCCATATTTCTCATAATCAGTTGGTTTCAGCTACTTGGCATAGTTAATTTTCATATTCTTTACTGACCTGCCATTCTTTGTTGGCAATACATTGGTGAAAATCAGCAAATAGACACTGAGACTGACAGCAAGAACATCCAGGGCTCTGATTCTTTGGGCCTCTCTCTGCTGAAATAATTTGACAACTTGGGGAAAAAAAACCCGAAGAATTTGAACGCTGATGCCACACGGGTTGGAAAGTTAATATTTACAATTAAAGAATTATTATTTTGAAAAGTTCAATGCAAGTTTACAAAGATTATACTACTATGTATGGATATTTCAATCAAACTTAAAAGCATAATCACTGTTCTTCACTGGAGCAATATAACTTGATGGCCATATCACTGAGCACAGAAAAATATCATGCTAATATTTAAAGTAAAATATTGGAAATATTCCTGCTACTCTTTAGCATTTACCATGTGCATAAAATTTAACACTGTTTGGGTTCTTACATGTTACATTGATTTCAGAATTAATGAAATCAGTAAAAAAGTCATAACTGTTAGAACTGCCCGTCCTCCATACAAAATAACACTGCGCTATGTAGTGTCACTACTCTGTCCCAGAAATAATATAAGAATTTACCTGGTTTTAAGGCTAACACGAAAAAATATTATGTTAAAATGGAAGAGAAAAAAATAAAAACTAAATTCATATGTCCTTAAAAAGAATCCAAATACTTTATTCTTTCTGTATCACATTAGTTTAGGGGATTTTGAGACTTTTTTCATAGAATGATCAGAGAAGGAGCACACAAAAATGTTAATTCCTCAACGGATTAAGACACAGCCTTGAACATCAGAAATGAAGGAAGGCTGTCTGCATGTCAAGAGTGTCTGTGCTCTATCCTGCCAAGCTCTACACTGATCAAACAGCACAGATTTCTCTGAAACCAATTTTCTACTGGGCTCATCCATTCCATTTCAACTTGGAAAACAGGCAAGCAGCATTTACTCAGTGATGGTATATATTGTCCTACACATAAAAGACCAGGTTCATGCAGCTGGGGCTTTTCAGTGTTTATTCCTGGGTCATAGAACCACAGACTGGTGTGGGTTGTTAGGGACCTTAAAGATCATCTCATCCCACCCCCTGCCATGGGCAAGGCCACCTTCCACTGTCCCAGGCTGCCCCAATCCCCATCCAACCTGGCCTTGGATGTTTCCAAGGATGGGGCAGCCACAGCTTCTCTGTGTGAGAGCCTCACCACCCTCACAGGGAAGAATTTCTCACTGATATCTAAGCTAATTTCCTCCTCACCTCTGTCCTCTGTCAGTTTGCAGGCTGCCACGATGACACTCACCTAAAGCAACATTTTTCTACATACAGTACATCCACCCTCAAAGTACATTGCACCGTGCCTGCCTTTATAATGCTCATGGTCACTGTTGCAGGACTGGAGCAGGTAAGGAAACCTTAAACCTCAACTGACATTTCACTGATCACAAAATATGTAAACATAATCTCTTCCCCCTAACCCCTGCCATACTTCTTCTGCTGGAAGGAGTCAAAAATCTGTGTATGGGAAGGAATTAAGAATGTCAGAGTGAAATAAAAAGTGTTTCTCTACTGCATAAAAATACCTGCATGTATCAGCTATTCTCAGTTCTGAAAGCCCTAAAGCAAAGGGACTATTTCTACCCATTACTAGCAATGGAAATACTTTTTTTGTTGTCTGAAACAGTGCAGATATTTTCTTATCACATTCACTTGTTCATCTGGCACAGCACAAGCACATGGGGTAAAAAAAAAAGTGCCTATTGTATAACCAATTAACAGAAAGCCTTGTAAGCTTGCTCTATCATTAGGACAAAATTATCTGAACATGGATAAGTGGCAGCAATACAATACACTACACCATTTTTTGGATTCAGCATAACGGGCTAATGACTAAACAAAATTACTATAATGTAATCATAATAAACACTAATGATCAGTCATCTATGGAACTTGCTCTCCAAATTAATATACTGTAGTACGCACTAATGTGGCAGAATTATGTTGGGCTGAACTCATGTTTAACTAGCTTCCATCTCAAGGGATTGCATACATTCAGATGAAGACAAGTATATTTTTTAAATTGTGCTTTTTAATTTAATTCCTCTGACAAATTACTGGACAAAGGATTGGTGTATTGTGATAAAAAACGTTCTTTTAATTGCATAATTATTCACTGGGGATTCCTCTGGCTGGAATAAATTAGGGCTTTCAAAATAAATTCACATTCTTCTTATATTTATACAACACAGGTCAAGGCTTCTAGCTCTTGCCAAAATACCCAGGCTTACCATGAACCCTTCCACCTCCAAGCCACACAAAATGAAACAGTACTGTGAAGTACTGGAGTTTCAAAAGCCATTTTATATGGTGATCATATAGCCCATATTTAGCTATAAATCTCAATTTAAAATCAAGTTAAATGACAATAACAACACCTGTCATCCCACTGTTTCTTCATTTGCACTGTACTGTTTCTCCACCAGTGCACTGAAGACCCAGATAGCCAGTGGTTTGCCCAAATCAATTATTTCTCCATTAACTCACAAGTATTAAGATTAAATATTTGCAGCCTGGCTAATTTGTTATTTTAACGTGCAAGACTTAACTTAATGTTCAAGAAATGTAATGCTGTAAAGCATGGAAGTGTTTTACTTCAAGAGTTCAATGCACAGTGTCCATGGAGCTGCCAAAGCAGACAGGGGGTGCTGCAGATAACTCAGAAATTGCTCCGCTGGTGCCAAGGGGCTCGGGAGGGCCCAAACAAGTTCATGTCTTCAACACCCACCGTACAATCCAGCAGCAACAACAGCTGCCTCAACCTTCACCCTGAACCCAAATCCTCCCATAATGCAGTCCACTTCAATTTTCCCCTCTATTCACATCAACACACCCCATCCTCAGAGTCTTGATTTTTCAAATCACACCCCCCACTAGATTTTTATAGATGCTTTGAACTTGCAACTGAAAAACAAAGAAATCAAAAACAATTTTCCATTTCATAGAATCCCAGAATCCCAGAATGGTTTGGGTTGGAAGGGAGACTAAAGCTCATGTCATCCCACCCCCTGCCATGGGCAGGGTCACATTCCACTAGAGCAGGTTGCTCCAAGCCCAGTCCAACACTTGAACACTTCGACACTTCCAGGTGTGCTGCAGCCGCAGCTTTTCTGGGCAATCTGTGCCAGGGCCTCCCCACCCCCACAGGAAAGAATTTCTTCTTAACATCCAATCTAAACCTACTCTCTGTCAGGTTGAACATATTCTCTCCCCTCATCTTGTCACTCCAGGCCCTTCTAAATAGTCTCTGTCTGTCTTTCTTGTTGGCTCCTTCAAGTACTGGGAGGCCACAATGAGGTCACCCCAAAGCCTTCTCTGCTCCAGGCTGAACAATCCCAATGCTCTCAGCCTTTCCTCCCAGCAGAGCTGCTCCATCCCTCTGATCCCCTTGGTGTCCCTGCTCTGGACTGGCTCCAGCAGCTCCCTGTCCTTCCTGTGCTGGGCTCCAGGGCTGGAGGCAGCCCTGCAGGGGGGATTTCACAAGCAAGCGGCTTCCAGAGTTTGGGACAGATTCCAAAAGTGGAAGCTCCCATGACATTACAGACTTTCATTAACAAAATTGACCAAAACAGGCAGTAAGATTGAGATAAAGAATCCCATGAAACTCCTCACTTTTCTCATTGCTTCAATTATTCCATATATTTAGTATGTGTAAACACAACAGATTATGTATTTAGCAAACAAAATAATTTTTGTGCTTTTCTTCTGCCTCACATGACAGATTTAAATACTGAACAATAATAGTAAAGACAGATGTGTAGACTCCGTGAACAAAAACACTTCAGTCTTGCTGATTTCTTGTATGGCAGATAATACATTCTTTCATAATAATTCAGTGCCTTCTTAAAATTAAGAACAGACTCATTAGATTTATATTCTGCATCTTCTCTAGCTCTTCTTAGCTATGTGATAAAAGATAACCTGAAGTATTTCAGGATGGAGCATGCAATACACTGGATTCTCAGTATGCACATTATCATGCATTTACAGATCTTACATACTGTGGTTGAACAAATAATATGTAGTAAGTTTTCTTTAATGTTCATACAGAGGTGGCTCTACAGCTTTTTAGCTGGTAGGCATCTCTGGAAAAATTTTAGTAGACGTGTGTGTGAGAGGGCAACATCAGGAAAAACAGGGAAAAAACACCTATTTCCTTGTAAATAACCTTTAAACTTTATCCTGTGCATCCCTTTTTGCACCTAGTCCAAGTCTCCATGCTCATCAGTGTGAGCCTGGGATGTCCAGCAAAATTCCCAGACGGATTGCAAATGCCTGAGAATCCTGTAAGGAGTTTAAGGTTAAGTTTAATTTTTTGGGGGTTGTTTTAAAGTGCCTATTTGCGGACACTTGGAATATGATGTAAACTGTTACATGTTATCTTCATTGGGCTGTGCTGTCACTGGGTGTCACTATGTCAGGGAATGCCATCCTGTGTCACAGAACAACTAAGTCCTTCTTGAAGGTCTGATAATCAGCTTTATCACCATGATCCTGCAGCATCATTCCAAGTATTCCCTGATGCTTGTGTGACCCGTATGGAAGAGGAAGCCCAAGGTCTTCTACAGGGTTAATTTCAAAGTTATAAAAAACTAATGAAATACAAGTGCTACACAGCACTCAAGGTCATCTATACCCTTTGCTAAGAATTCACAGTTAAAAGAAACACTCCCAGACTACATTAATGTAAACAAAGTGTAAAAGATACCTTCTGAATGAACAAATTGTAGGAAAAGCACTGAAGGCAGTCATTGCTGAAGGGCAATGAAGTAACAGTGCAGGGGATTTTCTCTACGGACAGGACTGGTATCACAGCCTATTTGGTATCACCTGAATTTCCGAGTCTGAGATTCTGTTTCCAGTTCTTCACAACTTTATTTGTGGGTTGAAATTTTCCAACCTCAAAAGCAGCATGCAAGGAAGACAGGAGTACAGGAAAAGTTACAAGAAGGCTAAATGAAAGAAATGGGATTTGAACAAGGTAAGAGACAAGAGATGAGATATGGGAGATGCTGAATGAGTCCCAGCCGGAGATAAGCAGAAATCTGTGGCCACTAATGTAGCTTGAAGTGAAACCTAAGATTGTTCTCTCTCACCTTTTTTTTTCTATGAGCACATCAACTGTTACATCCTGTCACACTGCTTGGTGTCAGAAATAGCAATACAATCACTATTTGTTATTCACATTGAGGTGCAGGAGTCCTTAGAGCTAATACTGGCAGTCATCTTTGGGATTCAGTCAGTGATGATCTGCACTGCCATCAATATGCTATCCTACAACAGAATCATGATGTTTGGTGTTTTTATTAAAAGTTCATTTATGAATCTAAAGCCACAGAGTTTGTTACAGGAATATCAGTGCACTTCCTAAGCCTAGCATGCAAATCTTCAGGAATGCAAGGGATGAGTTTGACTCAACAGTGGGAATTTTAGGTCCTTGTGCATGTGTTCAAAGGCATCTTTTTAATTACAGACTCAGAACAGTTTTGGGATTTTTTCCATGCAATGCCTACTTCAGCTCCTGGACAGGAGAACATGACCTGAAGGAGAACTGAGATGGTGGTTTTTCCCTCTAGTTAAGTAACACAGTGGATATAGACATAGTGACACAACTTGAACAAAAGCAACAGGAGAAGAGATGGTCTCAGACCTAATATGGATGATCTGGAATGCATTTTCATTTCAGCCAATGATTTCCAAATAGAGACTTTGCAAGTCATTAAAGAAAATTCTTCTCTTAGATGATTTGAACACTACTTGTAAGTTTGCCAAGAGACAAAGCCAAGTAGTATGAACAGACCAACCTCCCACAGGAGAGCTGATCCTGGCTTGCTCCCCTTGAATGACAGAGCTGCCATGATCCCTGAATGACAAAAACAATATAATTCTTACAATATATACAATATAATATAATTACAATATAATAATATTAAAATATAATACAATATAATTCTTCTTCTTATAATTTTAGAATGGTTTGAAAACATGAAAAAATAGCTTAAAGGAGTACCAATACATATTTGCTCTTCCTCAAAACCATTTATATTTATACAGCGGGGTTTTGCTCTTCAAAAACTCTCAGGCTAGGAAACTAGCCTGACATACAGGACTGACGTGAGAATAAAAAAAAAACTGAGTGTAGCCACCAGTCTACAGGAAAAAAATCAAAAAACAGCTGGAATTCAGTGCTGAGTGCTTGGCATTGGACATCTAGTTCTTGGTTCTCAGAGGAACCTGCAGCCCCAGTAGCTCTCACAGGACTCAAAATTTCTTAGAAATGCATGGTTTGACCCACCCCATATGTGCATGATTAGAGGATTGTTATTTCTTACATGTTTGTCAGCTCATGCTATTGATTCTGCATTTGCAGTTACTGTCTGTATATGTTGCGAAAATTATGGTCATCATAGGTGAAAGATTATGTCTCCAAAAGGCAGAGTGTGCTGGAGGAGGAGAAAAACTCTCAGGGAATATGGATTGCATCAATATCAATTAAAGTGAATTCAGTAATAAAGAATTAAAGATTTGGTAAATATGAACACAGTAAATCTTCCAGAAATAATAATTTCTTCCAGAAATAATAATTTCTTCTCTAGTTTTAATTTTCTAGAATGTTCTTAATTCTTAAACCAGATATTATAAGTCAATGATTAGATTTTATTCTCTTTTTAAAAAGTCTTGCCTTTTAGAAAAAAAGAGCTTATTGTAGTTCGGTTCAGGGAAAATTTGATGGTTCAACTAAGCTGTTCTTTACTATAATGGTAATATTAACTGCCAGGCTCATCGGATGCAAAGAAAGCTTTTTTAGTAATTATCTCCTTGAAAAGGCACCAACCAAGTTGTCAGTTTTTAAGCTGTCAGGTCTGAACAGTATATACATAAAAGTGAATTTGTGCCTTGTTATAGTAATATCCAGCAGTGTTGCTAAAATAAATGTCTTCTGGCGTTACCTTTACAACTACTCCACACCTTCATTCCTTTTTGTTTTCCCATCATCAATTATTATATCCACATATTCTAAACATTTGGTTTGTTGTTCATTTGGGGTTTTTTTGGTGGCAGTATCAGCTAAAACCAGTAAGATTTTACATTGTCCAAATGTTTTTGATGTATTTGTTTCATCATTAAAATTTTGATACTGTCCACACAGCCTGTTTTTCCATGAAAAATTACGTGGCACTTCTTTGTTTGTTAGTATTACATAAATCCTACCCAAACCTCTTCATTCCTGGATACAAAATAGCTGCTGCTTTTCTGAAGCTCCACTGAGTCCTTAAGAGGGGATGTACAGGAAAGTTGCCAGGTACAAATGTCATTTCTTTCTCTCTTCCAAAGCAAAGGGGGGTGAACCCGGGTGACTCAGCCTCGCCGGTCACTCAGGCAGTTCACACGCAGCTCCCAGCCCGTGTCATCGCCCAGCAGTGGGACACGCTGCTGTGGAGGCTGACAGGAATTCTGAAACCACAGCTGAGGATTGCTGAGCAGCAAGAGCGAATCCAACCAACGCTGGGAGCCACCCCAAATGGCCTTGGCTGCTCGACCCTGTCCTGAGCTCAGCCCACCTGGATTCCCAATTTCCATGTCTGAGAGCCGCATCCTGCTGACAGTGAGGGAAGCAAGACACACAAATCAATATGATTTATAAGCAAGCTTCCACCTTTATTCCCGGAACCAAACACTTTTATACTATTACAGTTAATTATGCCTACTAGTCGTAACACCATTGGTTAACTATATAAAGCTACATTTACATGTCTTTCCCACAGGTGACTCTTGTTTAGGGATTCTTCTCATTCCTCTAACTGCAACTCCCTTTCTCAGTACTTTCCCAATTACTCAAGGATGGCCTTGGCTATTCTTGTTATCAGTACAGTTCTATAGTTCTCATGTCCTGTAGTTTTACAGTTTCCCATTCCCACAGCCTGCAGTTTCCCATGGTCTGCGAGCCTCCTGCTCTTACACTTTACTTTGCTCGCACAAGGCCTCTAATGTCCCATGGCCCCGATCCCTGAGCCATTCTGCAACAGCATCCTACTTCCCCGGGCCCAGAAATGTGGATGTACTGCCCTGAGAATTCTCTCTTTCTCATGAATCCTGTGAGAAACATAAAGATAAGCTGAATTCTTCTCACTCTTTCTAATCTATGTTCTGGAACTGAGCGCTGTACAGGCTTCAACCAATCACCTCGGGGGGAGGGTAAATACTATCCAATCACAATTAGTCATATAGCATGTATAAAAGGGATACTCCTAACAATAAAGCTCTCTCTCGCTCACTGTTCATCTCCATGTCCTCTACGCCGTTCTTACTGCCGCCACAGTGACACAGAAAGATCTTGTACCATGGTTTATACTGCTTACAAGATGACAGTCCTTAGCCCTACACTTATAATGCTCAATCTCATCCAAAAACACCGCAAAAAAACCAAAAAAAACCAAAACCAACCAAACAAACAAAAACCCAAACAAACAACAAAACATAAAACCAAAACAACCAAAATCAAGCACCAACCACAAACAATTTTAATTAAAAATCAATTTAAAATGACAGTTATAGTTCAATAACACAATGCCTCTTAAACAGTGATTGTTCTGTTGTATCTGAATTTCAAAACTAAACCAATTCAGTCAAGACAGCACAAACACAACTATAATATGCAAAAACCCTTTGCACCAAGGACTGGTTTGACTCTGAACAATTTATATGAAAAAAATCTCTTAAATATAAAACCTATAAAAACCAATACTCACTAAGCTTAGTAACACAATGACTTCAAGGCTCTGTGCATATTTGTTTTTTTAAAATGGTTTAGAGTTCATAGGGGAGTACAAAAAATACTGTTTAGAAATTTCCCCTGACAGTACTACTATTAAACATTTATTCAGACCAGAAGAACTTAAAAAAAATATAGTTTATATCTCCCCATGCTTATTTCTTTTTTGAATTCCTGCTCTAACAATGAAGAAAATCACACAGGGCATTCCATTTCATTTCACTCATTAAAGTTCCATTGAGCATTACTGAAGATATTTTTGTCTGAAGATATTGGAATAAATAATCTGTGTCAAAGCAACTTTAAAAAATAATTTATTTTGTTACAGAAACATCAGTGACTGACTCAGATCTACTCAGAGAACGCTTAGCAAACTCCTTGATTTGAGGCTAAAACACCACGGTCCTTTAGACAGCATCCTGAAGATCTGCCACACCTCAGTGGCAAAAATCACACTTAGATGCCAAAACACCTCCCAAAATCAGGGGTCACACCTGCTTGGGAGAAGCTCTGGTGTCTGAAATAAGGCTCCTCCCTTCAATGACCCTGACTCCTGCTCCATGAGGACCTTTATCTTGTGTCCAGCCACCAGGCTGGATCTACTCAAGTCCTGATGGGAAGCTGAGCAATCACTGAGCTCAGAAACTGAGTAAGATGCCAACAGCTCCCCAGTGTTAAAAAGAAAAGCCAAATCCTCAGCAAGGACATCAACACTGCAGCAAGGACAGGAATCCTGGCTGTGCCTTCAGCTACCCCTGTGGAAAGGGAAAAGGCATCTAAGCAGGACTGGGCTGCTTCCCTGCGGTGCTAGTGTGGGAAGAGAGGCTTGACCTCTTTTGTCTGCCCTGAAGGGTTCCAGCCTGTTGGTGGACTTCTACCAGGGTGTCTCGGGAAGGGGGGCTGGAGGAACTGCAGGAATGTTAATAGCAGCAAACAAGAGGAACTGGTTTTAGTATCTACTCTCGCAGGAGTTAAATCAGCCTTAACTAAACTTTGGGTCACCTTCTGCCTGAAAAACTTGTGACAAAACAACAGTCATTGCTCAGACATCTGGAAAGGTTCTGTATACAACATAAATTCAGCTCTTTATGCCTGCGCACAACGATACGGATTTTAACTACACACTAAATACATGATGCAACACATACAGAAGAGTGCTGAAAAGCAAACTAACTACATATAAATATCTATCATAATGGGGATGAAGAGAAATAATTTTCAAGGGACTGGTAACAAAGAGGAGGAAATAGAACTCTGAAAGCACAGCACATTGCTAGAGATATTCTTCAAGAGCTATTTTATGGCTTATAGTGTTGAATATCGGGATGCCCAACTTGTACTATATTCAGACAAGCATGTAATTGCTTACTGCAATTGTCACCCCATTTTCTGTTTCTTGAGAGGTGTAATAATACAAACTCAAATTCTGCAAGAGGAGTAATATGCAACTTTTTGTCCCATGGAGCTCTCCTACGAAGTCAGTGGGAATTTCCACAAGAGTGAAAATTCGCCTACCCACCATCAAACCTACCAAACATGCTCTCAATGTACAGAATCCCGTTCAGCTGTCATATCCTTGAGCAAAGAACCAGAACTCCGTTCTCAAGCAGAGGTGCAAGCATCGGTGTAAAGCAACAGCCACGTATAAAATCTACTACAATATCAACCTTTCTTGTTATGACCTTTGAATCATATTATTGAGGGAAACAGTAATAATGAAGGTGTCCTGCAGAAGGAACCCCCCGAAAACCTGACCATGCCACCGCCAGCTGAGCTCGGGGCAGCCGCTGCCGGATGGGGCAAAATGAGGGTCGGATCCCAGACCATCCAAACGGTTGGTTCCCCTTTAGAGAGGGAACTTTACATCCAAAAAAACGGCGGGGTAGAGTAAAAGGGCAGTCCAGCAGGCTGCCAAAACGAGAAGCATAAAGTGCTTGGTATGCCTCATCCCTGTACAGACCCACGTACCCACACACATCTCCGAAGCGCTCTCTGGAGGAGCCCCCGGGGCTCCACCGCCCCCGCGCCCCTCCCGGCCCCTGTCCCCCGGAAGCCCGCCGGCTTTTGCCTTATTTTGCCTTTTGCCTTTTTTTGCCTTTTACCTGCTAGCAGAGGTGCGGCCGGCAGAGCGACAGCCGCCGGGCGCCCCTGCAGATCCCGGCCCGGCCTTTCGGTTTCGCTTCCCGGGGCGGCGGCGGAGGCGGCGCGGCTGGGCCGGGCCCCGGGCCCGCCTGCCGGGCGGCTCCAGCGGGGAAACCCGAGAGGAGGGCGTGGGGATTAATCTGCTTTTACTGCCTCTCGATTGTTCACGGGCGAAATAAACCACTTGCCACGGTTCGCAGCGTCGCCGCCGGACTGCAGCGGGGAGATGAGCACGGCGATAGCGAGCCCGGGGCACTCGCCCTGAGCCACGGACTCCAGCAGGGCACCGGGTGCTGCAGAGCCAGCGGGCATTGCCCGTCAGCCCGGAGAGAGACCAGGAACTGCCTCCCTGCTGTTGATTCCAGCCTGTGCCAAAAAAAAAGTGGCGTTTGCCCTTTTCCGTGTACCTCCTGCGTAGGTGTGTGACAGCAGTAGCTCCTCCAGGTCGACTCGTGTCCCCACGCAGTTAGGACAAGTCCAAAACACCATCATCATTCCGACAGAACACTCCAAGTTTATCTTCTGTCCCACAGTTTCACCAGTATAATGCTGTTTTCTTTACATTCCCTGGAACTCACACTCACATTCAGAACTTGCCAGTAAAAGAATGGGAAGTAAGCTGAGATAAATCAAAGGTAGGGGTAAAAAAGCCAAAACACCGCAGTTAGAGGCACAAGGCCACTGCACCACTGAATCAGAAATTGTCAGATGCTTCCACTGCTCCAGGAAAATCCTGCCAGACTCACCTCCCCTGGCTTCTGCTGGTGACAGCTGTCAGAAAAGGGGGCTGTGGCCGCAGGGTATGACTGCCCAGACAGTTCCATGTGCCCATCTGACAGAACTGGCACTGCAGACTCACTCCTGCTTCTGAGTCATTACTTTGTGCAATGCTTTTTCTTTCTTCTGTCCATCCTCCTCATCCCACTTTACTAAAATTAAAAGGAATTTCTGCTAGGTGCACAACTTTGCATTTCTTCTGTTAAATTGCCTGTCACTTCTCTTTCTGCCGTCTGCAGACTCATCCAATTCTTTCAATAAGGTTTTCCAATCCTTTTCGGTTTTAACAGCAGGTCTTAGGTTTATGTTGTCAGCAAATTTCATTAGCACATGCATGTTTTTTCCAAGGTCACTAATAAAATTTTAACTAAGATTAGTTCTGAGATCAGTCTCTATGGAACCACATTAGTAACCTACTTCCATCAAGACTCTCCTTTTCAGCACAGGCTGTTGTCCTCACTTATCATCTCCTACATTCACCCTCATCTCTCCATCTTAATTAATATTTTCTCACATGGAAACATCTCAAATGTTTTATTGAAGTCCAGATAGATTTCATCTACTGTATTTTCATTGTCTGAGAGAATGATTTATCAGACTTCATCATACCGGCTTAGTGTGGTATGTTCTATCTTTGGTGAAGTCCTGCTGCATTTTAACTAGGTTTTCATATATTTCCACACCTTTAATTACTTTTCTTTCAGCGCTTGCTCTAAAGCTTTTTGTACTAATGAGGTCCAATAAAGAGGCTGCAGCTGCTTTGATCTGTCCATTTTCTCACCACATACAAGTCCCACACAAAAATCTCTAGACTTTTCAGTGTTTCTTGGGCTGCTGTGGCCACTAAGTCTGACCTGAAATTAAGGCCCAGCATGCCTGTGCTTTATTCTAGACTAACCCCTCAGGCCCAAAAGGCCAAATGTTGTGTTTTTTACTTCAAAGTCTGCCTCACAGGTTTCTTTTGCAAAACTGCACAGATTGTGTAGCTCCCGGATTCCCTTACAATCATGTTGAGATTTTGTGTATGCAACCTGAATGCTCTGGCCTTGCTCTGCAGAGACTTTTCCCATTTCAAATGCATTTCTTTATTCTTTCTTTTTTATTGTATTAACATTTTGCAACCTTAAAAGAGCAATTGAAGAATGCTGCTTCTTCTTTTCTCTTCATGAATATGTCCAGTGAATGAACTTAGAATAAATCTTACTGATTTAAAACAAAATCATTTTGCTCATCTCCAGTTGCAACAAACTGCCGCCTCAAAATGATACGTAGAAGTGAAGTTCATGGTTGAATAAAGTGTTAAGTTCATTCTACAGAACCCAGAGAGAGCTTTTTCTCTAGAATTAGTTTGGTCATTAAAGAGATTTCTTGCCATGGACTTTGCCACTTCCATAATTAGCTCCCAAATGATAACAAGACTCCAGACAGCTTACTTTCAGATGGAAAAGACCATTGTGAAATCCTTGCTGAGAGTGACATTTAAGAGCAGTAGCACATATTTGTTGGGTTTTTTTTGGGGGGGGGTGGTGGGCAGGGAGGCAAGTCCAGATTTTTTGCTGGACCAATGTACTTCTCTAACCTTCAGGCAGCACAAAACTCTCCCCTTTACACCTCATCCCCTCTGCATCCATTTGTATGTCTGAATAAACAGCTTGTTTATAGGTGGCTTTAGCTGAACCACATACTGTGGCAGCAAGGCTGGGTTGTAAAAGGAGATTATCTAGAAATTTGGAAGAGGAAGCTCCTGGTTACATTCAAATCAGGGCAGCGATTACTCTAAGGACTGTAGGATTGTTGCTGGAAGACCTCGGTGCCCACTTAGCTCTTCATCTCTTTTTGGCACAATGTCTGTGCAAGACGTGTTACTTTGACTGTGCTGATGGATGATTGGAATTCTGTAGGTAGGGTCTAAAGCTAAGTATAGGCTAGACTTTGGTCACTAAAAGAAAGTTTTACTGATAACATAGTGGGATAGCATCAGGCTGCAGGTTTTTACTTGGTAGAAATCATCTCTGCTTCCTCTCCAGGTGCAGTAGGTTTGCACAGGGGGTGTGTAAGACAGCAGTGAGGCCAGCTGACCTTATGCAAACAGCAAGGTTATGTTTGCCAGTAAGGCTGGGACATCTCACCAGGGTAAGCTTACTAAGTCATGCAGCTTTTCTTTCTGTTCAAAACAAGACAGTAGTATACTGGAGGGTGCACCCATTTTGACTCTACACTGTGCATATATTCTAGTTTTTCATTTCAAATCAACCACAACCAAATGCTTGTTATTTGGCATCTCTAAAGCTATAATTTATAAACAGGTATGCTTAAGGAACATAATTCACTATTGTTAAAAATTACTTTCTCTAAAGTTACAAATGAGAGCCCCCTAATGCAAAATGACTTAGTATGGATCATTGTGTCTTTTTATTTACAATGTATAATGTATCAGCAACATAAACACACAGATCCAGTGGAACCTCCAGTATTCTTTCAATGCATCTCAAATTTCTAAAATGGCAGAACAATTCTACTGTATGGATAATAAAGAAAAAATATTCATTTAAAAGGAGGGAAAAAATGCCTGTTTCACTACTTAGAGTAAAAAATAATATATGTCAATAAAAAAGAACTGCTTCATTTCTGGGCTCATTGGTGTAATATTTCCCCCATTCGAGCAACTTGTCAGAGCCTTTCACTGCTACAAAATAGAATGAAACACTGAAGAAAAGATGTGAATCAAAAGCAAGATTTAAGGAACTGAAAAGTTGTTTGAATTTTGTTTTTCCTCTCCATTGCTTTGACAAGTTTATGAACTCACAGTTGGATTTCCTGAAACAGGAAATTCCACAGTAATTATCATTAGTGAGCCATGGTGATAGCAGTCCTGTGAAACCATAGGCTCTTTTCAAAATCATTCCCTCTTAAAGGAAATAAATGTTAATATGGGCCAAATCCTCATTTGCTTGCTTAGCATCACTGAATTTAGCAGCAAAACAATTTACTCTGGCAAATCACCCATATTCTCATTTCAAATAAGCTAATTATGAGGCACAGAATAACTGCAAGAGTCATGTGGTATGACCCACAGGAAGCCCTGCTGTATATATAAATACCTTTGCTGCTTTGGTAGGCCTGGCTGGTAATTCCTGGAGGGCCCAGATGAGTACAGATCAATGGAGAAAGATTACAGATTTGTCTGAGAAATACTTTCCACAAGCACAGACTTCAGAAAGAAGCATACTGGTCCAAAGCAGTGGTATTCCCAGCTTCTCGAAGAATACCAAGTGTGTTAAAAAAGCCACTCATTTCCTAGAAGGAAGACATTTCAAAACCTTTTCCTCAGGAAAATCTTAACGGAATCCATAAAAGAACTGGTCTTCAACCAAAGTGTGAAATTTAAATCCCTTTCTGAATGTTTTAACAACTGACAAACAATCTGAAAATCAAGTTCTTTTCATTGTTTTCATCAGCCCTTGTCCAGAAACCTGTTCATTCATTTCCTTCTACCTCATCTTTACCAGAATAACATGTAAGGTGCTGATTTAAACTTTGCTTTCTGACCTCAGTTCATTAATGAGAATTTGTTCCCATGTTACGGACCGAGAAGAACTGGCTTGTTGCAGGTTCAACCTGAATTCCTACCAAAGTTTTGCATCAGTTTGTATCAAGAGCTCTCTCTCAATAAGGACAATTTAGAAGCATGACTGTGAATGCAGTTCCTATATGAAAGGGCATTATTATTATCAGGACAGAACAGAGAATAAAAATTCCCAAAGCAGTTTCCAATGCAAATACAACAGCAAACAGTAGCATCAGCACATATGGCAGTAGATTTTTATTAATTGGTTAACAGCTCCAATTACATAGTTGTCTACACATCAAAGTCATGTAAATAGAGCTCAATCACCATATGTAACTTGAATAAGATTATAATGGGCAACAAAGCAAGACAATTCCATTCATTTTCCATATGGCTTCTGTTGAATTCTATCTATTGTGCTGAAACTTTTCTGTATACTCTTATGGAATAATGTGTTTTGCTTTTCAAAATCATGTATTTAATTAGGAATCTAAGTTTACACCAATATCTCAGAAGGTACATAAAGAGAATTCAAACTGGATTTTCTTAATGTGTTTTTTTAATTTCTGTATCAGTGTCATGCTTGCTTTACTTAATTTTTGTCAATTTGATAAAGGTGGTTAAACTAAATCTTATTCCACTAACAGGAAAACCCTTCCACTCTAATGAAGCAGATTCTTTTGTTACAGTACAACTACTGCAGTATTGCCCCTTTTAGTGCACAAGGCTGATGGCAGCAAGCATATCTATTTACACACTCCTTTATTGGCACCACTCCAGCTGTATATACAACATAAATTATTTTCCTCTTTAGCAAGACAAATGGTAATAGTTTCTTATTCTACAGTAAAAGGGATAGAAAGACATAGATACTTTCAAGAAATCACTTGGGAGAAACAAATTATTGTGAAAAGCCTGATACTTTTCTTGCTTTTGGCTTCAACATATATATCATTTGGAGCTAATAATTAACAGTTTGGATTTTTCAAACAGATGTGCTAAGTACACTGTTAGAAAATCAGACAGAGAAGATGGTCCATGCAGAGTGAATTGCCAATGTAATGTAAGTGCTTTTCCAAGTGACAGGGGGGTGCAATCAAAGCACAGTGGCTTTCAGGTCCCAGACTCAGTGAGGTGGGGGAAGTGATGAGGAACAAACAGAAAGAAGAGCCTTCCATCTAGTGGAAGCTGATTTTTTAACAGCTGATTCAGAACTGCAGTTTTAAGCAGTAAGCACCGCTGGCAGAGCCCTTGTGTGCAGCTCAGTATTGAAACACAAACTGGCACGCTGCACTGAGACACGCTCCAGCCTCACACCATGTTCTCACCTTCCCTGTCATGCTCTAAACTCCTGCAAAGTAGTTAGTGTTCAAGTCTAAATTACTTCAGAAATTAGGTATGGGGAGCATGGTATTGCCTTTGTTTTTCATCCTAAAATAAGAAAGTGATTTGAGCTGCAATGCCTGTTTGAACTGGGAGCTTTCCTTAAGAACACGAGAAGGGCCTGGGGCTGGCTATTGAACCACATCTTCATACACTATCAAAGACCTGGCATGATTGGTTTAAATGCTGTTGTCCACCTTTTTTTTGTTATTTTGACTGAAGTGTTACTGATTTTTTAGCTGGACCACAGCCATTTTTATGTTCAGTGTGCAAAGTTTGGGAAAGCAATGGAAAACAGGGCAGCAGGATATTTTGGAATTCACTGACTATCTAGCAAATGGGTTTTCCATCCTCCTACTGCTGAAAAATTAAGTGAGACAGCAAAACGTCTTGAAGGAGGAATGACCTGCAGTGGAGAATGAAGGAGGCATGACAGCTAGCACTGAATCCTAGAACGAATTTCCAGCTTCAACAATTAACTTTAGTGCCCTGCACTGAATTAATTTTCACTCAGATCTGTTGCCTCTCTTATGGTCATGTCAAAAGAAGGTAGTGGCACTTCTCTCCTTGGTGATCTTGTACACCTGAAGTGTGTACCTGCTTCCTCCAGATCACCTCCAGCTGGAGAGGCAGGAAAATCAAGCCTGACCTACACTAAATCACACACCACTGGGCCTTTTCCTCTCTCTCACAACAGTCTTCTGAATAAAAGACAGTGCAGGAGTTGAGTGTTTCCTCTCCCTAAACAGACTGGTAAACCACAGCAGCACCCCAGCAGGTGCTGTGGTTTGAAGTCTCCCATTTGCATTTTCTTTTCCTGGAGTAAAGGTAGTGGGTGAACTCCAGGGAAATTGCAAACTTTTAAAGAAAGGGCTTAATCCATCTGAAATTCGCAGAAGCATTAAGTCCTTATTCAAATTATAAGCTGCTCTTAGCTATTAACATATTTTTGTCAACAACAAAAAAAGCAAGATGCTGATATGAGGGAAGATATGCTCATTCTTACTTATATGGTAATTGAATGGTCAGGGAGCTTGCCTAAGATGTGATTTGTCAATTAAAACTATGGTGTGACACTAGAAATCTTTTCCTCTTCCTAAGATGTGAGGGGGAAAGAGGATTGGAAGTCAACAAATCTATTTTGTAACATGATTGCTGGCTTTTGCCTTTCTACAGACAAAACAAAATTATTAATTCTTCTTTGTAACAAGTGACAAGAGAATTATTTCTATCATACCCATCCTAAACAGACGTAAGAATATTGCTTCCCCTCCCATAAATTTGCATATTTAGACTGTTCTTAGCAAAATGTAGTGTGTTATAATTCAATGGCTCATATTCTATGTCAATCAGTCTTTTCTCGAGAGTGAAAATATTTTTAAAAGTCAATGTACAAATACATTTGTATGTCATCCAGGTAGCATGTCTTGGTAACTCACAGTGCAAAAAACTCTGCCTTCATTGAGGTGAGAAGATTTCATCTGACACTGGTGGTGCTAGGGGTGGCCTGGGCTGGATGCAGTAAGTCCAGCAAGCTCCTCTGTGTGGTGGTTTTACTTGGCCCAGTTTTTCTAGTGGGTAGGGAGGGGCACAAAGATGGCTCCTGTGTGTCCTGTGAGAAGGTTCTAGAAGTTTTCACCCTGTCCAGCAGAGCCACTCTCTGATGGCTCTGAAGATGATGGACATGCTGCTGGCCAAACCTGGGCCAAGTAGAAATGTTAGTTACACCTCTGTGAAAACGTATTTAAGAAGAAAGCAAAACAATAGGGGGAGGAGGAGGAGGTAAAAATATGTGAGGGAAAACAACATGGAGACACCAAGGTCAGTGGAGAAGGTGGGGGAGGAGGTGCTCCAGGCGCCGGAGCTGAAAACACTCTGCCGGCCGTGGTGAAGACCATGGGGGGAGCAGGTGGTCCCCCTGCAGCCCATGGAGTCCAGGGGGGTGCAGAGATCCACCCACAGCCCATGGTGAGGTGCCCATGCCAGAAGAACAGGGGGATGCCTGGAGGAAGCTGTGAGCCAGTGAGAGTCCCAGCAGAGACTGAGAGTTGCAAAAGCTGTGGACGAGAGAGAAAAGCCTTGCCCTCGGGATGGAAAAAACCTTGCCTGGGCTTGGGAGCCTGCACCTCGTGGACAAGCACTCGTGTTTGCAGCAGATTTCGGCCGGGCTGCTGCTCGTGAGATTGGACCCACGCCAAAGAAGTTCTCAGAGGACTGTCTCTCGTGGGAGGGACCCCATGGCTGAGTAGAGGACTCTTCTCCCTGGTGGACTGACCCTGACCAAAGGGAAACCCCCATACCCTGCCCCACCCCGGAGTTGTTGGTTGTGTGAAAGAGGGAGGGGGTGAGCTGAGAAATGGTGTCTTAAGAGGGAGAGGGGTGAGTAGAGAAACAGTGTTTGTAGCAGAAGAATTGTGGTGATGGACTGACTAAAAAAAAGCCCCATACCCTGCCCCCCACCCGGAGCTGCTGGTTGTTTGAAGGAGGGGAGGGGGTGAGCTGAGGAACAGTGTCTTAAGAGGGAAGGGGGGTGACTGAAGAAATGGTGTCTTAAAAGCTTGTTTTTACCTCTCATTTATCCTCCGACTCTGTTAGGTTAATAAATCACTTTGCAACTTAAGTCTCTCACCTGTTTGCTCATGTTTTCGTGCGTCCCCTCCCCATCACTGCCTCATCTCAACTCATGAGTCCAGTGTGTTTGTGTTAGTTTGAGTCCTCTCCTCTGCACAGCTGCAGCAGGAGAGAGCAGAGAGCAGATGTTGTAGGTCCCTGGCATTTGGCCAGGGTCAAACCTCGACACCCTGCAAACACATCATTACCACAGGTAACTGTCAGTGCTGATGACGCACCCTGAGAAGGTATCTCTTACTGTGGCATCATTTTAATACCTTTGCTTCATCACTCCAACTGAGGCTGCTGCTTAGCGTTCAAGCCAAGGGAGCCATTCATCACTGTTTTATGCCTGTCTCTGGATTTGTGCAAATTCCCCAGGGCCTCACTGAAGAAAAACCAAAAAGACAAATCATCCAGTAGTGTGAGATTATTAGCATTTTTTGCTGAATGTGCTTACACATACGGTATCGCTTTCCCTACCTACAGTCTCTCCCTGCAAAGGAACACTTTGAAGCACAGAAAGGTAAATTCTTCAGTGCTATCCTGAATTTCAGGTGTCAAAACCATCATTTAGAAAGGGATTTGAGAGGTTGTTGTTGAGAAAATGTAAACAGGTTGTCAGAAATTTCTAAAAGGTCAATTGCCCAAATTTCTAAGTAGCATGGCTGGGTAACAGAAATCATACAAAGGGCCAAAGCTCAGATGCACAGGCTTTCCAACACATCTCTCCTCTGGACAAGTTTCCAGCATCCCACAAAGAAGACATCAGACCATGACTGTGGAAGACAAATTGCATAAACAAACATTCAGCATGTTAAGCACAAAACCAATCCCTAAACAGAGACTTTATAATCCTGAAGGGAACAGTAATCTCTCTTGCCAAATAGATTTGTGCTACATGTGTATTATACCTTTATCCTATCACATGTTTTGGCCATGTGACATCTTTCTGCAAATGTAATTAGGAGATTTTAGATGCGGGAAAAACTGAGGTAGCATAGCAATTCTGTTTTTCTGGTATGCATGAAAAATAATTCACAAAACCAGTGATGCTGTCACACAGGTTCTCAAATATGGATCACACCTATAGTGCCCTAAAACATATTAATTTTTTTATTAAAAAAAGGAAAAAAAAAACAAAAAGGAGGGGATTCAGAAGACAAGAAGTATTCCTAAACCAATGGAATATATGTTCTTAAAGCTAAATAACATGAGCTGGTTAAAGCAAGGCAACACAGTCTAGTGATCTTTTAACTGTGCAACTGAGATAATGGGGAACCTTAGAGTGTGCCTGATAAGCAGCTAAACTAGCAATATCTGAAATCCACCAGGGAAGAAAAAAAGGACCAAGAAAAAGCTATGCTGGATACTGTGGATTTGTAGGATGAAGAGGTGCAGCGGAGAAAGTCCAGGTATTTGCAGGTTGATTTGTGTTCAGAGTGGTTAAAGAGCCCACGATGCATGGAGTTAGGATTTCCCATGGAGATAAGCAGTCAATTACCAAGTGAATATAGAAGATGGTGGCACCACTACTGCTCTTTGTACTAACAGGAGCAAGTACATGCCCCAGCTTCAAAGGTTTGTGGGGTTTGATGCTTTTCATATATATGATTTATTCCAAGAAAATGACACATCTTTCTAACACTAAAAAATTGAACCGCTTTACCTGTGTTGATATACTGATTGCAGGACAGCTACCTATAAAAAGGGATGCTGGTAGAAATAGGAATAAGGTGTTCTGTCCATGTACTGCCATTTTCATCAAAGACCAGGATTTCCATGAAAGTGCTTAGGGTTAAAAAAATCCCCCACTATTAAAAAAAGAGTGAGTAAGTTTCGATTAGATATTAGAAATAAATTCTTCCCTGGGAGGGTGGGGAGGCCCTGGCACAGGGTGCCCCATCCCTGGAAGTGTCCAAGGACAGGTAATGGGTAGAACTGGGTGATTTTTAAGGACCCTTCCAACTCAAACCATTCTGTGATTCTATGATTTGATGATTTACATATTGTACATATTCATATTCCTACTGGGAGTCACATGTAGCAAAAGGAGCATATGCAGATTTAAACTAGGCAAGTTTTTTAAAAACTTAAAAGAAAAAAAAAGAAAAAAAAAGGTGTAGCACAGATATGCACTGGTGTTGGAAGTACACAAAGTTACAGGACAGTGAAAGTTTATAACATTTAAGTTTTTCAATCATAATTCATTGAAAAGCAAAGTAGCATTTTGCATTTTTTTTTAAAATATTAATTCTCAGTTGCACACTATTACAGGCATATCCTATTTTCAATATGATAATTTTTAACAAAAAAATTTATTTGAAAAGCATTTAATTTCATCTATTTAATTGTGATCTGAAGATACCACTCTGGAAAAAAAAGAATTAGTAAAACCCAAATGTAAGAGAGTAAGTTTAAAGGGCTTTTTTTTTAAACTGAAATAATAATATTTTTGATCAGGAAGATAATGCTATCCAGTTGCTGAATGAAATATATTTGTTATGTACCTCCTCAAACAGGTAGAGGCTATGAGCAAAGGAAATATTGGGGCTTAGAGCAGAGCTGGGTGTTGGAGCCAACGTTCTGGAAATAAGCCTGCTGATAGCAAGTGCTCATGATGTCTGCAGCTGGGGTACAGAGATGGCAGGAATATAGGGATAGAGATTGTGGACATCTGCTGAAGTTTTCTACAGTTGAAATCATCTTTTATAACCAAAGAGCTCATGGGGAGGAAGGAGCTTTGGAGTGTGGAGAAACGGCTTGTAGAGCAAGGTGGCCATGGAATGCCAGAGTCTGTGTCTGTGCAGAGTTTGCCCCTGCAGAGCACAGAAAGGGCATTGTGCGAGCAGAAGGCAGAATTTTGAAGATAACTGCAAGGACGATGTCCTTGGTGGTCTGGAAAGTACTGAGGCCTATGAAAGAGGGATTGTGGTCAAAAGAATACNATAAGTGACATTCTGCGACTTTGGAGCAGCAAAATGATTGCAGCTACAGAGCCTGGCACAGAGCAGGGGTGTGGGTAGGGTGTGGGTATGGCACTGGTACATTTTATTCATAGGAAGGATTGAGAAATCAGTGGAAAGTAACAGGGAGTCCGAGAAGATAAAATGATGTCATAAAAGAACTGAACATTCAAAATGAGGAGTTTATACTTTTTCATGAACTTTTGTATTTTTCATGTATATTTTCCCTTGCTACCTGTCCCAGACATCTGCCAAGACAGAAGAAAATTAAAGAAACCACATTTTCCCACCTCAGCCATGTGAGAGAGATTTTTTTTTTTGTTCCTTCTGGTTTTACTCCAGGCTTTCCTAAAGACTTATTTTTCTCCTTCATCATGTATGCCCTGCTGCCTGCCTCTTGTTCATTTGTGCGTCTCATTGCACTGCACACCTTCCGCCACACAGAGGTTGCCAAAGTGACCATGAATATTTCAAGGGTGACAGAAGAAGTCATTCACTTAAATAACATATGAAAGCTTGTGCTGAATAGTCCCAAACACATCATTGCTTGGCAGATCATCATTCTCCACAGTCTCTTTGTAAGGATGTACCAAGTTACACCAAATTGGCTGTAAATGCAAACAGAGCTGTGTTTGAAAACCAGCAAAGGCAAGGCAGATGGATAATGTATCGTTTGGAGCTCCTGCAGTTACAAGACTCAGTGGATCAATTTTTGGAATCCCTGGTTCCATTATAAATTCCACAAACAACATTCTGCTCCTGGATGTTAACATGCTGAGTGTAGCAAGGAATCATTTTACGGAAGTCCCTGTAGAGAGGGCAATGATATTACAAACATCTGTTATACTTTCAGAAGCTTTATGCTGCCTTTTCTCCTGGGGGTTATTACTATGAGCATGAAAAAGCCAAAAGTCATTGGAAATAAAGCTGAAAGAATTAAAAGAAAGGTGCATAGTGCTTAGAAATTCTTTGAAAATCTCTGCACTTAGGCAGAAATTTCTTCCGAAAGCCCCCAAACTACAAGGCAAATTCTGCGTATTCTGTAGATGGCATTACTCAGTCTCTGGGCTATTGCCTTTTATTTCTCTATATGTATTGGAGGAACTCAAGCCTTCAGCTTTTCTCTGCTGGGATCTTCACAAATGCAGAAGAGAAGGGAACCAGGAGCCCAGGAAAGCACAGTCCAAGAAACATGCAGAAATAAAGCAGCATAGCAGGAGCAGCAATGAGTTAGGTTATTTACTAGAGGGTCTCCCAGAGAGTGCAGGCCAAGTACTATTTTCTAGGTCATCCTACCAAAAATCTCGGATTCAATGCAATTATGATCAAGTAAATTATAAAAAGCTTTTTGGCTTAAAGGAAGGCTCATCTGTGTGTCGTTAATGTTCCTTATCCTGTATGGATGCCTGCATTTTTCTGTATGATACCAATTATTTTTTTTCCTTAAGTTGATTCCAGCAATAACGATACCTGGAGTTTCAATAAAGATACCTGGAATTGCCAGTGATACCAGATAACAACAAAGAGGTTTCCTGGTAGTTGAATAGTACATGTGATAAACATCTTTACACAGAAAAGAAAGGATTTTGAAAATCTGCTTACTGAAATTAGGGGTAGTTTTAGAACCCCGTATACAGTGTCTTTAGAAACTGTAAATTAGATAAATTCTTCAGCACCCTGGAATAAAGGGCAAAACAAAAATCAAGACTCCAACTAGTGCAAATAAACTTTCCACTTGGCACTAAAATTCCTAAGTCTATACAGCTAATCAGTGGTAAATTTCAATTACCTTTTCATTCAAGATTTGCCTTGTAAGCTTCAATATTTTTCCTTGTGTGATTTTACATTTGATCCATCATTTGCCAAGCCCATCTATCAGTATCTATTGTGTCTGCTGCCAGTTGGGTATTTATGGCAGCACGTCCTTCCCTTTTTCCTCTTTCACATGGCCGGTGCATATAGATAACCCAGACCAGGTCAAAAGCCCAGCAAGGGGTTATCTCTTGGGGCCCAAGAGTCTGGAGCCCCCAAGCCAGAATGCACATCCTGGTATGGAGAGCAGATGTGGAAAGAGATAAAAAATAAGTATGTGACCGAAAGAAACAGTTTGACACTGTAAAAGACACACGAATCATCACAGAGGCAGAAGTCTCTTACACAAACTTTGGAAATGTGCAAAGGCTTCTCCCTGGAGTCTGGATGCAGGCTCTGCTGGCTACTTTCCTGAAAATTAAGTGAAAGGATTCCGAGGTATACTTCGCCATCAAATTGATGTTGGTAAGATACATTGGTTCCTAAGTTATGTTATTTCTTGCTAGCTAAAATAACAGGTACCTTTTCACGCGCTGAACTCTCTCTACCAGTAGTTTATTTTATTTTATTTTATTGCTGTGCAGTATGTAGTTCTGTCCTAAGTCTTATGTCTGTTATTTTCTGTGTCTAATAAATAATAATTTATGTCATATTAGACCTAACTGGCCATTATTAAAGAACTTGTGAACAAGACCAGGTCTTGGGGTGCTGGCCACCCCAATAAGAGCTACTGCCTGCTGCCAAAGACCTGGGCAAAAGGCAGAAATTTATCTAAACTCCTGTCTCCATTTGTAACAGTATTGCTGTTACAGAGCATGGATACCTTGGCTCTCTTGCCATCTCACAGTGAAGGGCCAGTGCTGAGTGTGCTTCCACCCACAGCAGCTGAAACCTTCAGAGAAGTGATTGGCAATTCCCTACTTGAAAACTTAGGTCAAAATCAATGGTGTTTCCAGTTTGCGCGGAATTGCTGCTACCCCTGTAAATTATTACTACGAGCATGAACAAGCCAAAAGTCATCAGTCACCTTTTCTCTGAAAGTTGAAGAACCTAAAGCCTATTTAAGTAGCTCATCATTAATTATATTTAGGCAGAGCCCCCTGTACTGAATTGACCCATCTTTCAAGCAATTTAAGTAACTATGAACAGAAAGGGATGTTTAATTATTTAAACCTGAAGTGTATCTACTCTTTGTAGGTCCTTGTGAAATACTGGGTTTGTCCCATTCATTTATGCTAACACTTTGTCTCTCATTAATGCTTTAAAAGGACCAGACTCCATGTCTCTGAATATCTTTTTCCATGTTTAAGATGAAATGTGACATGCTGAGGACTCCATAGCTTGTGGGAGGGGGCATTGAGGGCTAG
The DNA here is from genome assembly GCA_013400915.1 of Pardalotus punctatus. Taxonomy (NCBI): domain Eukaryota; kingdom Metazoa; phylum Chordata; class Aves; order Passeriformes; family Pardalotidae; genus Pardalotus; species Pardalotus punctatus. Next base: position 57,087 of record VZTX01006346.1, on the reverse strand, counting down.
AAAAGAGCATTTAGCAAGGGAAGAGAGTGCTATCATTTCCATCAATTTCATTCACCTTCGTTATTTTTTGGCAAGACAAGGGCAGACTTAAAATGACTTGTCCTACTATAAAACATTAATCTCTGTTCACATATTACTCTTCTAGGAATATTTGTTGTGCGAAGATTTTAAAAAATAGTAAAGTGAGTACCATGAAAGGCAGAATTATTTTGAAACCTGTTTAAGAAAAGCAAATTTCTTTGCTGGAAATCATAGTGCATCATTAGCATGATCAAAAGTTAGAAGTGGCTTTTTGATGACATTGCAAATGCCTCAGGCAGATGAGGTTGTGAGTGGTTGTACAAAGATGTTGCATAAAGTATTGTTACAAATAAAGTGATTCTTAAACATTGGAGACTGTTGATTGTCCTCACGTCGAGTGAAGTAAGCCCAGTTACACCAATTAGTGCTCATAACTACATCCTCAGCTGGCATGAAGTTTTCAATGAACGTTAGGATAGCAGTGCCCAACAAGCACTCAGGGACAGATCCTTGCTGTGCAAAGTACTTGGCAGAGCACATTTATAACCTAAATAACGTGTGGGCTAAACCGGCACGGTGGTGGTAAGTATCAACTGTATTATCATTATTTTTTCTCTCATGGATTTACTCTGGATGTGAACTGGTATATGGAACTCAAAGGGAAAAAAAGAAAAGGAACTTGATCAAAAGTCTGAAGGGACGAGGAGATAGGGTTTGAGCAACAGCCAGGTAGCACAGAAAGAGAGACTACTGAGCAAGAGCTGTGGACTGCTGCATTTTGTCTGGAGAAGAGAAGGCTGTGTGGAGACCTCACAGCGCCTTCCAGTACCAGAGGGCCAGTGAGGAAGCTGGAGAGGGCCTCTGCATCAGGAACTGGAGTGCCAGGACAAGGGGGAATGGCTTCAAACTGACAGAGAGTAAGCTTAGACTAGATATTGGGAAAAATTTCTTCCCTGTGAGAGTCTTGAGGCTCTGGCACAGATTGCCCAGAGCAGCTGTGGCTGCCCCAGCCCAGAAGTGTTCAAGGCCAGGCTGGATGGGGCTGGGAGCAACCTGCTCTAATGGAAGGTGTCCCTGCCCTTGGCAGGGGCTGGGACAGGATGATCTCTAAGGTCCCTTCCGGCCCACACCAGTCTGTGATTCTGATTCTGTGATTCTTTCCCTATTTCTGTGAGGGCAGGCATCTTGCTGGACTGAGCTCAATTTTGCTTTATACCAAACAAAGCCAGATGAGAATAAAAAGTAAAGCAGATCTTGGCCTCCAAGGTAATCAAATAAAACAGACTACACACAACTCATGCTAAAATGGGCCAGTGAGAACCAGTGTCAATGCCAGCTTATCGGTGAGCAAAGCATGGTCCCCAGACATTGATAAGGCCAGAAACATTTATTAGAAAAGCATACAGTTTTTATAATATTTTTTTACCATCAAATTAAAATAACATGCCTCTAGACAGCCAATAGAATAAATGATTCGAGCATCAGACCATTTCTTTCAGAACAAGTGTTTGTTATAACTTATTGCAAACTTTGGGGGTTCTATCCGCTGCATTTTAGAAACCTTGCTACACCTCCTTCCTGTCTTAGCAGAATAACGTTCTTTTATTCAAGCAAGTGGTATTTGTTCTTCTTTTACTAAGCCTCCTTTGTTTTCTCGCCCCACATCTCCCCCTTTTATATTTATTAAGTATTGCAAAGCCATTACAGTGTGTGTATGCATTAACATTACCTGCTTTACGTTCTGATTGAAAAGACATTTAATACAAGAAGAGATACATGGCAAACACAGCGTGATCATCAAAAGTGCTACAAGTCCCATTATTGCTATGGCAACCACATGTTTAACCCAAGGTCCAAAATTGAAACTTCCCAGCCAAGAAAAGAAGCCGAAAGGATGCCATCGCTGGTTTTGCTGCAGTTCTCCAGACAGCTCCCTCAGTTCCTGGATGCTTCTGCGAATGGATTCGGAATGGTCACTCAGGTTCATGCAGCATATTCCATCGAAGTCTTCACATCCATGTCCCTGGGCTAACAATAAGAAGTCATTCTCTGCTCTGTTTTGCAGTGTGACATGACATACAGAACTGACATCTTGTTAACAATCCTGTTAAAGCATTATTAGTAGCGTTACCCTCCTTTGCAAGCCAACAGCCTGGTTTATTAATTGTGTTCAAGCCATGCACAGTACCAAAGGAGGCAACTAAAAACTAAAACATCTTTTTGTAGGATTCCAGAATTTGGCCGCAGAGTCACAGTCAGGGCCAAATGACTCAGCATTACATTTATTTCACTCACATCATAGTGCCCAATTCTTTAGTGTTTTCAGACTGGGATGAAACATGGATAAATGACTAAAAGTACATGCATCTCCCACTGCTTTACTAGAATGCCTTTCCTCGCTGTGTTACCACATATTAAAAATATGTTATCAGGCAGATTTATTGCATTGATTTTTGTGGTGACATGTGAGGTAGTAGTAAGATTACACCAGGCACAGGCATTATGTGGGACTGCACTCTGCTCACTGACATGACACAGTCAATCAGCTGTTAAGCCAATACATGAGGAAGCAATCTCCAAAACTGAACTAGGAAGTTAATGCATGCATTTCCAGAAATGGGAATAAAAGGTTCTGAACTTCTAGGTAAGCTCTAGAACTCAACCAGATCTCCATTTTCTAACTACATTCCCCATAAAACCTTATAGTGTCAATAAAAAATAAAGAAGTAATAATATTTGTACTGCACCTTACATTTTAATATTTTTAAATCACCATGTAGAATCCTAAAATTACAATAGTATTTTATGCCTCAAATGTGCAGTTTGTTTCCCGTCATTACTATCTATTTCAGAATCAAAATTTGTACATTAATTGAAGATTCTTTTTGTCAGTTCATATGTATCAAATTATATTTGGTCTGGGATGATTTCAATACACAAAATTATGCTATAGCATTTTGAGACAGATATTTTTGTCTTCAGTAAAATTACTTCTGTGCAAGACCTACTCAGTGAATCCTAAGTGAGCTGCCAATACCACACAGAGACCATCTCTGTGCCTGGGAATGTCACACAAAAATCCAAGATACAAATTTAAAAACATCACACAATTCTATCGATGTTAGATGTCAAAGCAGCAATCTGGAAATCCAGAGCCTGACACGCATTAAGGGCCTGTACTCTGGGGTTTTTTGGTGTGCATGGATGAACTGTAATCACATCTACTTGCTTGAAGAAGAGCAAAAAATAATCTGCTGCTCTCAGCACTGAAGCTCATTGAATTTCCTCTCACACACATGCATTCACATACCCCAACCTGACAAAGCAGAATTAACACTGTGTATTCATTAAACAAAAAGATAAGGACAGTTGAACTTATCTCTGTGTTTAAATAAGCTGTAACATTTAGATCTCTGTAAACCTTGTAAAACAAAGCTGAAAAAAATTAAGAGCACTGAATTCAGCTATTTACACTGAGGCTAAAAAAGGCTCAGCTGGTATTTCCTGAATGAAAGGTCACTGGCACTGTGGCTTTGGAGGAGGAAAAAAAAACTTGCAGGGGTGGGAAGGAGGCATCATGTTGCAATACAAGAGCTTACAGGAAACTCTCCCAAGTGGTAAAAAACTATTTAAATTAAACTAATAATAACCATCTCATTCATAAATATGTAACCCCATATCCTTCATGTCTAAACTTTCTTCCCTTTTTTTTTGCTGTTGCCATTTTAAGCTTTCTTGAGTGTCGTCAGGTCCCAGTACTGCAGTGAAATATATTGCAGACTATAGATTTATCTTTGTGCTTCCCATAAACTGAGCACAGATATCACATCTTTTTCAAATCAGAGGGCCTACCCATTTCCTTTCATGAGACAGAGAGATTACTAAGGGCACAGATCACCCAACAAAATTCTGAACATGGCTGGAGACGATAGTAAATCAATTTATTGTTTCCACACACAAGAGTCGCTTGCCTCACCTCCAAAAGTCAAGTCAGCTTTAGCATCCAACAGCTTTGGCTAAGGGGCTACGTAAGGAATCAGTACAATATCAACTGGATAATTAAAACATATTTAATACAATATCTTTTGCATCAATGCAGTTCTAGAAGGCTGTAATTTGTACCAGAAGTATGACAACCAACAGCTACTGGAGCCTTATCAGTAGGGATGCCAAAGGAAATACAGGTCCCTTGGACCATGTAAGATTGGTTATAATTCGGGTAATTGCTGCTAAGCTCTTCTTCTCTGGATAGGAATTTTATTTGCTCCTTCCTCCCAAAGAGAAGAGTTCACACCAAAAAAAAAATCCCAAACTAATCTTCCAAGTGATGAGCTGTCAGCGAGTTCTTTGTGGTTGTTACCTTGACACGCACCATAACACTGACAGAAAATAATTTCCCTTCGCAGTCATTGTCAAAAGGCACTAAGACATTTTTACCATGTCTCTACCAATTCAAAAAAGCTCATACAGAAGAAATGGTCTTACAGAAGGATAATCCCAACACACAGAATTTTGCAACCAAAGATTTAGAGGGCCAGAGGAAGGGCTGTGTAGCACATCACAGGAGAGACTCTAAAAGGGAATCAAGCATTGATCTCTCCCCCTGTGTGCAGTCTGTCTACAACACTGTCCCTTCTGGACAGTGCTGTTTTATCTCTACAGACTCATCTTCATTTCACACAGGCAAATTGCCAGGGTCAAGCACGAGTGAGCTCAGTGTGCTCAGGCATCATCATCATGCCAGTTAAAAACCACGGCACTGCTCTGAGCTGGAACCAGGGAGCCAGCACAGAGCTCTGTGGCACTGAGCATCTGTGCAGCCAGAGCCCAGGAACAGGAATCTCTCTCTCCAGTAAGCATGGTGTGCATGGATGTTCCTCACTGCTCATCACATAGAGCATGAGGTGCAACACTTGATAAATAATGCAGGAGAACAGGAATTTTCATTTCTCTAGAAGTTGCTGAATAGATGGCAAAAAAAATAAATGGCAAAAAAGATAAAAGGATGTAAAAGTGTGAACACAGGATGATAAACATGACTGGAACCAGTGGAGAAACATCTAAAAAGGACGAGGATGGTTCTTGCCAAGTCATGGTTTTTTTGCAAGTCTTGTAACAAAGAAGCAACAGCACATGACCAAAGAAAAAGTTCAAGGAAAGGTCACCTTTAATATTGAAGCATTCACTGAATACCACCACCAGAGACCCCTTTTATAACTCTCCAGGACCATAAAAGAACTTCAGTAGGAGGCTGATGCATGCAAATTACTTTTAGGAAAGTGATGTTTATGTATTAGATAAGAAGCACATTTAATGAATATGTATGATTATGGTGGATAAACACCTTGTTGTCTCCCCACACACGCAGAATGAGGAGGTATTCTCTGTGTGTCCTGCACAGATAAAGAATGCCTGCTTTCTAATGCTTCAAATGGTGTTAGAAAGTTTTTTCTGGCCAATTTAGATATCACACTTGAACAGGGAAAATGCCAAACGTTCTCTGTTCTGAGCATCAGGTGACGTTTCCAGCACCTAGGCTTCTGGTGAAACCCTGATCATTTTAACAGTAAGGGGGGTGGGGAAAACACCAACCCCCAAAAAGTTGAAAAGGGAGTGAAGGGTAACTGCAGCCATCAGAATCGGGGAGACTAAAGAGGTAACACTGACTGATCCATCCATAAGGGTACACAGAAAGCAGAATGAAGCTGCTGTCTCATCCATCCTTTAGATGTGAAAGGCTGCATTCGAATTATTGAAAAAATCCCATTCACTGAGAATCATGGGATGATTAAGGTGAGACAGGACCTCCAAGGTCATTCAGTCCAGCATTTGACTAAACATCACATTGTTTACACATACTGAGTGACATGTCCAGTTGTTTCTTGAACACCTCAAGGGTCAGTGAGTCCACCACTTCCCTGGGCAGTCCCTTCCCAGTGCTTGACTTTCCTTCTTCGTCTTTCAGCCAAGAACAAACCAAGTCCATCTGACTGTTGTGGCCAACCGTTCAGAGTATCGCCCCACATTTGTCCCTCTCTCTCCAATTAAATTATTTTTCTTGTTTACTTTATTTCCCATATATAGCAAAATTGAGACTGTGTACAGTTACTCTGCTTTTCATTTTACATCTCCTCGTTTACTTCATGTTATCTTAGTAGTTTTTGTTTTTATGCCACGTAAGAGGACTTGATGCAAAGTTTGCAGTTAAGGTGTCTACCCCTGTCACCAACGTTGCTCATTTTCAACAAGGTCATACACAAGACATGGTTTGGCCCTAAGTATAGGGCACTGGCAATCTTCTCCCCTTTCTCCCACTCAGCATCCTGCTCTGTTAATAGCTGCACTTCCAGAGGACAGGGATGTGGCCAAATATTTAAGGTATTTCAACGTCATTCTTGCAAAATAAACATTTTGCAATGAAGAAAGAAGGGCAATAGGTACAACACAAGATTGTGGTGGATTCCCTGTGCAATTAGAAATGAAATGCAGGATCTACCACCTAAGTTAGACCAGGGGTCTGAACTGTTCCTCTTCTTCCCCTGAGTGTCCAAACCATCTGTGGACAATAACCACCCAGCTTCCATGCTTTTGAGATACTTACAAACTCCTGCCCCATCAGGTGTTTGCTTAAAAAAAAAAGCCAAAACTAAAGTGTAAGTAGGGTGCAACCAATGACTAGAAGAGTAGAGTCATACCTCAAATAAGCAGTACCTAGGTACTGTGGTCTATATATGGCCTTGATCTTCATTTATTAACTGTTCATACCATGCTTTTACCTCTGGTTTGCTTGCATACAACTAACCACACAACTAAAATGTACCTATTCCTTTCCCTCTCCCAAAATCCTTACACCTTGAAATATGACTTACCTTGATGTTGGGGGCGGGGGACAGGTTATGGAGGTGTGAAGGAAAAAGAAATTCAAATTAATCCACTGAATTTCTTCAGTTGGGTTAGGGACATGCCCAGGCCAAGGGGGTTTATTTGCGGTTACTAGTTAAAAAAGTACTGACATCTTTGCTTATTGGCTCTCAAATTCACAGGATGACATGGAGCTTTTTTCTTTACAGAAACTAAATTTCAAATCATGTGGGAGAATATTAACAGCCTGTAGCATTTATTTTTGTATCGCTTCTTGCAGCTAGTCCCAGTGGCAGGTTAGACAGCAAACTACTGAGTTCTCCAACTTCACTGTCTCTGGATTCCTGTGCACATTCCCACACCTCAGTGCCACTTAGCAAGTGCATTTTTGTAGAAAAAAGGCTTGCAGAGCAAGGCCATAGAAATGGAATGTACTTGCACAATCCAGCCTTTGTTACCGAGCCTGAAGTGTCCTTGACAAGAGATAAAGAGGAGCAAGAGCCAAGACGGTAAGCAACTTAGGGGGGGTAAAACAAGATATGGAAAGCTTTAGCTGATGCCAGCAGATCGAGGCTAGAAACTTACAGCCTATAGCAAGCTAGGGTAGGTGTGTGAGCACAAGCAAATAAGCAATCCTATGTACCAGCGTGTGGCGCGAACAATGCCTTTGTCTATATCCATGCTTGTTTCAAGATAATAAATGAATTAGCACCAATACCTCTATGAGTGCCTGTGCTATATTCCGGCGACTCTCCACACATTTTAGTGAAAGGATTTTCTGTGCTGAATCCAAGAGACCCCCAGCATCTGGGGAAAGAAAAACAGTGGCAAATACTAAAGGTTCTCTGCAGAGAACCTTTGGTCACATTTTTGGCATTAGCTGTATAGGGGCCCATACTCCACCTACAAAATAGTAAGCTGGATGGTACTGAAGAAGAGTATTTTTTAGTCCAGAGAAAGCTTTTCCTCAGAGGGTGTGTCTAGGATGAGAGGAGGATGCTTTGGGAAATGCTGGAGACACTCTTCCCAGAATTCACATCTGTCTGCAGCTGGTGTTCCTGCATTGAACAAAATGCAGACAGATGCACATGTTTCTCCTAATGAACAGCTAGCTTTGTTTTTACAAAGCCTTTTGGGGCACTGCTAGCCCCTGCCAGATATGCCACATACCATAGAAACCAAGTGATGGAAAATATTGCCCAGGGAGGGTGTGGTGTGTCCCTCATTGCAGATATTCCAGAACCATCTGGGTACAACTCCATGCCATGTGCCCTGGGATGACCCTGCTTGGTCAGGGAGCTGGACCAGATGAGAGACTGTTGTCCCTTCCAACCTGACCCATTCTGTGATCCCGTATTTTGTTACATTCACAGAGAAGGAGGCAGACCCAAGGCCTTTTTTAAAGCACATGACATTTCAGAAGGATCTGAAGACAAAAAAAATGAGAAATCAAGTTTCATATCTTGTTCCTCCACATACTCAACCATCAGACACTGAGCAGATCCTGCCTCAAAACAGTCCTCATGTATGTAAAGTAAAACTAAAACATTCTGCTAGCTACACCCACCCATCTCCTCGCTATTAATGCTCGGAGGAAGTAGAGATGAGACCAACCCCCCTGCAGATTAGAAACCTTAGAAAAATCCCACCTGAGAGCTACTTGCTCCCCTCCAGATGACAGAAAAACCCACAATACTGCCACTCTGCTCTCTCTTTCAGTCTCTTCAAAAATTACAACTTAAAGTCTGATCTTATGTGCATAGGTTTGAGCTCACAATGTGCCCCTCTCCAAGGCTTTTGGGATGCTTTACTTGCTATTCTGCCCCTTTTGCATTTCTGATGTGTGACAGCATAAAGTCTTTCAAAAGGAGTGCCATTTGATGCTCCCTGATACGCTTTCCTTGCAAAGTCATGGATTAAACACTCTTTTGTTTAATCCTTGTTTGTTCCAAGCCCTTTTCTCTAGGTCCCAAGGTTAATGAAATTCTGCTGTTAATTAAACCAACGTACAGTGTACAGTGCTTGTAATAAGCATTTTTTCAAGTGCTTTCTAGAAATACCCTGTTGCAAATTCCCAGTGGATGCAGAAAGCAAAGTAGCTTTTTTGAGACCACGTGATTCCATGCAGCCTAATGCCAGATTTTCATAAGACCAGGTCATCTAACCACAAAAATACAGTCTGGGTCAAGTACTGATCCCATTTCTATCAAGTTCTCCAGTGCACATGATGCAGACGTTGTGCTGTGAAGAGACCAACAATCCCTGCTCCACCCTGTTATTGTCCAGTCAATTTATAATTACTTCTAAAACAAACGTGACCAGTGGAATGAATTTATCTTAGTTCACACTTTGCACCACACTTTGCTGTGGCAGTTTCCCTCCAGCCCTGTGGATGTTACAGAGGGCTGAAAGCAGATAAAAGTGCTGTGGTTTAACCCTAGATAACAACTAAGAACCATACAGCTGCTCTCTCCCTTCCCCACTTTCCTGGGGAGACTGGGAGCAGAACTGGAAAAAATGTAAAGCAAGTGGGTTGAAATAAGAATAGTTTAGTAATTGAAATAAAATAAAACATAGTAATGATTGTAATGAAAAAGGGAGACAACAAAAAAGAGAAATAAACCCCAAGGAAGACAAAGTCCTCTCTACTGTCCCCATGTGGCACAGGCCAGAGCAGAGTCCATAAAAGTCTCCCTCTAAAGGGAATGGACCACTCCAGGTTGGGACCGTTTCACTCCACACTGGGAGCAGAAACTCTGAAGCAACACTAGATGGAGGCTCTGTCCACCAAGGCACTGCAAACATGGAGCTGGCAAAAGCATCTTCGGGCACTGGCTGATGCAGCTCCTTGTGCTGCCTTGATGGGAGCCTCCAGCACGGCTAGAAATTGGGGCTTCTAAAAGGTGAGAGGATCAGGATCTGTTTTTCTAGGAATTAGGCTCTCTCCACTGATGAGAGCTTCTTAAAAGTGTCCTCTGGTTTTCACTTCTCACTTGAGTCTCCCAGGTCTCTGCTTTACACCTGAGCCTGGAGGACTGTGAGTTAACTGGACTCTGAAATGATCTGGTCAGTCACAAATTTAGGTAAGTTCTTTTTATAGCCTTGGACAAGTCCTTCAACTTCTGAATCATTTTTTCTGGACATTGAAGAGGAATAATAGAAACTCCCAAAGGATGTGATTAATATTACACTGTGCCTGGGCTGCAAGAATGCCACCCCAGCTTACCCCTAGATATGGTAAAATGGGAGAAGAGACCTACACCTGTCCTTGCCTTTACCTACATCTACCTTCTCCTCATGCCTAGAGACTTTTTTTAAAAAGAAGAGCACAATGTTCACCTCCATAGCATATAAAATGTATTGATCCAACAACATCATCAGTTAACTGTAGCTTTGTTTTTTAAGCTAGGTGAGCAAAACAAAACCACTATGCACTTTAATATACTACCACATTAATGCCATATAGATAAAAGCACAAACCCCATGATCTCATGCTCTAAGATATATATTAAATTCAGTTATTCATGAGACAAATACTGTAAACTTTGCTTTTTATCATAGCCAGGAATAGCACCATGGAACTTCTATCAACAACAAACTGTCAAACCTTCCTGCAAGTCTAACTGAATCATCAAAAACTTCTCGGAAAACATCCACACAGTTATATTAGATAGTCTCAAACAATCACAGATATTGGGGAACTCGTAAAGCTAGGTTACTTCTTGCCTACGTTGAGGATATATTTTTAAGATACAGATTGTTTTTTAACTCAGCATTTCCTAACAGCACCTTAAAGTACAAGTCAACAATGACTGCAAAGCTTTACTTTCATGTTTACACAGTGTATCTGCTTTAATGTGAAATAAATACACATTCTACCATTATTTCTTAAAAATAATAATAATAAAATACCATTATTTCTTAATAACAGTGCTGGAGGATCCTGTACAGACTCTTAGAGTCTCTCTCTATGTACAAGTAATCCACTGACTTCCACTTTATGGAAGTGGTTTAATTTAGCAAAAGTCACAGGACACAGTGATAAAGGAATGAATACGTCTTGCTAGACATGGGTTAAGCACCTTACTCTGAACTTGTTTTGAAGTCTGCCTTGCCTCAAGACCAACTCCACATGAGATAAACCTGATGTAATGCCAATCACTTCCCTTCACACGCCCTGGGAATGGTGTCCCTTGGCTCTGACAGACCATTGCACTGCCAGAGGCAAAGCAAAGCAAAGCTTCTCTTATGTTTTCAGTGCCACCTCTTTTCTCACTCCCACAGCTGTACTGATCCTGCAGAAGTAGCCTTGTATCCTCCTTATCTCCCAGAAAAGCCAACAGGGTGGTTCATCAATCACAGAGTTGTTAAGGTTGGAAAAGACTTTTAGGATCATGAAACCATTAACCCAGCACTGCCAAGTCCACCACTAAAACCATGTCCCCAAGTGCCACATGTACACATCCTTTAAATACCTACAGGGATGGTGATGTAGCCACTTCCCTGGGCAGCCTGTTCCAGTGCTTTACGACCCTTTCTGTGAAGAAATTTTTCCTTCAACGCTAAGGTTTTCCTCATCATTAAGGTTTTGTTTAGCATAACAAGAATCTTTGATAGTAATTTCAGTCAAAAAGGTCCACGAAGTTAATATCATAGGTTTTAGACATCAGCAATCAACTTAATATCCATGAGAGGGGCAACATCACCAGATGAAAACAGGTAATATTCTGTGCTGAGCTCTGGGATATACACAGAGCAGAAGTGAGATGGGAAGATGCAAAAATCCCAGCCTCAGCATCCAGAAGCACAGAGGTCACAGAGCTGGCACAGGCACAAGAAAGGAAGAGGAAGACTAAACCATTGGCCAAAATGCTGTAGCAGACAGAAAGCACAAGACCACTGGTCTCACACAGACAATGAGCAGATACAGAACTGTGTGTTTCAAGTAAAGATGGAGAGCTCAACTACCTGGCTGAAGGGCAAACCCACCATTTTCCTGCACCACTTAGAGGAAAAGTGCCATCACCTGAACCTGGAGAGACCAGTGGAGGCTCCCTCTCAGGGGGGAGATACCTGTCAGCTTATTAACAGTATTTCACATGAAAATCTCACACATGGAAAAGAGCGAGAGCCCTTACTGGAAACACCCTGGCCCCATGCCAGCCCCTCCATTTCTCTCTCAAATGCCTCTTCTCCCTGCTTGGGCCCTGGCTAGGAGCCTGCAGGGCCTTCCCTGGACAGCTCTGTTTGCCAGAAATGCCTAAACTGTGTCTCTAAGGTGATGGGTTCGATATGAACTATAGCTGCCAGGCACAATCAAAAGCCACAAAAGAGAGTCAGGGCCACTGGAGACGTCTGACAACCAAACAGCACCAAAAGCAACACAAAGAAGAATTGGACTGAATAAGCAGAGACCTCCAATAGAAGCAGAAGCTGTGGCAGGTCAGGTTTGGGGAAGTTCCCCCAAAGACCCCAGAGGACACTCACTGGTGGACTTGAACACTGACTGTAGAGATCCCTGCCTTGCCCATGGCCTGAGGCAGAGGAGCTGCCTGTGGAGCCCTAGTCCAGATCTTTAGGAGGCTCATCTGATGTCTCTGTAGGAATGGATGTCTCAGTGAGGGGGCTCCAGCAGCCCTACAGCAGCGCTCATGCCTCAGCTGCTGCCTCCTGGGCTGGGGACAGGGGAGGCAGCAGCAGCTCCAGGCACACTGGGTTAGACAGGGGATGGGTGGGGTGGGAGCATGGCATGGCAACTACTGCCAAAACCTTGCTCCAGTTCATTGAAAGGGCCTTCCTCACCCCACTCTCAGCATCTCAGCAGATGGCCCTGCTGTGACAGGTATGTTGGGCAGCCAGGACTCCTCCTGTCTGTGCTGCCCCTCTGCTGGTTCTTCCTCTCACCAGAGCGATTAATGCCAAAAGAGCATTAATGAATTAATGAATGAAGAGCATTAATTAAGAGCATTAATCTCTTTCAAAAGAGCGATTAATGCCACAGGAACCAGGGCCTGAGGAAATCAGAGGGTGCTAAGGTGCTTGTGTTTCTCGTCTCCATCAGCCCACAAATGAAGACATAAGCATGACCAGGGACTGATTTTCGTGTAGCAGGCTCAGCACGTTGCTGCAGTTCCTCAGAGGGACTTCAGAAAGCAAGAACACAAAAGGTGTTTTACATACAGAGCTGGCTCCTCCGCTCTCAGGCGCTGCATTGCTTCCAGATGCTTTATTTGGAGCAATGGTGCAATCCAGTGGCTGGTTTGGATAGTAACACGGTGATACTGTGCAAAGTAATCCACCACAAGACCAGGAAGCACCTAAAGAGAGCTGCAATAGCTCAGAGCCTGCAGAGAAGCAGTGACATCTCCTGATGAGTGATCTTAAAGAGATGTGTAGAAGATGGATGGTTTTTTGATCAGAGAGGCTCAGGACTGGGTTGTTGGAATCAATAAATGCTTTAGATGCAATAGCAGAACTGTACAACCCTCACCAATATTTTTCTGAGTCTGATTTCTCTGTGGTGCTGAGCACACTGGCACCAAGACCAGCAGCACATTGCTCTGGAGCAGAAAGCATGTCCCAGAAGAGAATCACCCCAGACAGGCAGCACACTGCTTCCACAGCAGCCCTCCAGCAAGGAAGGGGCCCACCATCTAAAAGGCATTAGCACTGCCACCATCAGTAACAAATCAACATTTTAAATACGTTGATTTTCTGAGGGCTAGCTTCTGGAGGCTGGAATGTGATGTATTAGATCTGCTGCCATAGGCATTTTGGCCTGGAGAGCATATGGAGAGGTGCAAAGTGGAGCTGCAGGATTCTCATCCCAGTAGGAAATGGTGTAGGCTTGCTACCAGTGCTCATACAAGGAATCACATAGGTGAGGCCACAGAAATCTCACAGAAATAGAACATTGAAAATCTTACTCTGAAGCCTGACTGTTACCCAGTGAAGGATGAAGAAGGATCTCGTAACTCTGAGAAATACCTTTCAGCTCCCGCTCTGAGAAAGCATCATCTTGTGGCAGTGACTTGAGCAAATCCTCCATGGTGCTCCTGAAAAACCTCTGCTGGCAAGGGAAGCATTTCTGCTGAGTAGACTCCTCACTGTGTAGTTTTTACATGTGGTTCAGTGTGGAGAAAAAGGAGAGGAGGTGCTGCTGAAGGAAGCTGATCACCACTTTAGACTGTATGAGATGGGAAATTGTCTTCTGGCAAGCTGGGCTGTGACATGAGTATGTCCAAGGAAATGCTCAACTCTGGGATCATCTCTTTCCCATCTTCACCTCCCACATCAACAATTCTTGGCCATGCAGAAAGGAGCCCAAGAAACAGATCCCAAACCCCAAGAAGATTATGGTGGAGATCTTTCTTTGTAGCTTGTAGAGTCAACAAGCTTGGTCAAAAAGCCAACAGTAGCTGGATTAATGAGGGAAAAAAGAAATTACAGTGGAAAGAGCAAACAGCATAGCCCTTTTGAGTCAGCTCTGTGTCTCACTTCTTAAGCATGCAGCCTGGCCACTGGCACACTTCTGAGGGAGCATCTCCTTACAGGAAGCCAGCTTGTGCCATGGAGTGTCCCAGTGAGCTGGCTGGCAGGGTTCCCATACAGCAGAAACATAAAACCAGTACAGTCACCTGGATGAGAAAAGACAGAGGGCTAATCCCAGTGCATGCCAAGAGAAGGACGATTACAGGTTTAATTTAAAGCATCCTCTGTGAAAAAAACAAGTAAGTAAAAGAAACCCACCCACCACACACAAATTTCCTGAACTCCATTTAACAAGCAGGAGGAAAATAAACGAAAGTTTCAAGGATAAAACCGACCTTATCTTCCTGTATATGCAACTATTTAGCAGTGACTTGGGGCTATATTTGAATACTCCTACAACCTGAACTAAGACTGACACATCACTCTATTTGAATTCCCACACTAAAATTGCAGCATTACCACCCAAGAACCCCTGCCCACACACAAAAGTTAAGAAACAACTTTTGGAAGATGCAAAAAGTGGAATATTAAATTTGTTCTTCAGTGCGAGCAAGCCATTAAGTGATTCTTGCTGACAAAACAGTTGGGTTTGCCCAAGTCTGCACAGTAACCACGCACTAGATAGACCCTTTGAAACTGCACAGGTAAAAAGGAGGCACCAAGGTGCAGTTTCTTCTCCTGGCAAGTGTGGCACCACTTTTACTCTGTTTCAACATCATCTGTCAATCCCAGGCTGACAGGACCAGACCCTGAGCTGTGCCAGACGCTGCAGTCTCTGACTGCAGAAGGCTCCCTGATGCTCCATGGATGAGCTCAGTGAAATTATCTGGATGGATCCATACATTCAGGATGTGTCTATAGTACCTTCCAGGGCTTGACCCATGCACCATCAATTTCAAAATAATAGAGCTTTCTGTCAGTAATCAGCAATTACTTGTTTATAGGAAGTCAAAGAGAGACTAGTGCTGCCACAGATTGTTTGGCTGCATCCAGATCTGACAGAGTGAAACTTGGCAGCCAAATGCCATTTTGTGGAGGAACAGAGTCTTTGGTGTTTGTCCCAAGTGAGGGAGAAATGAATCTGGAAAATAACCAACACCCCAAGCTTGTTTTTCTCAGCAATGTTCATCATATCCCAGAGAGTGCAGCTGATCGCCTTCCCCCTCCCTGTGCACAGCAGGGGCTGGGGAGCTGCAGGAAAGTCTGTGCAACAAAAGCCTTTCTTCCTCCCCTCAGTCAACATGCCCTGGGAATCTGGAGTTTTCTTCAGAAAGCTTTCATCCACTTGAGCACTGCCTGTTTGTTAGCTGTAACATGTACTTGGCTGCCAATGCTCCTCACTTCTGGAGTGGATGACACAGAAAGCTGTTAAAAATAATTTTAAAAGTCAATTTTGCCAAATATTGAGAGCATTTCTATGATAAACCAGGTTTAAATTGAACCAGTGAAACTGAAATTGTTTTCCTCCCTTACCTTGACATATTCCTCCCCTCACAAGTCTTATAAAACTCTCCACTCAGGAGCTGTATACAATTTTTTTCTTCAGAATAGTTTCTGTTCACCCTCCATCCCCAAGGAGGTTTGAACAAGATTTAAGAATGGGGTCATAACGAAGCTGCTGGTACAGATGTGGGGTGAGAGACCCGAATCACAGAACAGCCTGGGTTGGAAGGAACATTAAATCCCATCCATTCCACCCCTGCCATGGCAGGGACATTTCCACCATCCCAGGCTGCTCCAACCCCAATGTCCAGCCTGGCCTTGGACACTGCCAGGGATCCAGGGGCAGCCCCAGCTGCTCTGGGCACCCTGGGCCAGGGCCTGCCCACCCTCCCAGGGAAGATGTTTTTCTACCATCTCATCTAAAGTCCATTTAAAGTCATTTAAATTTTGCTTTTAAATGGTTTCCATCTTTTGTCTGCTCTAGCACCCTCATGCCATCCTGCTTCCAATTTTTAGGTGCAGCAATTTCATTTCTATTTTCCTACTCTATTTTACCATGTAAAGGGACTGCCTGTGGATACCCCAAGAGTTTCCAACTTCTCCAGCTTCCTGTAGTGTCTCACCTCCCACACGACTGGGTACCCATGAGGATGAAGAATGCAGTGGCTTAATAATTCACAGCCAGTGCAGTATTTCTGACAGCCAGGCATTGCTGTAGGGAACTGGAGAGCACAAATACTGTATCTGTATTTTAGCATATGACTGATGGTAAGAGCCAGAAGCTCACAAACTTGCAACATTTACATCTGTATCTGGAAAATACCAAGTTTGTGATCACAAAAAACAGAATATTATAATCTCGAATTTCCACAGGAGAAGATAAATGTTCCTGTTAGGAAATGAAGCCTAATGTCTTCCATTTTTTTGACTGGAGATGAATGAAGCACGAAGCAGAGATACTTGCTCTTGGAGGTTCCTGAACATATTCAGGCCTGACTGAACATGAGGAATTTCAGAGGGACCTAAACTATCCACAGCAATGGACAATAAAGAGCTCAAAGCTGGTAAGAAGAGGACATGGACTGGAGGAAAACAAAGTAATGGAAGTGCCCAGAGCTCACAGGGTATTAAAGAGGTCACATCAAGGAAAGAAAGCAGGCCTAGTGACACTGTAAACACGTCAGTGAGGATTGCTCTTGAGGAGGAAAGCCAAACAAGACGTAGATAGACAGGCAGTGGATGATGCACAGGAATCAATTAGCATGGAGAGACCTAAATCAGTGGTGCAGCTACATTAAAAGAATGCAATGACCCTACAAGTAAAGCAATGTTACAGATGCATTCCTAATTTACATTCAATCAATCAATCATGCTCCAACACACTTCCCCTTGCTGTGCACATCAAACCTTCAAGCAACAGACAATCCACTCAATACTTTGAAATGTAAGAAAGACAGGTAAGAATATTATCCCTGTGCTCTGAAGAGGTATAGAGCTATCAAGTGACTTAAATCTATGCAAAAAGCTGACAGAGAACATGGAATTAAGTCACCTCAGTCTCTGAGTTGCAGACCAGCAATCTGATCCTGACTAATTTTCATCATAATGACAACAGTGCCCTAGGAATTCTCTTCAAATCCTCATTTCCAAACCCAGAGTTCAGAGGGTTAGGATTTTTTAAGGAATGCATTTTGAAATATAGCTAAAACTCTGCCTAAGACTATTTGCCTTTGCAAGAGAAAAACATATCATCCTAAAATAATTAGGAAATAAATATATTCTGAAGAGCTCACAACATTAAGCTGAAAATGCTGATACAGACCCTCAGCAAGAGAAATACAGGCTTAACCTCCAATGCCTCATCTTACAAAGGCAAACAAGTAACAATAAACTTCTGGCAGGTTTATTAGCCCAGCAGTTCCAGGGCTCTTCGAACATCCAATTTTCCCTTCCCTCTCTGCTGCAGCTTTGCAGAGCGTGCTGGCAGCTCCTCTCTCAGGGAGGCAATCCTGCTATGGGCAGGCAAGCAGCCAACCTGCTACTCCAATGATGCACCTCAACACCAGAGGGGCATCATTTGGGAAATAGGCTGTGCTCATTATTTACTTACTAGCCAAGTCCTCTGCCTGGAGAATATTAAAATGCCAGTGTAATTACAACATCGAGATACCACAGCAAAGCCAGCTCCTTCCCACCGATCACCCCAAGAAGTTCCTTCTGAGGGTGATACAAAGGAGAAAGCACAATCTTTATGCAAGGCAGGGGAATAGAGAGATGACTCCTTAGCCTGATGGATGAAGCCAGATTTAACCATTGTTTTCTACAGAGCAACCAGGCCAAGAGCACACCACGTGGGGAGTTCACATCCAGCTGTTTGTGGTATCCTGGGACCACACAAAACACCTGAACCACTTCCTGGGACTTTTCTCAATAGCCAGGGGAGTTGAACCACTTGGTATCATCTCAATCCTCCAGAGGTCCCCATTCCATCAGTCACATCAGAGAACAGGCAGAGCCTGAGGTCCGTCAGGAGCGACTGGGATCCACCTTGGATGCTTCCAGTGCTCTTCAGCACAAATATATTTATTCTTTTAAAAGCATATTTTTGACTTTGTGGAAAGGTACAAAGAAGACAAGTGCAAACCAAGCATCTTGTTCTCTTGGAGAGCACAATGGCAAGGACTTTTGTATTATTAAAATGGCTACACGTGCTCTTTGAAGCACTGCTGGCTCAATTGATATCTGGGTTTCTGCTCCCTGCCTCCAAATTTTGGTGCTTTTCTTGATGTTCTGGAATGACAGTCACACCTCTGCAGACCAGAGCTCAAAATTAACATTAAAGACTTTCTGACATCTTCATTCTCAAGATGGTCTTACACTGTATTATCCTAGTAAAGGGGCAATCCATACATCTCTAATCAGAAGTGTAGAGAGATGAGCTAATTTCACATATTCACATGTCTGTATAATGGCCTTATGAGAAGGTGGCCCACAGCTCCTCTGCTACCACACCTCAGAGGTTCAGGTTTAGTCAAAAGCACCATCAAAAACACTGTGCCAGGAGCTAACTGAATAACAAAAGTAATTTTCTCCATTTCTATGACAGAAAAGCCCTCTATTTGGACAGCATTATTTGCAACCAATATGCAATTTGGTTATTTCCAGCAGTGCTCCAGGGAGCTGCATTACTTCTCTACAGAGCACAGGTGTAGGAATCTGGTAGTTCGGCTACAAACAGTCAGGACAGACGGTGAGGAGAGATCTCTGTACTCAGGGTTTAGATCATGAGGTTTATTGCTGAGAGCAGGGGTGACAGAGACCTGCCAGGAGCTGCCAGACACAGCTCGAAGNCCTTCAGCCAGCCATACTATTGTTTTCCAGTTGTTCAGGAACTGCAGTTGGGTAACTCAAAGCTGGTCTTCATTTCAATCTCACTTACATTTTCCATATGCTCAGCATCTTTTGCCAGGTAATCATATTTATAAGGCTTCCCTATTCCATCTTCCCCAACACTCAGGAACTCATCATTAGTTCAGTCTGTTTCAGTCTCCCAGTTCCTTTTGCTCACATAATGTTCACCCTGCAGTGCCAGATAACAGGAGCTTTCTGTGCTATCTGTTGCTCTGTATTACCCCTCATAAGACTTTGGAACCTGTCCCAGCCAGGGAAAAAACAGCTTTTGATTCTTGGATTAGGACACAAAGTGCCACAGTTTACCATAGCAGTGGAAGGGTGGAGAGGAATAACTGGCATACTCAGAATGCCCCTTTAGGGCAAAGCTCAAGTGACAGTGCCCTGGAGCAGCATTTGAAGTTCAAAGTCCATCACTTTATAAACGTATTTTGGCAAGAACCTGCACTATTCTCTGACACCTATTTCTCCTTTGTAATGACTCCATGGTTTGTCTCCAGGACCACCATACCCCTGTCCTGCCTGCACTGGGATTTCTAGTAGCAGGACCACAAATTTAGGTGGTCTCATTCATATCTGTGCACCATTTCAAGTCAAGGAACACTGAGCTTGGCCAGTAAGACCACCACATCCAGTTTCACAATTTTCAATCATCTGTCTACACTTTTTAACATGAACTTAAAGGAGAGATAAAATTCTACCCTATCACTGTTACAATAGGGAACTTAACTCTGACTTCAGATATTTTCACCCTTCTTGAGCAGGGAGGCTGGACCAGATGACCCCACTGGTGGTCCCTTTCAACCTCAATCATTCTGTGATTTTCAGGGTCTTCATAGCAAGCCTGCTGAGTTCATAATGTCATATTTAATTAAAAGAGACCCCTGGAAGTGCAGCTCGAACCCTGAAAGTCAAAATGCATTTATTCCTTATTTACTCATTACCCCAGAAGCAGAGCTGCAAGCACAACAGACAAAGCACTTCTGTGAGCACCACATTTGTTACCTGTGACCAATTAATTTAGCAAGCTCTAAACCACAGGTCAGCCTGTTCCATTACAGCATCATCAGGGCAACTTATGTTAACTGAAGCCAACTGAGAGCCTCTTCATCCTGAAGAGGACAAATATAAGTTTGTTTTTTTTTTTTTAAATTCAGCTCAGCAGAACTCATAGATCATCCTAACAAGTAATGAATCCCAGTAGGTGTGAGTGAACCCAACCTCTTTAAATACTCATTTAACCTTACCACAGCCGGTCATCACAGTTTTGGGCATGAGGCTGGGCTGGATTTCCCTTTTCTGTCCTTCTCCAGGGTGGACCTAGTGAAGTGGCCTTGGACTATCTTCTGAAGAGCCTCAGTGCTGCTACTGACAGCCTCTAGGAGATCTTTCTCATGCTGCTGCTGGAGCTGTGACTCTGCAGAGCTCACTGTAAGAGCAGGAAATGCAGAAGCTGGTTGGATGTGCTGGGCTGCAGCACCAGTGGCCCAGCACAGCCAGCTCCCCTCCCAGTGCGTGTGAGAAGGTGACACAAGCCAGGCTGCCCCTCTTGGACTAGTGGAAACACTGAAAACAAGGTTATTTCCTAAATCCTGCTTCTCGTTGAGGCCTTCTGAGGTGGCTGTTAGGAGAACACCTCTTACACAGTCATTGTCTTGAATTCAGTCTCTAAATAACATCCTAAAACAAACAGGAGGACTTTCATTCGCTATTTCCATGTGTGCAGGGTGGGAGAAGTTAGTTCATGCCAGCATACCAGAGGATTCAAGGTCTTCAGTCAGAGTAGAAGGCACTAACCATGCAAAAGCTCTGCTGGGAAGGGTCCTAGCAGTCCTCTTCTTTCCTCCACTGAAACTGTGCTTAAACATTCCCCAATAATTAAGTATGCTTATGACTCTTAAAATATTTAAAGTTCCTCGAGGGAAGAAGGTGTGCAGAGGCCTTGATACACTGTATTTTTTTATGTTTGGGGTTGTATTTTTATGTACAGGCTTGAATCTTATCTTCTCCTCCCCTGCACTGTGTCCTTAGAACAAGATACTCTGTGGATACTCTTTTTCTTCAAATAAACTAATAATTCAGGAAACAGAACAGCATTTGTCAGAAAGAATGAGGGTGGAGACTGAGGGTGCCAGCATGGTGGCTTGTACCACTTTAGGACACTTTTGTATATCATCACTCCTGTCATATATTGGATCCAATTTCAGCAAGAGTTCCACTCTCTCCTGTGGTTTCCACAGGGCCAAATAAATCAAGTGTTCCTTGAGATGGAGGGCTCATCATGCCCTCCAGTAAGGAGAGGGTGGGCAAAGCCCCACTGGTAGGGGCTGTGAATGGCAGGACCCATTGAATGCACTGCGGAGCACCAGCAGGATGTGCAGGCATTGCCATGGCCAGGGAGAGGCCAAATGGATGATCTGATAACCTGCAAATTCAATTTAGCTGCAATTCCGGAGTCTGACAGCTGCTTCCTAAGCCCTTTCATTCTCTGGACCGCAAAGATCCCTGCAGGCACTGGAGCTGCTCTCACTGAGGGCATGCTGTGCCACACCTGAATTTCAGGCAGCTGATCTTCAGTCCTCCTCACTGATTCTGCCCCACATCGTGTGCTCCCTAGCTGAGGTGGGAGACTTCTGGCTGCAGAAACAATTATTTACCTCTGGCTAAGAGAAACTTGTAAGTATTTCAGTACTTCAGTGCCTACCTGCAGAGCAGGCTGCACAGCCTGAACTTGCCAAACATGGAGAAGCAAAACAGGCACCACAGCCCTGCACCATTTCTGGGCCTCCTTTCTCAGATGGCTTCAAGCTTCTCACATTTCTGCATTACAGGGAGCCTGCACATCTCTCCAGCAGCTGAAATCTCCAGCAGGGAAACAGGGTGGTAGCAAAAGACTGAGCTAACACACAGCGAGACAAAAGGAAGTTGAGTGTCAGAAGCACAGCTTTGAGTCTAGAAACACAATCAAAGCCTGGGGAAGAGTTTGGCAAATGCTGGGGTCAGCAGTGCAAGTGCAGAGCAAAGCTGGAGAGTCCCTGAGCAAAGCACCACGCACTGTCCAGACCAAACTAAGGAGCAGTGTCTGCTGAGCAGCTCAGGAGGTATCGACTGACCCCTTCCACCAAAGCACAGACACAGAACAGAGCAGCCTTCACTGCAAAACCCCCTGATCAAAACTGTACCATGCAGCAGGATTTCTACTTCACCTCAGTATCACATGCATCAGAGCTCTGCAAAATTACTGACACTGCTCTTACACCACCATGTTACTGAGAGGGAGAATCAAAGAGCTGGGAGCGCTCAGGGTGAGAAGAGCTGCAAGGGTCACACTGCCCAAATACAGAACTGACAGAAGATGCATTATGGTATTTATTTAGGAACATAAATATAGAATGAAAATTTCCCCTGAGAGGCCGTATTTTCATTTATTTAGGAAACAAGTAAGTTGACTTATGACAGAATCTCTCCATACAAGAGATGCTGCAGGAGTTGACAGTGCAGATTTCTCAGAAGTGCCATGTTCAGAGCAAATCAACACAGCCTTAAAAGCCGATTTTGAGACAACACTCACAGACACAAGGTATTGGATGAGGGAACAGTGAAACAGAACATGAGACACCAGGCATCATGTGACATCAGGAAGCACATTTCTGTTTATTTGCCTTTCTTCAAGAACTCTAACTCACCATTAGGCAAAGGACTGCACACAGGATGTACAAGGAAAAGATTAAAAGAGACTCCTTTATTATTGTATTCTGTGGTATGAAAGGCCACAGCCTTTCATATTTGTTTGTTTGTTTGCTTTTTAAAGGATATGTTTCTACTCTGGCTGAGGTGATACAGTTCAGAGAACAGCCCATCATCTGCAGGAAATCTCTTTAGAAAATTAGAAGTGAGCGCAGCTATTTGCTGGGCTGTTTTACTGAACAAATACTGCCAGCTGCACTAATAGCATTTGACCAGACACTTGTCAGCTTGTAAAACCCTAAGCTTATAAAGAAATAGGAAATCCATCTGCAGGGTGACAGGGATGGGGAAAGGTGGTTGGAGTTGCTTCCCCCTCAGCAGATTCCCACCTGCTGCAAACTTGTGTTTGTTCAGTACAGCTGTAATGACCTGGCAGAAGTTCTGCCTAGGCATAGACAACTTGCCCATAGTCTGACTCACTGCCTCAATAATTTTCATATATAATATTAAAACCCAAAGTTTGTATCCTAATATCCTTCACACGATGCTCTGTCTGTTCACGTCCACATTGTATGCTGACGAATTGGAACAGCCTCGGCCAAAATCAATGAAAATGCCTTCAGAATCAGAGTCAATCGACTCCAAAATCTGATCCACTATGTTCCCAGAGCTGGAAGAGGGCACGTGAATCAAGGCAGTGTCTCTGTCCAGCTCAAAAGACTGGTGTGGGTCACCCACTGAGTGGAAGAGTCCTTTCTGCTGCTCAGCTGCGCTGAGTTTACTGGAGCACTGCACGGACCCAGCGCTGGGCCTCTCCGGGTCTGCTGGCAGCGAGCTTTTCATGGTTGTCATGGAGCTCTTGGAACCATTGTCCATGATAGTGGTGAGGTTGGAGTAGCCCTGGAGCTCCAGGCAGGAGGTCATTTCTGACACAGAGTGCCTTCGGATGCCGGCTCCATTGGCAGCCATGCCCTCCGTTTCATACTCGGCCACTGGCGTCAGCAGTGGATTGTTGTAGCTCTTTGACCGCACCACGGGGTTCTTGGCAAGGATGTCACCCGACTTGGAACGCCTGAAGAACCGCTTCTCTGTAAACAAAGATCCAGAGTAATATCTGCAAAGTCTCCTATTACAGTACTAATAATTATGAGTGCTCAAAAGAAATGAGAAGTCCTGAATATTCATAAGCTTTTCTTGAATGAAACTTTTATAGAAGAATACATTTTGGTGGTTTTGTAGATTCACAGGTTTCAGATTTCCTAGATTTCTTTAGCATACTGAAGACTCCAAGTCTATCTTTACAAATAATAGCTGAGATTCCCTTATACTCACACAACTTCAGCAGCTGGAGTAAAACAGTAAATACTGTGGAAGAGGTGATATAAAATTGTAAATACTTCCTTTAGACAAGAACAGAAAGTGCAATTCTGTTCTTTTTCAGGCTATAAAAGTAATTACTAATTTCTAGTAGTTGAAATTTAACTTTTCTACCCATCTGGGGAAAATAAAATCTCTTCAAATTTGGGGCATGAGGTTTAAGACAGGCAGTTTTTCTACTAATTCTGGAAAACCTTTCAAAGCATTGTTCAGAGACCACACAGGGGAGAGAACCAAAAGTGTTTGAAAATGTTAACTAGAGGGCAGTGCCCACAGAAACCTCTTTTGGGGGGAGCGAACCTGCATTCAATCCCGCAGTGATTGCCTGAATGCTGTTAACCAAGTGGGATTTTCCCAAAAAATAAGCAGTAGGTGGCAGCAAGTGAGCACGGTGCTCCCTCTCTGGCAGTGGTTTAGGACTGGAGCACCCTGGCAGTAGGAACAAAATGACCATCACGAGAAAATGACCACCATGCAAACTTTCTGCGGGTCTCAGTGCTCAGACTCACTTGTGCTAGAAGAAGAAAAAGTGGTGTGAGTAATAGGTCCCACTTTTGAAGGTTTCTTCCCGCTACTCTCACTTTGCCATCCCATGAAGGGCACAGCTGGAGCAGGGGATCAAGTTACCCTCTGGAAGTCAACCACAGCCACTGCACATAAAGTGTCTGCTTTAAATCACGATACTGATACATGTTCCCTGCAAACTCTGCAATTTCTTTTACATATGCCAGTCTCTTGAAATTATGCTGTTGTGTAATTATGTGCTTACTGGGACACACATTTCAATCATATGCTGTACTACTAAAAAAGCCAGTTTCTGTATTTAAGATTGTATTTTGCAGTTGTGTCTGCCTCAGCAGTGAAATCATCTGATCCAAGTTCATTGTTGGACTTTTTCTTTGTTCTGAGTTTGAGCTGGCAAACAGAAAAGGTTCCTGGGCTCCTGTGAACTCTGGGCTTTGGTCACCACATACCACATGCTAGCAAAACAGCTGAAGAGAATTAGACATTAGTTTAAAAGAAGCAGCCACTTACACACTCAGCTCCCTTGGCTCCAGGTTCAGTGGTTACAGTAAGAGCCATTTCAGAGGTATTGCTACATCCACACCCAGGCCACAGCAAGAGGAAGTGCCCAGTCCACCAAAAACCTCCTATCTTTCTGCAGTCATGTAATAAGACACTTATTTACGAAAAATTCATTTCACTGGTGTTTTATTTGCTTTGGGTGCATTTTTTCTCTCCTGACATGCAAAAGCTTGTATTTAGAAAATGTCAATTTGGGGCTCCATTTAGATGCTTGTGGCCTTTTAATGGCAAGCAATGAACACAGTATTACTACTGAACCACTTTCCATAAATAACTGGCCTCTGTTTATTCATGTAAAACTCGTTTGTTTCTTAAACACCTGCTGCAACACAACCATTGTGCCATTCAGCTGCAAGGAAAATCAACTGCTTTATTGACCATTTCTGACAAGCAAACAAATTGAATTGACTGCACAGAAAATGCACAATTTAACTTATTTTCCCCTCTGTCTGCTCTATTCAAGCAGGCCATCACAGTATTTACACTAAAATACCCAGGTACTACCACATTTCCTTTCTCATTTATGCTGGTCAAATCCCCCTTGTAGGGGGATTTTCAACCGATTGAATTGCTATGTGGGATATTCCACCTTCATCCTGGCTAAATCCTGCCATCACAGACGTCACCAAAGGCTTCAGAGCTTCAAGAATCAGAAAACAAGCTGAAGGGGACTCAAGGTGCCACCAGGCCAGCCCACATTTCCCCCTTGCTCCTTATGGATGCTGATGTATGTGACGTGTACAAAATGCCTCAGCAGTGAAGATTCAACAACCTCCAGAGGCAATTCATGTGAAATTAGAGATTTTTCCTTCCATGTAATATGAATTCCCTCTGCTATGTGAGGTTCACTCTGTATTTCATTGGGATGGAGAACAGCTTAGTACCTTCTACTCTGCAGAAAGCTTTTACAAGCTTGCAGACTTATTTGTAAGTATTCTCTTAAGACAAATTCCTACTCTCTTCCCCAATTTTAACAGCCTTGTACAATCTTAATGTACTAATGAACACTAATGAAAATGAACTACTGAGCACTCTAGAAGTGGCTTCTTGCTTCTTCCTCTCACTGTCCATAAAGCATCCTGTGTTAAAGCTCTCATTACAAGGTAGAATGGAAATGCTAAACACACTCTAGATTAATTTTACTGATTTTTATTACTGAGCACTCTTACGATGATCTGTTTTCATCTTTTGCCACGGTAAGTTTCACTGTGACTCTGAACTTTGCAAAGAGCATGGTCTTAGGAAAGGACCCTGGGGTACTCATGTGAGCACTGGCAATCACCTCCTGTGCAGGCCCTGGCCCTGCACGGAGCAGGGTTTTGGGAAGTCCTCTGAGCTGTGCCAAATGGAGTCTGTGTTGTTCTTACCCAAGATACAGGCAGAGTGCGTGAAGGGTCCATCACTGGAATACAGACCGTAGGTGCCCAAGTAAGGAGAAACAACTTTCTGGATCAGGGATTCCAGTTTCAAATAATCTTCAGTCACACCTTTTGACTCGTGAACCCCCTGAAAAAGAGGAAATACCCAAGATGAGCACTGTCCCCTCCAACCACAAGCTCTCCTGGCTCACCAGGGCAACCAGGGAAGAACAAGCGTTTTCACTGACTGAAAGCAAAGGTGCCCTGCAATGTGATCCTGGTTTGTGAGTACAGCTGATTCCTCTGTAAAGACAAGAGATGTGAGTCAGCCCAGAGCTACTTCCAGGACATTTAAATCCAAGAAGGTCCATCCTACTTAGTGCACAGCACTCAGGAAAGGACAGATGATGTGATCTGTGAAAAGGAATTAAAAACATCCCTGGACTTTTTGCTACTGCAGTCTTACAGTGACTTCCTGAATGATGGCATCTGGTACCACAGGGTGTCACTGCCATCTCGGCAATACCAACAGTGCTAAGAAAAAGGTGAAACTGAGACCCTCAGAAATATTTCTTCCAGGATATTTTCAACAACCAATATTTACAGTAAAGAAGTTTGTTCTCTTTCCTCATCCCTTCCCTGGCACTTATCATTTTCCAGGCAAAAGTCACATTATAATTAGCATGGTAAGAGTAACCCACAGGCAAAATACTTAGCCTTTAGCTGTTAACTCTGCATTTTCACCCACAAGCAGACTTGTTAGGCTGCAGGGTTGACAGCAAAAGCCTGCAGAGTTGTGTTCTCTCTTCAGCTTACAGCTGAGCAGAGCCCTGTACACTCCTGCAGGATGCCTCTTGCAGTATGGAGCAAATTCACATTTGCCATGTGCTTGACACATCATGTCACAGAACTAAGATCCTAAATGTCATACTCAGCAAAAACTCCGCTTGAATTTAGCAGATTTCATGATGTGTCCCTGAGTTATTGTAAAAAGAAACACGTTGGGATGAAAGCCACCAGAGAGCATTATAAAGATCAGATGAGTAAAACCTGCAACAGTTCCTTCAGCACGTGAAAGGATCCTGATGCTCAGGATGTGCTCACAGCTCAGTATAACTCACCAAGCAGAGTCCAGGGTGACTCTCAGATGTGTTTCTAAATGGCTGACTCCACCCCTCGGCTGCTGCGCTGCCTCATCACTTGATATAATTTTATGAATGGAAAATGAATAATGGCCAACAGAGAATTAAGATTCGGACAGAATCTGAATGTGGACAGAATTTGAATTCCAGTTCAGCAGTTTTTAAATAATGAATAACAATCTCTGGTGATGTGCTATGTCCTGGAAAACTCTGGGACAGCCAAAAATACAAATTTGAACACAAAGGCATAATCCAGTGGATCCAAAAGCTTGCAAATACCAAAGGAACAGCAGAATGAGCCCACAGCCATACAGCCAGGCAAAAATAACATTGGAGTAATTCAGAAGACTTAATGAAGGTGTGTATATTATTTCAAACTGGCCTATTGAGATGTATCCCAGGGTTTCCTGCTGGGATTTAGTCAAGCTCTCAGAAAGGCAACCTGTCTGCTACCTTACTACATATTCACAATCCCACCAAGATCACACTAAGCAAAGGCCAGTTCTTAGGACATCCTGCTCCAGGCTCCCACCCCAAATACCTCTGGGACTGGTCTCCTAAACATGACATATACGAGTGGCAGAAGCCAGCATTGCTCAAGCCCAGACTTTGCTGTAAGGTTTTATTTACTTTTCTACCATTTTAGTATTTTTTATACTTGTGAAAGACAGTAGCTAAATATCAGCTGTGGAGAAAAAAACCCAGTAACTAATTAATGCCATGCTGCCCACAAAACAACTCCTAGGACCAGCAGAACTGTATGAGTAACAGAAGAGTCCTTGCCTAGCAGCACCCTAACGCTGATTTCCTATCAGCCCTCATGTCTGAAGAGCTCTTTTGGTTGTGAATGATATATTCTGCTCTCCACCCCTCCCTCCCTGATGAACTCCTCAAAAGCCAGAGCTACATTCTGCATGGGCTGCTGCTCTGGCAGGGATACAAGGAGGGCAGGGAGAGGCTCCTGGGGTAAGCTGAGAGCATGGAGACTCAACCCGCACCCCAGCTGCTGGGACACCCCTCCATCGTGGGGGCTGGGCAGGGCACACACTCGCCTTGTCCCCACACTGCTGTCCTGCAGCTGCTGCACCTGGAGAGCCCACTGCCCCTCTGCTTGTGAGACACACTCTCTTCTCTCAAAATCCCAACTCCCTCACCACCTGCATCAGCTTCTTCTTCAGTCTTGCCCTCAACCTTCACTCCTGACATCTCAGAGCAGTGCTAATCTCCACATCTTTTTCATTTCAGCATCTTCTAGTTGCCACCTTTGCAGTGAAGAGGCCACCAGATTCTACCTTTACAGTGTAAACTCACTCAGTATTGACACAGCCTGCTATTTGTTTTAATCCTCAGCTTGCATTCCAAGGGATTCTTTTAAAAACATACTGGAATCTCATAAAAGACGTGGTGCTGACTCCTGCTCAGTGCCTGGGCACAAACACGCTGCATCACTGGTGACATCCTTCCTGCCCTGGTCATTGTTCCAGCCTCTCCTGCAGGTGCCCAGCAGAGCAATCCCCTTGAACCATTTACCTGCTGTGGAGCTTCTGTCAGAGCAGGAGCACAGCAGAGTGAGGATTCTGTCCTGAATCAGCAAAACAGCGCTTTTCCTGCATTCCCTTCTGCTGTGCTGCTCAATGACAAGAATCCTCTGGGCTTCTATTTTACCAAACACAAGTGCATCCCAGAGTTCAGCAAGGACAATTTCAGCTTTCCAAACCTCAACTTTCCATATGATCTGAATGACAATATCACTTATTTATGAATCACCCCAGCCCAGGTAGCCCAGAGAAGTGTCTGCAGGCTCAGAGCAAGCTTTAGGAGCCTGGAAGAAGCTTATTTTGATTTAGATGCCAGGCCCAAGGGTGCATTTAAACTCCTATCTCCCCATCAGAGGTTTCTACCCCATCCCCTGTGTCACATGTGCAATGACTTGTTTGTGTAACACCAAACTCAGTAGAAAGGTGCCTCTGGTCGAAGTTTAGGAATGAAGGAAAGTATAGTTATTATAAACGTTTCATATATCTGTATGTAAAGATAGATAAATAGGTAAGTATGTATGGACATCTGTAAACCCACCTACATCAGTATCTATATGAAGCCCTTTTTGGACCCTTTCTGAAATTTTAAGTGATTGGTACTTATAAAGGCAAAATGAGCTTTAGAGTTGAGCCAACTTGGGTGGTTATTTGTGTCACAACAATTTCTGAAAAAATGATGGCAGGACTTAAAAGTCACCAATAAAATAATAACAATATTTTCCTGTTATTTTGGCAGCTTGTGCTTCTTCTTGTACTTACTGCTCAATGCTTTACTATTTTGGAATGTCACTATAAAGCAATAAAGCAAAAGTCATAAGGCTGGCTGCTTAGCTTACAAGAAGCTCTATCACAATTTGGAAAAAAAAAGAAAACTTGGAGCATAATCAGTAAAACAGAGATTCTACCCTTATCTTTAATGCAGTATTTGCTCTGCAGACCTGCAAAAACTTACTTTAAAAGATAACTGTGACCTTTCATGAACCCAATTTTATTTTAGCATGACAGTTTCATGCTTTTCTGTGAGTGTGAGATGTATCTATTAAATTCCTTTCAAAGGCCTTGCCTGACCTATTTATTTCTCAGTTGAGGGCCAAAATAGCTAAATATCAAGCATCTGCAAGCACCTTAATACTTTTGGAAGAGTGGAACAGCTGTATCAAATCCTCATGTTGGTCACACTGTTTCAAAATGCAACAAGAGCTGCCTCGTTATGTTTCCTTTTGGGAAGGATTATAATGTGATATTATGACAGGAGTCTGCCCTACTCTAAAGGTACAGATAATGGGGATTTGAGTCCTAAATACATAAATACTGCTGCAAATGGAAAACATCTATCAAGAACAGAGACATGTATTACTGCATGAAAAACAGCACCCAAGTTGCAAACTTCATTAACCTTAATTAAGATGTTTTGAAACCAAAAATTTTATATAGTAGTTCCAAGGCATTAAAAGGGCCCTATGCATTACTGGTTTTGATATGTAGACATGCAAGCACTCCCAGAAGGGCCCCATCCTTAAAGCCCCCAGGTTATTGATGTATCTGCTTTATGAGGACACTGAACTGAACTGCACCAGCCACGTGCATGGGCCCCGCTGCTACACTCCAGAGGGGCACTGGAATAGAACTGTCCTTGTGTTTGGGCTCAAAACCTCATTAAGTCAAACCCACAAGTCACTCTGGCAAGAACAGATGCACCAAACTGCCCAGGTTTCCATCCCTGTTAATTCTGTAAATTAACCATGAACTCCTACTGAGCTTTTAAAGGGCACAAGGGCTCCCTGTGAAAGCACAAAGGAAAGGATAAATGAGTAAACAGAAATGTTCAGAAGAATAGCTGGGGGATTTGCACCAAACCACATAAGGCCACAGCCTCCTTTTTCAATATGTACAATCATGGAATCACAGAATGGTTTGGGTTGGAAGGGACCTTAAAGCTTATCTCATCCCACCTCCTGCAGGGACACTTCTACCATCCCACATCATTCCAAGCCCTGTCCAACCTGGCCTTGGACATTTCCAGCGGTGCTGCAGCCACAGCTGCTCTGGGCACCCTGTGCCAGGGCCTCAGCACCCTCACAGGGAATAACTTCTTCTGTATATAGAATTTCTTTTAGCATTGAAGTCCTAAAATGGAGGCCACTCCAGGCAGGCATTTAAGGATGTGAAGAGTCTTTCTCAGAGATAACCTTAAAACATGTTCAGAGTTCATTACTTTAACCTTTTATATGCTGTTCACCAAATATGGAGTGCTTTGAAGATTTTTTAAATGAACATACGTTTTAACAAAAAATAGTGTTAAGCCATTATGAACATTGTATCTAGGCAAAGGCTACCTGACTTGTAAAGCTGCCACAAACAGAAACTCTATTTTGATAACATTTACCACAAGTTTTCTTGAAAGAAATAAATTTTTAAAAATCATCAGATTTCCTTGCTTTATTTTACCACGGCAACGAAATAACCACAATCACAAGTCTGTACTTCTATATCCTATTACACTAATTTTCCCCACCCCATTCTTCCCACAAAGGAGTGAACATGCAGGCAAGTAATCCTGCCATCACTCCAGCTGGGTGGAGGATACAGACCTGTCTGCAGCGATGGCCCTCTGCAACTACATGGTCATTGCTGCACAATCCCCCAGGCTCTTCATTTACCATTGTAACAGAAATACTTCGATCTTTTGTTTAAAAAAAGATACTTAACATTTCACTGGACAGTATCAGCCCTTCCAAGTGATTGTAAACCAGGCTGCCCAAGCCCAGCCCATTGGGGAGGTGTTCTGACTGTGAGCTGCAAAGGAATCCAGAAATTAATCACCTGCTCTACACCACTTCTCACCTGGTCTTGGCTACTTCCTTACCTCAGCTCTGGTAAAAAACCCAGACAGGAAGCAATCCCCAAAGACAATGACAGCCATGAAAAACTATTTAGGCTGCTGGTTTCAGTGTGTATCATTAGACAGCCTGACTAAATCAGGATGCAGAGTTTTAGGCTTTCCATGCTCTTGTGAGCAGAGGTAGGACACGTTAGGGAAGACCTGTCTCATGGAAACCTGGCACGTGGCAGAATGGGAGTTGGGTTTGTGCATCCTTTGCTGCTTATGCCTCTCACTTCTTACCCCAAAAACTGGACGTGAAGCTGCAGATCTCATTTATACCTATATAAGGGAGCGAAGATGTGGCAAAACCTCACTGTTCTGGCAGCAAATTCCCACCATTAATAGCCTGTACAGACAAATGAATAATGAAATACAATTGTATTGGGCTTCCATGGCCAAGCTTTGGTAGCAGGGTGGGTGGTACAGGAGTGGCTTCTGCAAGAAGCTGCTGGAAGCTTCCTCCATGTCCAGCAGAGCCAATCCCTGGCAGCTCCAAAGATGGATGTGCTGCAGGACAAGGCTGGGCCAAGCAGAAATGGTGGCAAAGCCTCTGTGATAACAGATTTAAAAGAAAAACAAAACAGTAATTGTGCAGTTGTAATTGTGGCCAGAGAAGAGCAGAGGGAGAATATGTGAGAGGAACAAGTCTGCAGACCCCAAGGTCAGTGCAGAAGGAGGGCAGGAGGTGTTGCAGGCACCGGAGCTGGGGCTCCTGTGCAGCCCATGGTGCAGACCACGGCGAGGCAGCTGTGCCCCTGCAGCCCATGGAGATCCGTGGGGATGCCCAGATCCACCTGCAGCACGTTGGGGAGCCCCACACGGAGCAGGAGGCTGCCTGAGAGGAGGCTGGGAGCCGTGGGAGGCCCATGGCAAGAGGAGCCCGTGCTGGAGCAGCCTGTCCTTGCAGGACTGCGCCCCACGGCACAGTGACCCACGCTGCAGCAGGCGGGGGCACTGCTGCCTGTGGGATGGACTCCCTGCAGCGGTTCCCAGGGATCTCCTGCTCGTGCCCTGGACTCACACTGGAGAAGTTCATGGAGAACTGTCTGCCATGGGAGGGACCCCACGGTGCAGCAGGGGAACGACTCCTCTCCCTGAGCAGCGGGAGAAAGAGCGCGATGAGCTGACCATGAGCCCCGCTCCGTCTCCTTGTGCTGCTGGGGTAGGAGGTAGAGAGGGGAGAGGGGCTGGGGGAAGGTGTTTTTAAGGTTTTATTTTACTTCTCACTATCCTGCTCTGATTTTGTTAGCCATAAATTCAATTAGTATCTCTAATTACACTCTATTTTGCCTGTGATGGTATTTGATATCAGAGTGATCTCTCCTGGTCCTTTACTCATGAATCCTTTTTTATATTTTCTCTCCCCTGTCCAGCTGTAGAGGTGAGTGATAAGAGAGGTTTTGGTGGGTGCCTGGCATCCAACCCACTAGACAGAAGCCTGCTCCTGGACCACAGAGCAGCTTCTGCCCCATTGCTCTGGGAATTACAGCCTGTTCACAAGTGCTTGCTAGCACAGCACTATGTAGAACAAAGATGAAATTTTCTTCTTAAATATTTCTGGTGGCCACCAGCAGTAGAATGGTATATTCATCACCCCATCCAACTGCCTTGAAATCTTGGTAATTGGTGGGTTACACTGATGGAAAAATGATTTACCCTAAAAATCCTGCAATGCACCAGACCAGAGAACTAAGCACAGAACTCAAAGCAGCTGGAGACAAAAGAGCTCCAGCTGAAGCCATCACATCCTCCGGCCATCAGGCACACCTCAAGGGGATGGCTCATACATGGCAAGAGAGCACAAACAAGCCTGACCTGGCTGCTCTTGCTACCGTGCTGCTTTTCATTGATGTTTGACTTCTGTAATTCCACTCTGGGGCCTTTGCTGATCTCCACCTGGCCATCACTCTCTCCTGCCTGACTCCTTCCATTTTAACCCTTTGCTTCGTCCCTTTGACATGTGCTGTTTCGTACTACCCCACATCCATCCCGAGCTCCTCTTTCAGTCCACAGGCAAGCCCCCTGCCATCTGCTGAGCCCCTCTGCTGCATCAGCCTCTGCATTCACCTTTACCAGGGGCTGCGTCAGTTCTGGCTGGACAATTGCACACACGTGCCTCAGGTAACTCCTCACTCATCTGCGTCTGAAAATCATCATACACAACTAATTAACACCAAACTGCTATTAACTGACCAGCTGTAACTCAGTGTTTTGCTAGGTACTTACAAAAGGTCACAGGTTGTGTTTTCCAGTTCTGACTAACAGCACTGACCACTTGTAACACCTAGAAATGGTGGTATTGCTCAGCTGCATTTCACTTCCCTCTTTTGCACAGACTATTAGAAGACCATAAATTATAGACTGAAAAGTATCTCCAGTGTCTAAAGGTACCCTAAAAACTGGACCCAATGGAGGAACTACTTGATGGCCACCTGAAACTTGTGGATGTGCCGAATCAATGACCGGTCATTGATGAAAGGCTGGAGCACTCACCTTGAGCTTTAACACTTCAGCTGATCAGCATGTGTACATGAGCAAGTATTGCTGCAAAGGATTGTCTTCTGCTTCAACTGACAAACTGCTGGATAGCTTTTAAATGAAAAATAAAAAAGAATAAAGTAAAACATAAATAAAATCTGTGTTCCTCCAGGCCTGGGGGAACAAAGAAAGCAGACCTTCAGGACCCAGGCCCTGCCAGGAGCAGACACGTCACCAAGGGATGCACAGCATGCCTTGGTGCTTAGGTTACCAACTTCTGGATTCAGGGAAGAAAGGAGGAAAAGGCAGACTTCTGGATTATTTACCAAAGTCATTTCAGGAATGATCACTCTTGGTGACTTAATGGACCAGAAGAGCAAAGTCTTCTGCCCACAGACAAGAAATGACTATGTAGGGCTCAGATCACGGCCACGTAACATACTCTGAACCTCAGTCTGCTGGGGCATCCTTACAGATGGGGACACAGGGCCACCCTTGATGGCTGGAGTCACCCTTGTCTACCAATAAAATGCTGAAGCAGTCCTGACCTGGTGCTATGTGAAAGAAAACACTGCCAGAAGCATTTACAGGGCCAGTTCTGAAAGCAAAGTGAGGTCCTGGCCTCATGTACTGCCCTGTCTTAACCACACAGGAAAACAGCTAAGAAATGTAACTATTTTCTGCTTAAAAGCAGCAGACTCCTTGGAGAAAAGAAAAACCCATTAACAAACACGTTTCTTTCCTTAATTGACAACAGTTTGGATCAATATGACTGAAAGACATACTCAGGCAATGGTGATAATCTGACACATACTGGACAACAACTGTTTGCCCAGCCAAGCCCAGAGAAAACGGAAATTAAAAAATCACAAGGCAGACACAGAATAGTATCTGTAGGGAATACAAATTATTCAGCCAACACTGCTGGTGGAGAATTGATAAGGGTGTGCAGACTGCAGTGCACGCCCTGATGACCACGTAAATGGGAAGATCTGCTGCTTGGCATAGTCAAAGAGAGAGCAGCAGCCTTGCTTGTGAGGTATTTGGAAACCAGTGCCCTTTACAGGTCAGGACTACTTGTTATCCCACTTTCACTGCATCACAACCTTCTGGAACTTGAGTAACACAGACCAATCCTGCCTCAGGGCAGGCAAGAAATCACACTGCAGAGGAACTGGAGACAAATGGGTCACTAGTCCTTGCCACATGCACCACCAGTGGCACAGCATGTGCTCCCAGTTCTGCTGGGGGTCACATTCTGGATGGAATCTGCAGGCCTCCATCTTCCTTAGAAGAGACAGATGCACATACTTAACAGCCAGTCATCCAATTTGTACTGATTTTCCAGAGAAAATCACAGATTGCTCACAGACAAACCTATGGCAGCGAAGTTATGTTATGGTTTACTTGGTTGAGAAGAGGCCTCAGGAGCTGCTCCCAGGTATGTACAACTTTTGTTTGCTCTACAGCACCGCTTCATTATCTAAACCCATCCAGCACATGCTCTGGCAGAGACCACAGTGGTTCTTGGGGCAGCAAGTGCTGCCCAACAGCTGAAGCCTTCCTCTAGTGCACAGTTGCTCAGAGCTGCTGCTCTTACTGCCCCACAGAGCATCATCCCCGAAGCTTTCTGCTCACATGCCCTCCATCTTCAGTGGCCATGCATGGCACTCTAAGGAAAAACTCAAAGGTATCACTTCATATACATGGCAGGAGCTCACACACAAGTAGGAGGAGGCGCTAGGCTCTCTCACCTCCAATGTCCACCTTGTTCCCTGATGTCTGTCCTGCAGAGCAAATCCTGCAGTATTATACAAATTTGTATAGCAAATATGTATAATTTTTATATAAATTATACTACATTTGTGTAGCAGCATCTGACCTCCATTTACACATGCAGTCAATGCAAACTGATGAGTAAACTCATGGAAGTACCAGATGCAATAATGGATTCTTCTCAGCCTTTGCAATCTTGACACCAATGGCAACAAAATGCATAGAATCAGCCATGCAGTATCAGAATAAAAGTTAACTAAATTCAACATTTTCTTGCTTACAGTGATTGCAGGAGAAATGCACAAAGGAAATAGGGCATGCCCAGTGCAGGCTTTCTTGGAGAATATGCTGATGCTTCCAGCAAACAGGGGTGTAAAAACTTGCTGCACAGGACTTTGCCATAGCCCTTAAGCATAAACAACCCCTGCTAGAAATTATTTAACCACCAAGATGAAGATGGTCAATAACTGACAGAACAACTAGTTTCCAGAAATAAAGAACCAGCTTAACTACTGAATTCTCTGAACACAGGAGAGGATGGATTTCTTTGGTACTTTTGCAAAGTGCTTTTCTTGTGTAGTTGCAGCTTCCCTGTTCAGGAGGTGGGTGAATGCAATGCTGAATCCTTCTGCTCAGCCACCCTCAAAGACAATGTTTTCTGATGTTCAGAGGACCCTCCTGTGCTTCAGTTTGTGTTCACTGACACTGAGCACCACCAAGAAGAGTTTGGCTTCTCTGTGCAGGTATTTGTACCAATTGATAAGATGGCCCTGACACTCCTCTTCTCCAGGCTGAACAGCCCCAGCTCTCAGTCTTTCCTCACAGTCTTTCCTCCTGTCCCTTTACCATCTTCATGGTGTTTTCTGGACTCTCTCAAGGAGGTAGGTCCATGTCTCTCCTGTCCTGAAGAGCCCAGAGCTGCATGCAGCACTGCTGCAGGTGTGGCCTCACGAGTGCAGAGCAGACGGGCAGGATCACCTTCCCGACTTCCTGCCAATCCAACGCAGCCCAGGATAACCAGTGGCCTTCCTTGCAGCCAGGGCACACTGCTGCCACATGTTCTTCTACTGGTTTCAACAGGGGCCAGCATTTCTACATCTGAGAGCTTCAAGCCCCATACAAGTGTTGAGTAAACTCACGGTGAGGGATTACATGTTCAGCTGATCCATTCTGGAGAGACATCTGGGTAATGAAATGCCCTGCATCCGAGTAACTGGGAGCAAGGGACAAGGGCTCAGAGTTTAATATATCTGCTCCTGCTTCTAGCTCATTTGTCCATGCTTGCCAGGCTAGAAAGTTTTGGGTACTTCCTCCTGGGTTTCCCTGATGATTCATGCTACTTCCATCCCAAGCAAACAACTCTGACATATTCTACCCTTTAGGAAACAGATTCAGAACAGAATCAAAACTGCTTCAAGCAGAGACTAAATTTTGCTTTGTCCAAGCCTGTGCTGACTAAGCTGACCTGATCTGCTGGAAGTCTGTGCACCCCCTTCCCCATGAGGGTTCCTCTGCCACATTCCAAAGGCTAAACAAGAAAATGTGCCTGGGCTGTGAGGAAACAGAAGTCACACCTTTGCAGACTGAAACAACCTGAAGTAGACTGCCCTCTGAGATGGCTCTTTGAGCCCAATGGAGGGGGATGAGAATTCACAATGGGCTCACTTTCAGTAAACCTCTCAGACTATATTATGTGTGTTTGCAACAAAGTATTACCTCATGGCAGAACGAAGTGGGAAACGCAGGACTTGCACATCAAATTCCTTAATGCCCTAAAGTCAGAATAACCTGTAACAACCATGGGAAGCTGTGCCCTACGAATTACATGTTCATTCCTAGGCATTGGTATCCTTTTTGCACGCTAGACAGATGCAGCTGCACAATCCATGGTTGTATTGTTATGAGCCCTCGATAGCATTGCCTCACATTTTTTCCTCTCTTCATTTTATCCTAAAACACTGGCATATTGGTAAAGCCTGTGCCTTTTGCTCTTCTCATAGCAACAGCAGTCACAGGAGAGAGAAGCAGATGAGCTTGCCACTGCCATGCTGACAGAAGTCAGCACTTCAGATCACTGTTACCGCCTCAGGAAGAAAAATGTTGCCATATTCACTTGAATCTCCAGCAAATGCCAAATTATGTCAGTATCAGCGTGAGAAGTTGCTCTGTCTCTTCCTTCTTTTCATTGGTGGCACTGAGACACACGCAAAAGATAAGGAAGACAAAACACCCAGCCATGGTTTGTGTTCAGCTGGTGAGTTTTTCAAATGGCTTGGCTGCACAAGGATAGCTAGCAATAGGATTTTTCTTTCCAGAAAGAACCAAACACTAAAAGCAGAGTAGTATTCGCCTGACCTAGCTATCCAATGCCTTATGTTTCTTTAAACTGTCATTAAACATTTTACATGAGACTGCAGAACAAAATCCAGAAGATAAGGACCAGTAAAAGATATTAAATGACTGAAAGTAAGGAAGTTACTTTGAGCCTTTAAATACAGTGCTTAGGATCCTGAAGAAGCTGAGTTTATCAGTAAAGATCCAAAGAAAATAATGGTATGCATTTCTTCCTTTTATAGGTTTAGGGATAGAGGTTGCCCAATTCCCACCTATGTGCCTCCCCTGGGCACAGGCCAGAGCAGTCAAATAAGCTCCTGTGACTTTCCAACAACTGAACAAATGAATCACCACAAAGCTGAGTGTATCTGAAGAGCTGTTTAGGGAATACATTTGAGCCAGAGTTAGTTTATCTGCATTCACAAATGCTTTAGGACTGTCACATTACACTCACAGGCAAATACACATATGCACAGAAATGCATGAGATCACCTGTGAGTTGCCAAATAATAAGGTGTGATGTTTAATGTCCAAGAAAATAAATAATCTCATTTTTTAGGCTCCCTCCTGAAGTTGCTGCTGCACTACACACTTTAGGATCATCTAACCTTGCTGGAGAATTGATGACTTTTAACGCCGAGTATTCAAGACTTTTACCCAGCCTTGGGTGCTTCCTCATTTATTGTTAAGAAAATCCATCTTACATTTATTTTGAGGCAGCTACTCAAAGAGAAAAAAGGATGGCAGAGCCCTCCCTCAGCGCATCCAAGCTGTTTTGAAGAGACACCCAAGTAAAGCTTTTGAAGAGCCACAAACATTAACTTGACTGCTGTTACACACTTGTGAGGATTTCTGACATTGCCTTTCAGTCACACTCCCCTTTTAAATCATTAATGAGCATCCTCCAAGCTGCTTCACCCTTCAAAGGTGACTGAATCTACTCCAAGAATTTTCTTCTTTTCTGAAATACACTTGAAATAAACTGAGCAGACATGTCAGCTATGCCTTCTGTATTTTTAAAAATTTTCACTGTTTCTGGTAGCAACACCATTTTTATCACCAGTACTCATCCCTGAGCCAGAAAGCAGCAGATCACTTGTCTGTCCTGGCACTGTGCAGTTACTCTTGAGGAGGCTGAGTTTCCACTCCACTCAGCTATCCCCCCTGCCACAATATGCATTTGTGTAAAATGAAAATCTTGTCCTCTG